>JAVIWC010000240.1:1200000-1661658 GCA_031894815.1 Creontiades dilutus
GCGAAGTTTTTTAAAAATTATTTACAAAATAAAAGTAGCTACATATCGAAAAAATTGAGATGTAATTCAATGGTTTTGGATTTTCTGGTCGTGGGCTAACCGAACGAATACGATGCCCTTTAGGTTCATTATTCCTTGAAGATGTGTGTATGTTTGTCAATTCTAGAACTATTTCAATTTGAAAACCTTTTGTTGGTTCATTCTTACTTGACCAAAAGGGGAGCGAGTGTTCTAACGACGAGTCTTGTAGTTCTTGAATTACAATTAGTTTCTTCTTGATTAATTCTTCTTGAGACTTCTATTCTGCTGGCGAATCCTTACAGGATGATTAAGAAGCGGCTTGAGTAAAATGATCGGTATTACGTAGTACATCCATAAACTTAATCCCATAAGTCTCGTGCTGATGTCAACGAAATCTTTTAAAGGATTTGAGATCTTGCAAACTTGAGTTCTTAAATCTTTAAAACAAATGATTCACTCTTAAACTCGAGCAATACTTCCTGAAACCAACTAGCGCCTTTCCAAACTTCCCAGATAAAACTGCAACACTTATATTTTATAAGATACAACGTTACTTAATAATATTAAACGTATGAATTGATAATGGTTGGCAACGAAAATTGAAGCGTAGTGAGTTTTGTTGTGTTGCACGTTAGATTCGGGGATGTTCAGGCTTAGTATTCTTCAGCAAGATAGCCCCCATCAGCAATTATAGTAATATAACATATACTTTTAAAAACCAGTCAAAAGTCATTGATTTATTATCTAATTTTACAAATTAATTTTCAGGTCTTGATAACACTGATGTATGGTTTGGAGGGGCAACTATGAAAGATAGGAACAGCATGATTTGGTTCGACCATGGATTGCCAATAAATCCTAAAATTGTTGACGTTTCGAAGTACGTTTTTAATTAATTGCCACAATTGGTGAAGGGTGTCGATCAAACCGCCAACGTTCTTTTGTTATGCATCTGCACATGTTGCACATGTGAAAGGTTATACGAAAGTTTATGTGGAAATTTGGATAATAGCACTCATCAACTTTGTAGGTACGAAATATCAATTGTAGGTACTGGTAACTAAAATTTATTTACTCTGCGTAACATCGTTCGACTTCGTTATATGAGTGAATATTCGTTATAAATCATCTTTCGCAAAATCCTGTCCTATATATAGTTGTGTGAACAGGGGAGTTTGCGTACATCTCCAAATCTTTTGAACCATCTCAATAACTGTCCAACATAGACTTTTATATAAATCATTTTCGACGTTTCATTCTGAAGGAAATCTTTGTTTTATGTCTATAGTTTTGTGTGTGATTGTTGTAATTTTATTTTCAGAACGTCCTGGTGACCCGCAGTTTGATGAGACGTCTCCTTTTCAGTTTTAACAACAGTTTGATAACAGTACGCTCCCATAGTGATTGTGTGCACTAATAACAAATTACCTAAAGTTCCATCTTTGATTAGGGTTGCATAACAATGTAAACTAGGTTTACATGACAACATTGAGCTTTCGACCGGGTCCTCCCCTTCCTCAGAAAAATGAAGATTCACCATTCTAAAGACTTGAATCACTGTGATTAATTAATCAACTATTTAAATTCCCAGACCAATGGGTAATAAACAAAAAGTTATGTATCTAGAAATTCAAAAAATCAATTAGATTTATAGATAGACTATTTCATACATAGGATTTGCGATCTGTACTGTAGATTCCAGTACGAAATGTGATTGTTCTATGGGCTGGAATAATCTGTCGAAGAATAGGTAAACGTTTTTATTTTTGTAAACAATAATCACAATTATTAAAATGTATACTTCATAGTTTCGGAGAGTAAATAGCATATAAATTACCTTTATAAGCCTCTCAGCTGATTTGGGGACACTCCGAAATGATTTAAAGCTAAACCTGGAATTAATTTGAGAATCTTGGTAACAACATATTTTTGTTGTTAACATTGTTTCATTAGCATGGAACTTCACAGGTTTAAAGTATGTGTAATCAGGACATATTCTTTGAGCTGGATATTGTAACGATCGTAAAGATTCATCATCTTCATGATTTGCTTTTGGTTTATTATTCAATAATAAACCATTGCAATCTTTCTGGAAAAGAACATTTTAACCTTCCCTGAAAATTTCATGGATTGCGTTTCAAAGGGTGTAGAATCCAAATATGCAATACAATTTTTCCGTCCGCCCGCCGTACGCCGTACGCACGATTTCTCCCAAACGGCTGTAGCAAAAAATCGAAACTTTTCAGGAAGAATCAATATTGGTCCGACAACGACCCAATTCTTTAGCCAGCACTCTCACTTAATTTAAACTGCCCTTTAAGGGCTGTCAAAGTTTTGTAAAATCCCTAAAAACCTCAAAAAAGAGTCAAGGCGGACTAAATTTGGACTTTTTTTGAAGAACTTTCCATGAGGAATCGAATGAGCCCTTCCCTAGGTCCGTAGCTTAACCCATTCCCGATGTATGGCCCGATTTATGGTGCCAACATTTGCGTTATTTTGGTCTATTATTGTTTTTGTTTTGATTGCACTAACCTAATGATGTAGAGAACGTGGATACTGGAGTGAACTCCTAAAAGGGTTTATAGCCGATACACGGGTTGAAGTATTCTGATAACCATAAAATAAAAAAAGCTGCAAATTCTTTCAGTGGTGTTTATTATTCAATGATTCATCATTTGAATTTCTACTAAGCTTTGGAGTGTGCATGTTTCAGAGGTGATAGAGCGATTATTGAATTTCAGGAGGAACACAAAATTTGTTGATCATATTTAATATGATCAACTGATCAATCCAAATAGCTATTTTGGTTGAGAACAGATTTACATGCTCTATGCATACCTCCTGAAATTCAATAATCGGTCTATCACCTGTGAAACAGGGACACTCCAAAGCTTTGTAGAAATTCAGATCATGAACGCAAGCCAATTGAATAATAAACCCCAGTGAAGGAATTTGCAGCGTTTTTTTAATAGTTTGATTACATCCTTTCCACGAAAAACTATTGAGGGTTTTAGCATTGTGTGTAGTAAAGGATTTATCGTCGTAGTTTTCAGCCCCGGGTGTGTTCGAGTAGGTATTCAATCCATTTGAAATTTCAGAACTAACTTACTTGTGGTCAACGGACGTTGTAGTTGTACAGTTGTTGGACGTAGATACCAGTTCTTGTAGAATTTCCTTGAATTTGCTGCCAGAGAATGATTCGTCCTTTTTGATTCTCATTCTCCGGGCGTGTAATAAGTTAATAGAGCAAGGTTATACTGGGTTAATCGAGATAACATCTGTTTCTTGAACCGAGATCAATGTAGCTACCAGGGCAGAAAACTGCAGTAGGCCGCCCATCCAATAACCCTGTGGGCTGGATGAAATTACGTGAAATGGAATTACCTATCCCCGTATCTGAGATCTAAGCCACTGTTCCGCTCCGGTTTGGTAGGAAAGATATTCTCCAGAAGGCGGTGTCTGGCTCTCCGTATCGGAGGGAGAGAGCAATCAGGTGGACTCTAATGACGTGCATATCAAATGAATGAGGTGAGCTCGGGGTTTGAAACAAACTAGAACCTGGTAAATCATGTCATGACCTCAAGGAATCATCTCTAGGGAACCTTCTCTTTATCTCTCGGAGCGTCGGTTTGTTTGGATATTCTTCATCCTGGTCATCCAAAAAGACAACATCTACTGTATTCCAGTGTGCCTACTATTGCACTGAAAGTCGTTTGATTCTTTGATACTGTTCATAACGCTAATAGATCAACATTCCTTTGGCTTTTTGTTGTCTATTAAAGAGCATATCAGCTAGGGAATGTTTTCTGTTACACCGAAGTTCCAGAAAAAAACAATGTGGCATAGGTAATTTGAAAACGCTGACACGAGACCAATAAATAAGAATATTTACATATTGTATATTTCAACAAACCCGCTTTGCTGAGCAAATTCATGTAAATTTCTGCTTTATTTGAGGTATGCATAGAGCACGTTATTATTTGAATAAATTTTATTTGGATTAAATATTAAATTAAATAAATTAAATTCATAAATTTCATAAACCTTATGTGTTCACAGGTGATAGAATAAAAACAGTGAAAGATTGTGAATTTCACAAAAATAGAAAAATTAAACCGTTTTTACATTCTTAACATACCTTTATTTTTATCTCCTTATTCTCGGAGAAATACACTTGCATCCTTTCGTAAATTCTGTTCTTAGAAAAACCAAAATACCTTCAAATTGATCAGCTGATTCATGGTTTCGAAGTTTCGTCATCATTTTTGCATCCTCGGACTGATATCAAGAAACAGCTAAAATCATCGCTTGATCATTTAGTCGTTTGCTTTATTTGGTAGAACTCTCTTGAGCCCAGCACCTAAATGAACTATACCATTTATTCTGCTCTACTTCATTACCTTCACCAACATGGATTGTTCCTGGACAATCAGCCGTTTCATCGTGTGCAATTGCATCCAGAATTCATTATTTTTCTCACCGTGTATCGGCTACTTTTAATATATTTTGAAATGTTGCGAATTTTAATTCACGTTCCACGAGCGCTAATTGTTTATCCTGAATAATACGTTAATGAACGTTTCTCTAATATACTAAAACATTAAAAACGATCCTTAAACGACAATAATACGTTCGATGATCATCGTTGAACGTTTGGTTCATAAATCGAGTTTATATTGATGGAATGGACTCGTCGCGGCATCCTGGGGCAAATCAAGAGATTCTGAATGAATGTGGTTCCAAATCAAGTAACAATATTAACTCGGTTATGAAGCGGTTTATAATTTTCCAAGTAACGTGAGTTAAGTGATTTGGGTCATTGTTGTAAGAATGTAACGAATCTTTGTAATCCTCATTATTGATTTCATAGTTATATTTCACAGAGACTTTTGTTTCTGAGGTGATATCAATACAGAATATTGGAGTTATAGCGATATATGTTATTAAACGTTTCACTGTATGACCATGATGTCTGCATCGATTATCAACAATGACTCACACTGGGCCGCATCTAAATTCTGAATCCGTTCACATTCAAAACCATCATCGAGCATTTAATGAGAGAACAGCTCGCTCTTCAACCCCTGACCGCGGATTTTAATGGAGGTCGAAGTCAAAGGGGCAGTTTCCTTTCCCACAACATTTGACCCCGTTCCGTCACATTGAGACTGAGCGCTCTAAAAATTTGCCAAGTCAGACGGGTTGTAGGACAAATCAACCTACCAAGCTTACCCATTTCAGGATGTTTACGAAAGTGAGCCGATTTCAAAATTAGTCCAATCCGCTAACATAAAGAGTTGAACGCGATATCGCCTTTTGATATTTTTTATTCTATTGTTGAGCAAGAGAAAATCAAACGTACGTTCTCTCGAATGTAAGGAAGGTTTTAATTATTGATACATTTATTCTTATACTGACATACTTTGCAACAAGGACGAAAAGATGTATACGCTTTTAATTATTCAATAAGCAACCTTTGTACAATTTGGAAAAAAAATTCTTTGAGAATTTCATGGTTTACGTTTCAAAGGGTGTAGAATCCGAATCTGCAATAAAAAATGTTCCGTCCGTCCGCCGTACGCACGATATCTCCGAAACAGCTGGAGCAAAAAATCTGAAATTTTCAGGCTTGGTCCGGACGAACGCCCCAATTCTTCAGCCAGCTCCCTCACTCAATTTAAAGTGCCCTTTAAGGGCTGTAAAAGTTTTGTAAAATCAATGAAAACCTCAAAACTAGTCGAATCGGCCTAAATATTTTCCTATTTAAAGAACATACCATTAGGAATTCCAATCAAACCATTGTATGGCCCGATTTATGGTGCCACCTTTTTCGTATTTAATAAACGAAATTTATTCTTTAATAAACTTTATTATTGTTTGTTTGTAACCTAGTGATGTCCGGCCGATACATCAAGTTGAGTGAATTTTAGATAGCCGATGTGAAAAACTTGTTTACAACTCGGGAAACGGTTTACAATTTCCAAGTAACGTGATTTGATAATATATTGTTAAATATTTTGTAATCCTATTATTGATTTCATAGTTATATTTCACAGAGACTTTTGTTTCTGAGGTGATATCAATACAGAATATTGGAGTTATAGCGATTTATGTTTTTAAACGTTTCACTGTATGACTATGATGTTTGCATCGATTATCAACAATGACTCACACTGGGCCGCATCTAAATTCTGAATCCGTTCACATTCAAAACCATCATCGAGCATTTAATGAGAGAACAGCTCGCTCTTCAACCCCTGACCGCGGATTTTAATGGAGGTCGAAGTCAAAGGGCTGTTTCCTTTCCCACAACATTTGACCCCGTTCCGTCACATTGAGACTGAGCGCTCTAAAAATTTGCCAAGTCAGACGGGTTGTAGGACAAATCAACCTACCAAGCTTACCCATTTCAGGATGTTTACGAAAGTGAGCCGATTTCAAAATTAGTCCAATCCGCTAACATAAAGAGTTGAACGCGATATCGCCTTTTGATATTTTTTATTCTATTGTTGAGCAAGAGGAAATCAAACGTATGTTCTCTCGAATGTACAGATGGTTTTAGTTATAGATACATCTATTCTCATACCGACATATTTTGCAACAAGGACCAAAATTATGTATACGCTTATTTTTGTAAAACGAGTTTTACAAGTTCCAACTCATAACCATCGTACTTATTCTAAGACATATCAAAATGTTACAAATTTGGAAGCTTGTTCCCCATATTTAGAGAATGTTAGTAATGAACAAAAGGAATACATAGTTAAATAGATTTATTGAATTGACTAGGTGCACTCAAATATCCGTGATGACATCTTTCTGTACGACATTTTAGAATGAACATTTTTGAATTCCAAGTTTGACATGTGATGATTACTCGGCAGTAATCCTACCTATCCTACCTACTCTAAACCATTATTACAGAAAATATTTTATACAATAAAGAAGATTCTGAGGTCCGTGTAGTCTTATTACATCAAAATGAAGGACTATGCTCTGGTCATAGCGACAGGGCATATTCTCACAGGTCCGTGGATGATACGAAATTTGTAAATCCGTCGGAAATCTCTTGTGAGACCTCATCTATGTCAATGGAAAACCGATGTATTGTTCTCATCAGTCCAAATTCACGTTAAAATGTAAGATATTTTATATACTAAGGCGCCATACAAATCTACCGAGGACTGTAGCCGTCTAAAAACCGAAACAACCTTAGAAGATCACTTCGATACTTTAATATGTAATAAATTCACACAAAACTTTATACCTACTTCAATTAATACATTTTTACTTGGTGAGACCTATATGAATATATGCTTCAGTGGTTTGGTTGTAGCAGTTACTGTCTTAACATATTCCTCCTAACATGTTTCCATATCATTAAAATTACCCCCTCACCCATGCAGCCCTCGATGCAAATCTTGTTTCATTGATTAGTCCAAAATCTGATATATGTATCATGTTCCGTTTCTTCAATTTTTCTTATGAAAATTCTTCAAGTTAACCTTTTTTAAATCTAAGAACGAATCCATATCTTTCATACTGTCATCATCCAATCTTCCAAACTTATTGGTTTAATAATCTCGTTATTTATTAGTTTCATTCAAGATTTTTGTTTGATGTCATCCATTTTCATCATTTGACTAAATTGACAACATACACAGTACACAGCTTTTACAGCATTTACATTTCCAGCTTTTAAATCGCAACTGTGCGGCAACTGTGCGCTCTCGCTTTAAAAGTTGCGGACGGCCGAAAAAAATCAAATAATTTGTCAAAATCTCATGGAATTGAGTATAGAGATCAAATCTTTATTAAGAAGATGGGGTTCCCATGTTAAAACACAAAGTTAGTGCTCGTTGGGTACATTTCCACATACACATAGTGCGCAACGTGCTCATTTTTGAGATTCTTGAGAAAAAAAAAAACGTGAGCTCTCCCGCTTGTCCTTGATAAAAAAAAAAAAAAAAAATTGGTAGAAGGGTAACATTTCCATGGACCGATTCCGAATCTGTACTAAAGAGTACGTGAGTTTTATAAATATGGGTATTAAGAAAAAAAAAGTGCACGACGTGCGGAAATGTGATAGTTGGATGTTGCATCAAAAAGTATCTAGAGCCCTTTAAGAAATTGTGTTCTACAAGCATGTTTGCTGATTTCAGGGGGATCTTGACTATCGACACCCTGTCTATGTATGTGTCAATCCAAACGACAACTCTCGATAGGACTGGGATAAAAACTTCCTTATTTGCCCATGAAAGTGGAGCATTCCTCACAAAAGGAGAAGTTTGTTGGAAAATATTTTTTAAATACGTTAAAATGGTTTAGTTTCGACAACAATACTGAAAAAAATCCCAAAAATTGCGAAAAACGGCTAACACTCGTTCAACTTATATTTTTCAGCAGAATATAACTTGAAAAAGTGTATCAGCAATGAACTAGTTCATTTAAGATTTGACTTGAATAGTTTGAATCCACATTTTAACGTAAAATTGCACTTGAATTTCAATAAAATGTACTATAAAATCGATGAAAATGAAAACGAAGTTCTAAAATCCGAAATCTTTGAGCAGAAGATGATTATTTAGAACAAGTTTATTCAACAACAAGTTTATCAACAACAAAATTAATTTGAACCTTTGGCACAAATAAATTTTAATATTTTTGGCATCTTAATTTCAACTTTTGGCGACTCAGTTTCAACTTTCGGCATACCAATTCGAGCTTTTGGCATATCAATTTATACTTTTCACAACCACAACTATTCCAATTCCACCCCATATAATAATCAATAAATGTTTTTCTCTCTCATAAAAAAAAAAAAAATAATAAAATTGGTAATTACTTTTTTAGGCAAACGAAATGTTCAAATTTCTACTGAGAGATAATATAATACGATAATTTTGGAAAATTCGCTCAAACGATCATGACTGGAACATTTTTATAAAGTACAATGTAAACCTTGTATTTGGGTCATACGGGGTATTCCGTGTTGTATATATGAAAAACTCTCCTGGGGTTGCTACGGCTTACAAATCACTAGAAATATTCGGACCCTACTTATCTAATGTACGGTTTAATGTAATTACATTCATCTCAGCCTTCAAGTCCATTCATAATCATTAACTACATTGGTTTACCGTTGAAGTGGAATGTCCGATCTCAAGGAATTCCCAGCTGTAATGCTCTGGTGGTTCTTATAGTTACGGATGAGATAAACAAAAAAGAACCTTAATGAAAAGACATTTCTTTGGGGAAAAAACAAGTGCCCAAATAAAATTAAGTGTGACGAACTTCGGATTCCTATTTACCCAAAAAATTGAAATATTGACAATAATAAACAAATGAAAACTTTGCCATAATCAGGAAATGTCCTACTGGCTAAGTTTTCTCTTAAAGAGAAGATAAACAAATCACAGTCATAATATTGCTATTAGGTACAAAGGAAGTAACACATCATTTTGTGAATCCGGACAACCTTCTAGACCTCTAGATACAATCTTCTGGGTACATAATAGCATTGATACGTTTTTGAATTTGTGAAATTTAGTGTCATTGTTAGCCCATACAATTTTGAAATATTGAACAGGAATATTGTGATCTGATAGATAGCTAACGGAACATTAACGAAGTTATTTTTCAGATGAATTGAAATCGACCTGGCTGTTACTATTCCAACAATAAGAACGTTGTAAAAAAATATTTGTAGGAAAAGTTGTAGTCTAGTGGATGGTCTGTCGCAAATAATCCTCCGGAGGTACTGATGACCAAGCCTTGTGGTAGGTCTCGACCCGAGGAGTGGCATCGGAGTTCAAACCCCGTCCGTATCCGTAAACGGACGGGATGCCAGGATGCTGGTTCAAGAAAGTGAAAAGCTCTGCTTTCGAAGGCCCCTAAAGACCGCAGTGTAGGCTTGATACGGTGCAGCCATTCATCAAAAAAGAAGTTCTCTTTTTCAGGGGTCAGCTCCCCGGAGGTCATGCTCGAGCACTGCCGGGCCCTCGAACGGTGATCATAACTCCATCCGCTCCACTGGAATACCTCATTTGTTTGGACGCCCTTCAAATAACTCATCAATACCTAGAAAAGTTACGTGAAGTCCAAGGTGGCGGAGGGGTAGGACGATGAAGTAATCAAAACGAACTCATCAGTTTAACTTTGCCTCAAACATTAATTTCGAAGAAATTAAACCGATCCCGAATGCCCTGCGTCTGATGATGATTGACTTTTACATAACTTCTTGAAGCTGTTTGAAAGAAACCTTGGAAATTTTGATACGATTGTTTATTACCAGTACTTCAGTATTAAATAATACACAGTATACTTTTGAACTCATAGTAGTACTGATTTTACAGAAGGGTACACACTGTATGCTTCGTTTAGCTGATACGTTAGGCAGCCCCACATCCACATACTGAACTGCACTGTGTCAGATTGGGAATGATCCATTTTAACTGAGTTGAAAATAGTGTGTATCAATGAAACCAATAAATTTCATCCAACACATACGACTATTGAAGGAATAGTAGAAGAGGTGAGATTTGAGTCTACATGGATCTGTGAGCAATGGCTACGATAAATGGTTATAATGAAATTATTTATTATTATTCTCACTGTAACAATAGTATGAAAAATTATTAAAGTTCTATACAGTTGAATGAATATTCAGCGATTTTTAAGCATAGAGATAAATTAGTAGCGACTTCTACACCAAACTGATGATGTGAGACGTGTGTTGTGATGTGAACTATACTTAAAATTGGAAACCGTTGAGAGAAATCAAGATATAACAATTTGAGGACGCATGATTGGTAACTTGATAACAATTAAAAAAACGCTGCAAATTCTTTCACTGGGTTTTTATTCAATTTCATTCATTTGGCTTGCATTCATGATTTGAATTTCAACTAAGCTTTGGAGTGTGCGTGTTTCACAGGTGATAGAGCGATTATTGAATTTCAGGAGATATGCATATAGCACGTAAATCTGTTCTCAACAAAATTACCTATTTGGTTTGTTCAGTTGATCATTTTTGTGTGCCTCCTGAAATTCAATAATCACCCTATCACCTGTGAAACACGCACACTCCAAAGCTTAGTAGGAATTCAAATCATGAACCAATTGAATAATAAACCCCAGTGAAAGAATTTGCAGCGTTTTTTAATGGTTTTCAGAATACTTCAACCCATGTATCGGCTATAAGCCCTTTTAGGAGTTCACTCCAGTATCCAGGTTCACTACATCACTAGGTTACTGCAATCAAAACAAAAACAATAATAAACCAAAATAACGCAAATGTTGGCACCACAAATCGGGCCATACATGGTTTGAAGGGTTTGAGCTACGGTGCTGGGGAAGGGCTCATTCGATTCCTCATAGAAAGTTCTTCAAAAAAAGTCCAAATTCAGGCCGCCTTGACTTTTTTGGAGGTTTTCAGGGATTTTACAAAACTTTTGCAATGGTTTATTACTGAATAATAAACCAAAAGTACACTTGTAATGTAGGCAAAACAAGTTTATTACAAAAAAATCATAACAATACCACTAGAGTATATGTGGCTTTTGTTGGCTTCTATAGGATTGCTGATGTATAACATATTGGAACGTAAAGCATCTCTATTTGGTTTGCAGTAGTTAATATGAATTATCCTTGATTCACTGGCTCCAACACAGATACAATGAATGACTAGTTGTGGTGATATATGAAGAAGCACATTTACTTTCTTCTGCTTTAGTGGTAATAGGTGCGTACGTACTATTTTTCAGTCTTCCTCAATTTAATACACTAATTCTTGTTCTCCCACTCATTAATGAGTGGGTCAGCTAATATCTCCTCCATCCCTCCTTTCGACAGCGAATTTAAACGTTCCAATTTGCCAACGTTGGCAGATTTGTTCCATGAGCCTAGACTAATGTCTGAGTCGAACAAACTATAATTCAAATCAAAGGAAGACATAACGTTTTGTTATTGTTACCTCCTCCATTCACCTCTTTTCGTGATCAAATTTGAGAGTTCTGATATAATCTTTCAAAAGTAGACCAAAATTCTTAATCGAACATACCGGTTTAACCCATTAAGAATTATACTAATTTAGACAAAATCCGTCGAGATAAATAACATATCCCTCACCTAAACAAGCAATTCCTCTCTTCGTCGTGGAAGTCGGAATTTTCCAAGTTCATTGCATAACGACTATTGGATTCGAATAAAGAACCTCTAAAATAGTTTGAGAATTCTAGGATGGGCAACGCCGACAACATTAAATGACAAATTTCTTACAAATTTGGTTAGATGGATACGGTCTTAAAATAGTAAAATTTTGTATTCAGGATTGCGTCAAAGTATACATACAGGCAGATGAAGCGTTGTTTTTAATTTCGAGCGGAGGAAATAACAATTTTCTCCAAAATTAGAAATTCCATTCGTTTTTCGTTACATACCATTCTGAACAACTGTCGATTCGTGTCTGTCGGTACGTCTGTGTCCGTGTCTGTTCTCCGTGTGTCCGCAGTCCTTCTAACAAATGTGATTCCTACAGTTTTTATCCGATTGATCAAAGTACCAGAATGAGGGTTAGTATGTACATAATCCTCTATGAGTTTCATTATTCTTGAATTATTATTACATCAGTCATTGCATGCACAATCATAAATCTCACCAAGCTTCATTTCCTCAGGTTCTGTAATTCCGATCGCCTTCATTTTTGCTTGTTTGAAGGGAGAAAAACGATCCAATAATGTAATTTGAATTTCAAGCGATAGTGTCATTCGCAACTACTTCGCTCGCACAAACGTGTAATCCTTGTGACAAATCTGATTTTTACAATTTTCATCCGATTTTGATGAAATTTTCAGGATGGTCTCCATGGAGTTTTGTTACTCCCAAATCAGTAAGTACACCGCTCTCATCACGCGCAAACGTAAAATCCTTCAAATATAATGTTTTCATATCCTTAGGGTCTTAGACTTTTCAAGGTAAGAAAAACATTGAAATAAAACATATGTTTTAACGCGATGGATATTACCATTCCATCCAATAGTAGGCAGCATGAACCATGTCCAACCAGCATGAATATAAAGAGGCTTCCTTTAGTTAAAATACTTGCAAAAGCCTTTGGTATTTTGAATCCACGAGTTATCCCAAAATTACATACAATAAGAATTTGATATAAAGAGTGTGTTTTTATTTCATTTACCTACAATCATTCATTAAACAAGAGGTTCTTTGGTTGTGTATTTTTGAAATCCCAAGAGTTAACTAAAGGGTAGGTACTTTAATTTAGTTGCTACAATTCTGTTTCAGGACTTTCAACTTATTTAGTCGATCAAAGGTTTTATATTGTTACCAATAAGCTGTACATAAAGTATAATGTGCATTTATATTCTGTTCTTGATATTTACACTTCAACCAAAATGGGTTTTTAAATTTATTATGAGGTCTGTATGAAACTAGTTCACAAGGGTGTATGGCACTGGCAGCGTCAAGTTTTTGTATGACTATGGAGGAAAAACCTAATTTCGAAATTAACTAATTATAATTCAGAGGAGAAAAGTTTTGTCGTTTTCTCGGTTTCTTAAAGAGTTTGTTTAATAATATCAACTTCTCCAAAGCTCGTCAGACGAGATCAGACCAAAATATTTAGCAAAAACTGGAGATTTTCCACTAATGTGTGCGATACTGTTCCCACCACATAGGCTACCGCTACAGACCAACAATAGAAGCCGACTAACTTTTTGAAGGCGTTGATGTACCTACGCTGTAACTTGTTTCGCTTCATTTTTTCCGCAGAATCTTTGTAACCAGCTTAAATTTTACATCTTTTTAAATTAGCTAGAACAATAAAAAGATCTGCGAGTTCATGTTGAACAGACGAGGGAGCACGCTATGTGTCTCACGCGTTTTTTTCTCATGTTTGTGTTGTACCAAATTCTTCTGGATCAAATCTTATACTATTCCTTTTAACTGAACCAAAACCATCATCTATTCTCCATTCACCTGCCGTTAAATGAGTCCCACAGTTCCGACATCTGTGGGTGGGGGCCAATTTTCTAGAATCATCATTAATCTGAAAATATGATATAAATGCGAGAATAACGCTCATTCTAAATTGTTACTTAAATTAAAGGGGTGAGAAACACTGTAATTCTCTGCAAAATATTACACACTTTAATATTTTGGGGTTTATCGAGAAAAAAAAATTACTTCCCATAGGCCGTCTTCGTTTTATCTATTTTGCAGATTCCGAATTTACACTGCTTTTTAGTCTAGAACCTTTTCAAACCAACAAAAACACCATAAAAATTGTGAAAAAGAGCACAAATTTGTTGTACTTTTTTTTCTTCTATTATTTTTTCTACTCGTTCCAAACAGTACTGGAAAAAATCGGGTGAGACGTTTTGAATGCTTGGATTTTTCTGAACAACAAGAGACCAACCGCGACTCTAAAAAATTCGAACAAAAGGGCCAAACTTGTGTGAAGTTTCATCACAAAGAGTTGGGAATTTTAACTTTCTTTCTTTGAAAAACTTTCTCCAGCGATTAACCCAAGAGGAAAATCGAATTGAAAATTCCATCAGACCAATTCTTCGTCAAGCCAAATGATTGATCAACATTTCAAGGAGATCGGATCGGTTGAACAATTCGGTGTAGATGTGGTAATTGAATACACATACGATAACGAATTAAATACGAGTCCATTCTTTGAAGAAGATCAGCTTGGTACCTCTAGGTTCTATTTAAGGTTGTTGATAGTTTAAAAAGATTTTATACTGAAAGTGTGTTTATGTTCGGAATCTTCAATGAATTTCCTATAATATATCATATTATGATATGTCACATTGAAGAAGTTCGAGTGAGGTCGGTGATCATAACAAAATTCAGTGTAAATGAAAGACCAAAAACTGCCCGAAAAAGGACTTATTTGAATCAACCGAAAAACGTTTTTATTTTCGGATTCGGCATCCTCAATAACTCTAGAATAGAAAAAAAACCAACAACTCGGAGTTGTATTTTTTTTTCTTTTTTAAACCAGCGTAATCAGTAGTAGTGAACACTGATCAGCCAGTAGGCATAATAATTTGTCGAGGCTTTTCCGTTGATTTCATATTTGAAATGAAATGTAGCGAGCTAAACATCCTCAGGGTACCACGTTTCGAGTGAAGTGTTTGTCCGGGGGCGAGGAACGTGCTAAGCGTTCAATCCACCCTAATATTATTTGGATTGCACCTTGAGATAGCGAAACCCCTTCTCCTTGCTTTCCCAACTGGGTGTTTATTTTTACATCAACCGTTATGGACAAACTATGAACGTTGTTTGTGCACCATCAAGTATAGGAAAACTCTGGGACCGAACGAAACACACAGACACCGTTGCATTAAAATAATTCCAGTGTGAATATCGAATATATATGTATACATATAGGTACATGAACATATTTGTGGTTTATGGAAATCATAATAGTGATTATGTAACTGTTGCTATAATGGTGTGAAGTGTAGAGGTGGACTTTCGAAAATATAACACAAACTACCGAATAAAACCGTTATAAACGTCATCTGTAACTTATTTAGATGAAAAGGCAAATAATATTGAGAACTACTTCAAAATATTTTTGAATTTTGTCGGTTTTATTAAGAATGCTAAAGTTCTCCATTTTATAGAAGTAAGACATGAATAAAAAATATTTATCAAGACAATTACAGAATTTGAAGGACGGACACGTTGCTATTTGTTTAGAAGTGATGTTTTTAATGGAACCCTTAGAAATATCTGTTGTGATCTAACTGTATGAAATTGTATTGAATAGCGAGAAATAGATCGTGTCGCGTGATCTTATATTTTCATAAGAATGAACAATTTATAAAAAGTAAACATTGCATTGGAAACATTGTTATGGTATCCAATAGTTCATAATAATAACGGGTCGTAATAATCTCCCCCACTTAACGAACTTGATAAGAATTAACAAACATAGCTTTCCAAATACTGTGGTGGCCTTTTGAGTCGCGTTGACCTCCTGAGCACCCGTTCTTCATTTCGAACATAAAGTTGATCCTCATGTGGATCTGCAGTTTCATCTGAATTTTCAGTTTGCACTAGAACCCTCTGGTTCCTTGCTTGGATAAGATCTCCTACACTGAGATGTGGATTGTTGGATGGGGATATGCCAAAACTGTATGCTGTATTGGATCGAATATATTATCATTTGATGTGCTGAGCTCGATGGTTGGTTCTTCTGTGTCCGAATTTCCGTTTTCATTTAGTACCTCCGATCTTATTAGTTGATTTATGTGCCTCTTCAACGAATGGCCTCCATCTAGTTTTATTATGTAATGCAGTTTCCCTAATCTTCGCTCAACAACACCATATTCCCATATCAGGTGGTTGTTAATGAAAAACTGGGCTTGAACCTTCTCCCCCACTCGAATGATTCATGTGCGGGTCATAATTATATCTCCTTCCAAACAGTCCACTGTTTATTATTATTTATTAGAAATAATTGCTATACGGAGCCTATTGTACAACAGAACCAGATAAAAGTAATGGCAGACCGGAGGCAAATTAAAACCTTCCTAGTCTCTCTGTTAATAAAAGTAGTGAATTTGGGGCTCTCGGAAAGGAAATCATTACGGTCTTCACATGGGTTATGATTTACAATCATAAATATAAAGAAATAAATAGATTATTCAAAATATAACCAAATCAAAACGGATGGAACTCTTAAAGTTATACGATACCGGTGGAAATTATTACGACGATTCATCAAAAACACCGCATGACCAGCTGACGGACTGTTCAATATGTTCACTTCTAATTTCTCCTCTCGAAGTTTGATGACATTGTCGGAGAGAAACAGCCTCTAATTGAAAATATCACTGAAGCCACCCAGGTTACTGAACAGTAGATGAACGAGAATGAACACTCAGAGAGAGGGAAATAGTAATAGTAATAGTAAGGTACACCCTGAATATGATTGAACAGTATCCCTCCAACCCTTGGTTGCCTGAGCACAAATGTTAAAATGCGGCTTTCCCGAAATAAATAATGAATAAAAAGAAGTCATTATTGCGGATATTGTCAAAAAGAAGATAAAGGTCGGCAATCAAACGTTTCGATTATGACTACGGTGTAATTAAAATGGAATTTGAATGGAAAATGTTGGTGCTGGTAAAGCCAATACGGTTTTTTCGCAAATGCGGGGCAAACCATAAAGCACGGTTAAAGACTTGTTATTAAATATTCTAATATATCTCAGAGTCGAATATTTGAGGAAGATAACTTCTTATCGATAATAATTATCATGCATAATTATTATGCACAAATAATGGGGTAACGGAATCCTTTATTGACGTTGCCTCGATTCGTAAATCATCAACACCGAAGTTGAAGTGTGGCTTTCCCTAATAATTAATTAACATAACGAAATCATTATCCCGGATTTTGGTACAAGATAAGTTTGAGAAAACAAGCTTTCCAAGAAAACATTAAGGAAACTAAAATGCTCAGTTTTGCTAGGAAAATGCGTGTGGGAGTTGGCGCTCATAAAGCCATTATGTTTTTTCTAATTCGTAGCATGAGTCTCTGTGTAAATACCAAAGAGCGTGGTGGTGACAGATTGATTTTCTCATGATAAGCAATTTGGTTTATTGTTCAATAATAAACCATTGTAATACTATGGTTAACGTTTCAAAGGGTGTAGAATCCGGATCTGCAATAAAAAATTTTCCGTCCGTCCGTCGTACGCCGTACGCACGATTTCTCCCAAACGGCTGAAGCAAAAAAGCTAACATTTCCAGGAAAAATCTATGTTGGTCAGGCGACGCCCCAATTCTTGAGCCAGTTCTGTCACTTAATTTTCCTTTTAAGGGTTGTCAAAGTTTTGTAAAATCCCTAAAAATCAAAAAAGTCAAGGCGGCCTAAATTTGTACTCTTTTTGAAGAACACTCCACGAGGAATCGAATGAGCCCCTCCCCAGGTCCGTAGGTCAAACCATTCCCGATCTATGGCCCGATTTATGGTGCCAAGATTCGCGCTTTTTTGGTTTATTATTGTTTTTCTGTTGCTATCAGTAACCTAGTGACGTAGTGATGTGGTAATGTGGATACTGGAGTGAACTCCTAAAAGGCTTTGTAGCCGATACACGAGTTGAAGCATTCTGATAACCATAAAAAACGCTGCAAATTCTTTCACTGGGTTTTATTATTCAATTGGGTTGCGTTCATGATTTGAATTTCTACTAAGCTTTGGAGTGTGCGCGTTTCACAGGTGATAGAGCGATTATTGAATTTCAGGAGATATGCATGAGCACGTAAATCTGTTCTCGACCAAAATATCTATCAAATACAAATCAAATCATGAACGCAAGCCAATTGAATAATAAACACCAGTGGAAGAATTTGCAGCGTTTTTCTGAATGTAACCATCGAGGATGATAACTGCTTCATAGCTGCTAACTATGCATTTATAATGTGTTAACAGTAGTACCTTTTATTGATGTTCCTTTCGTCCTAATCTGTATTTGTTGTGGTTCTTCCTTCCTGCCTCATCCAACAATATGGAAATTGTGTAGGTGTTTAGTGGTACGCAACGCAAACTGCCGACTTGCAGCCGAGTGAAAAAATTGCGAGTATACAGTTCCCACTCTTCTAGAATAATGATTCTACTCAATTGTGGATTTGAGCTGTTCAGCATCATGTGAAGCGGTAAATGGGGATATCCCAATGCAGAATAACTGATGAAGGTAATGTATGATGGTCCCGCATTATGTATCATCAATGCGACGGTACGGTCGCACTCCTCTACCTTCGTATTGACTGATCTGTTGAATGGGGAACTGCACTTCGCCGTTCAAATTTCGGAATAAAGCGTGGATTTGAGCAAACAGTTACCAATGATGTGAAGCAATGATTGGGGATACACAAACAAGAATACCGAGGAAGGAAACACCAGATAGATGCATATTAAGCAGTACCATGACACTTCTCCATATTGACTGCGCCAAATTTGATGAAGTGGGCAGTGCCCATCATTCTATATACTCCATGAATATTACATTCTGGCTGACTGAGTTGTGCATACTATTTATAATTGAAAGCAGTGTTTCGACTGACTTTACTTCAACTTGACGATAACTAACCCAATTGAATACTACAAACGTCAGAGCTATCGGTGGTCTTTGGTAGGCTTGCCATACGTCCCGGTTTGACCGGGACAGTCCCGGTATTTTGCCGTTGTCCCGGCGTCCCGGCCAGTTTTGCACATGTCCCGGTTAAAGTTTATAACTTTGTTAGCTCATGGTTTAACACCTAAATCGGCAGTGGTAAGAGAGCATGATCATAGAACTAAATATAAAAATTATATTTTCTGTTTGCCCGGCACATCTGCTCCCGTAGAAAGAGTATTTTCACTGATTAACAATGCTTGGGGAGACGATAGGTCATTAATGCGCGAATGCACCGCAAGAGCTTTGATTCAGTGTAAAGTAAACTTTGGTCTCTCTTGTGCAGAGTTTTATGAGAAGATTAAAGTGAAAAAATACATATTGAAAAAAGTTCACTCTAGCGAAAAATACGAATGGTTTGCAGCAGATGAGTTAGTTGAATGAGTTCATCAGTCAGAGGCACGTTTTGAAAAGGCCCAATATGTTATGTCATTATGTTTTACTGTGTTTGTTACTATGTACGGTACCTCCTACGTTAATAAGGTCATTTATTGTATAATGTGCCGGGTCTCCATGTTTTGTTTCTTATGTTAATAAGGTTGATACAAATAAATAACTGAACTAAATTCGTTGTTTGTTTACAGTTTCATTTCATTATTACCTTGGATACCCTACGATTTATGATTTGTTTGAATAGTAAGCCTCTAATATAATCACTAATGAACTTAACCGAATCAATCACAACTTTTTACAGTCTTATTTCATTATTTCTTCTTGTTAGTGGTATTTGCGTTAGAATTTAACTGGGCCTAGTTTATTCTAACTTTTTTAATTTGATACTTAAAAAATAAGATATTTTAATGAACGTTTTTAAGTATAGAAATGGTAAAAAACGCAGATTTGAATGGATTATTTTTAAAATTTTCCGGGGAGGACCCCCGTTTCCCCGGTGTCCCGGTTCGGCCATCTAAAATTATGGCAAGCCTATCTTTGGGACCAATGAACCCGCGTTTTCTATGGGTTTACCTGTACTGCCCAAGTCGACGTTTTTTCCTCCCCATCAACAACATGAATATTACGACGGATGCGGGAGACTGAGATGAGTTAGGTGCAGATGTGCGAGCAGCGCTTGTCGCTTCGCTCGCCTCCGAAGGTCCACATGTGTTACAAGATGAACCCTGGAGACCCCTGGCCTCACGCCCCGTCCTCCCTTGGACCCGCCCCATCCGCCGCCGTTCTACCTCCTCACCTCCGGCCAACAAACTGGTCTAAATACGTCGACCTTGGCCGGTGGGCAAGAGGGCTTGGCCGCCTCAGGGGTTGACCCCAGCATTCCAAGGCCCCAAGAGTCAGGTGGTGAAACAAGAACGAGTCCACTACACCTTTAATATTTTGATGAATTGGTTTTGATTTTCAACGCCAACGTACACATCGTATACATAGACAAAATTTTGAATTAAATAATTGACCATTCCATAGGAAAAATGATACTTGGAAATCAAGTGTTCACGATAAATAGTAAGCTGATCTATAACTAGTCTGCATATGTTTTCTTAAACTGAATATTTTCAAGAATTATCTAGTACTCTTGGTCTGTTACAGAATTACAGCGTTTGAGTTCAACCATACAATACTATTTTCATGGTAATTCAGTAGCTACTTTTTCGGAAAACAGGGCGGAATTTTACTCTACTTTTGTTAATGGACCTATTAGTCAGTCCTAAAGATTTGAAACATTATGAACAAAACAATATAGAAACTGTTATTTTTGTGTCCTAAACTGCATGGTACAACACCTAAGTAAGCACGGATCCACCCTGATTATTTGACCGTGATATTTCCACACATAACATATTTCAAATAGATAAATATATTTGGATAGTAACAGGTTTATAAATAAATCTTATTTTGGTGGTGAGCAAAGAGAGACTTGTAAACGACAGTTAGCAGGAAACATCAGTTTTAGAAAATCAGGGTCAACCTACTCGATGCTAGCTGTAAGCAGGGCACTATGTCGTAACTTCAGTTGTTCTATACCTTCTAGTTCTTAATAGTTGTTTGGTTGATTAAATGCGAGTATTTGTGCAGATGTCTCTAATGTTTTGGAATTAAGTAAAAGTGTGTCGTAGAGGATCTTAACCGCCATGAGTGCTGCACTCTTCCACCCACCTTCGGCATCTGAGGAATGTCTGATTTGTTATTGAGGGTTGGCATATCTCTCCCTCAAGGGATCGATTTGACAACTAATTTGCAACAGAAAATTCTCTTAATTGTTTTAGTTTAAATACTTGCATTCAGAGTTATTCGCGATTTAAGATTTCATTCGCGTTATCGATCTTTTCATTAAACGAGGATAGTTCCCTAAGTAATCTCAAATTTGAAGGTTGGAAAGACCGTACAATTTCCTATCTTCTTAAAACCAAATAACATATTTAGCAGTTAAATTTTACTGGGAATGAAGCAAACTTGAACTTTCCGTTTTTCAAAGCTCATAATGTCCGTACAATTCAAGATAACCAACTATTACCGGTAATTTTTAAAACTGCCCCAGAATCACAGCTCTCCAACGTTATAATCAATTTTGATTTTCGTCAGTTGATTAGAGGAGAAAGTTGCGTTTGAGACCAAAAAAACGTCTGTAAAAAAGCGAGTATTTTTAGCTGTCAAATCAAATGCCATGACAAATGGTTTGCTGCAATCTGCAGAACTTCCAGTCAACCAAAGGCATCGAATTGTGGAGGTGGTCAGGTCTGTTCCTTTATAGAGGGGTGTGTGGACAGATGCACTATGTGTTCACTCATTCAATTTGAGGAAGCACCATGATTTGGATCAGAAAAGTATAAAATTCGATGTCAAACTCATTTTTTCCTGAGTTATTTTTCGCCCTTTATGTCGATTTTACCATGTGAAACTACGTTTTTTTCTTCTTCTCGAAAGCATCTTCCTCTTCTAATCAGCAGCCTAAAATAAAAATTGATAATGCCGTTGGAAAGTTGTGATTCTGGCGCACTGTTCAGGATTACCTGCAATAGCATATTATCTTGAATTATTTGGACACTATGGACTTTGAAAAATGGAAAGTTTTTGAAAAAGTGAATTCACTTGTCAGGCTGCTTTATTCTCAGTAAAATTTGACTGAAAAAATGTTATTAGGTATTAGAAAGATTTTACGGTCTTTTCAAGGGTTTTTCCAAATTTGAGATTACTTTGGATATGAAGGAACTATCTGTTCTCAACCTTAAATCAAATACCAGAATACGAGTGTTTATTTTGGATTCAAATCAGTTGAATCATCAATTTAAAGGAATGAAACTTATTTTGTAGAAATATCAATAATATCGCTCTATGCACAATGTGACAATATCTTGATATTTCTACAAAATAAGTCTCTACAAAATAATAAGAATATTATTCTTAGTCAGAAATTCAAATCATCGGTAGTTTTAATCCGAATAAATTCAGCTACAAACACAAGGACCAAGTTGAATAATAAACCTACGTTAGTGAAAGAATTTGCAGCGTTTTGGTTTATTATTCAATAATAAACCATTGTAATAGCTCTTAAAAAAAAATGTTTAACCCCCCCTCTGAAAATTTCATGGTTTACGTTTCAAAGAAGTGTGCTTAGTTGATGGACACCCTACAAGTGATATACAGTTACGATGCACAACTGATCATGTCAGTGTTTTTCGTTTTCCGTTATGAAATAGTTCAGATCATTGCTGTATGCTGTGTACATCAGCAATAACATATAATTCATGTTAACAATAAAAGTATATAGTAATACACCTTTATTGAATTATGACATCATAAACTGAGGAATATCTGATAAGCTGTTTCCCGATGAACCAAGCTCTCAATGTTATTCAAAGCATTGTAGTGGGATAGGCGCTTTCAAGAAATGTTTTTATCATCCATTTCCTGCACTTCTTGTCAATGGCCACTTTCTTCATCCTCTATCTGCCAAGGCTGCAACATGATATGTTGTTCTTACCCAAGTGATCATTTGTTTGCTTCGCCCTTCACATTGTGTGCCACGGTTATCTTGTTGGTGGACCGTTTTATCATTAATTTATCTAAACAGAAAACTAACACCTCACAGATACCTTAGTAATTGATTCAACATTTTCATTGGGCTTCAATAACTACTTTGTCATGTCATTTTGACGAAACATAACTATTTGCTTTACTCGAGGGCGAGGTTTCACAAGGATAGCTGTCATATCTCGCCAGGTATATCAACTGAGAATAGCTCGTACCAATCACGACCATTCACTTCTCCAGCAGCCTTCAAGTTTGACCTAAACGTTTGAACAAACCTCGTATCGCCAATGGTTAAGCCATTCTTATAGTTGAAATCAATCACAGAGTGCTAAAAAGTACTTAATTGTCTTTTCCTAAACAGTACATTTCTTCATTGTTTAATATTGTATATCGGGGTTTTCCTTTATTGAAAGTCGGGTTGAAGACGAATTTGCACAAGACCTGCCTTACTAGTTAGTAACGAATTAATTCTTCATTTTCAGATCGGATCAACGACAACCACTGTCATTGTGTGCAGGAAAAATAACCAACTATAAACCCCCTACATACATTTATGTTCTGTACTTGTAAAAAATCTGTGAGCAAAAAAAACGGAAGTATTTGTATAAACTTGTATTTGTACGAGTTATACTGGACTTCACTGTTGATGGTTTCGTAAAACTATCTATTGGAACTCATTCTCCAGATTTTCATTTCAGTTTGAAATTGTTTAAATATCTGAGAAACGTATTTAAGGAAAATGTAGACAGGCACTTTATAACTGCTGTTTGTATGGAGGTGGTTTCTAAGAATTCTGTTATTGGGCTTGAGCTCGGTTTTCTTGCTAGCAACTTCACAACATTATTTGTAGAATCCTATGAGAATTAGAAGATTAGTAGTTATATAAAGAAGTTCTTCCTCGTGGGTGAATCCATCGAGCATGTATGTACTTATTTAATTATATTTTATTGACATTTTACACATGTAAGGCCTTGAAGAATTTTAAAAATTATTTTTATCAAGTGCTATTTAAGTTTCAGTATAGGAGTAGTCATTTTATGTATATATTATTAGCCGATTGTCCTACAATAACTCCTCCCCTCAGCACAAGCAAGGCTTAAAGAGGGGAGTAGCATTGTTGTAAGCTATGTTCCATTATTTTATTTTCATTTTCTCAAAAAATCATATAATTTTTCAAAAAAATGTCTCTGGGAGTGATTGCATTTGCTTGAAAATGGATCTATTCGTTTTCCAACAACCCTGCCTATACCTTGTAGAACCTTGCAATTTTCATTAGAACCTTCATTACTTCTAGAGCAGGAGTGATGGAGATAGAGGAAGGTATGGAACGCTACCGACACGAGCGTACCAACTGTCACTGGAAACTGAGACTTATAACCAATAGATGGACAGATCTTGTTCAAGAACTCCAACTAATTTCTCTTAGTCTCTAAGAATCTCTTAGTCTAAGTCTCTTTTAGTCAAATAGCGTATCATGTCCTGGTTTACTCACTTTCATTCATACCGCATCCCTAAAAAGGTTAAGATGGGAGGTGAAGATGGAAGATTGATACACGTCAATGTTGAATTGCTGTGATGTATCATTCACAAAAGCGTTCTTCCTAATTCCTCATTTCCTTACAATCTGTCACATGATCCTCAAGTGTTCAATTTTCATATCAAAATCTGAGATTTAAATAAAGTAGTCGTAGTCTTGCAATGGGAGAAATCGATAACATATCATTACCAACCCTTCCATCTATAAAGCTATAACTTTAGGCTCTGTAGGCAAAGTATCTTATTTCACTTTATTTCTTGTCAAGGAATCATATATTCTCGTAATCGATTTCACTCATAGTATATCAAGTATTTTAAAGTATATCATAAACACATTCTATATTATTTTATAACTTACAAACATCAGGTCGCTCGTAATGTTCAGATACTCGTGGTTCTCTCCACTTTTTGCATGCGATGCCCGCAGGCTTGGGTTACATTGCAGTGTAGCCCACTTCCTGAGAAGGTAACTTACCAATACCACGCAAGATAGCTATCCCTTCGTAATAAATAACAATTCACAGGAACCTGAAAAGGCGTACAAGGGCAAAACCGTGTTAGGGGTGCAGGTGTGAGCACGTTTTCTCAGACAATAAGTCATACGTCATACTCCGCGACCCCTATGTGCTCCGGCTTTTGACCCCACACTCGCCTACACTGCCTCATTTACTTTCTTAGATCCCCAGCTGCGATTTGAAATTAAATGGAAACTAAATCATATCCCCTCGCAATTGGCGAGGTAACAGGGAATTATGAACGGGCATTGCCAAGGTCGAATCGTTCTGAATCGGGATCGGTAACTCGGAGGTACGTGCGATATGAAGATTCCTGTTATAAAGGGCGGATAACTGCAACCTGAAATGACTCACTAGAAATCGCTTCATTCCGATCAGCTTCATCACTTCATATTAGAAAAGTACGTACCTACTTGATTTGGAGAGGGAAACACGTCTTCCTTTCATTTTATACCTACCAACAATCTGTTTGACTTAAAAGATCACCCCTAAATGAAAATGAATGTAGAACTACTAACTGTTTTTTCGTGTAGTTAATTTTTATATTCAAAATACCATCGCCAAAAGTCAAAAGTCAGAATAGAATTTGACATATAGCTCAATTCTACCCTATCACAATCAATAAAACATAAGTTTCAGATCCATGTAATTGGGCTTTGCGTGCGACCGCGTTCCCCTATTTATTCATGATGTTAAAATATATGAGTATACTATATCTAGTACGGGTACATATACACATTATATGTATAGCAGAATACCTTTAAAATTCCCATTATTCTTCTTATTCTTACAATAATTGTAACCATTATTTACACATATGATTCGATAAATGACACTATAAGAAATGATGTGGAATAATCTACTGGTACGAAATCGCCTTGATCAGCTTCTGGGGATTGTTACGATCCTCTTTAACCAATGACGCCGATCTTGGAAACAAATTAATTTTGGAATGAAATATTCAGTACGTTGTACTTTTCATTTCATGTCAACATATAAGTCATCAAAATATGAGGTCCCGGACTTGTTGCTTTTATATTTTAATTATAATGCTCAAATTGGACGTGGAACATCTGCATCTGATATGATTTACTTATTTGATCAACATTTAATTATGCATAATCAACTGTAATTATCATGGTATCTGAAAACACATCCAGTAGCTGCTAGCCTTACAAACCTATCTGTTTTACAACCACACATTTGTTTAATTCGTAAAATGATCCTTCTACACTAATCGCAATCGAGTTATCGCCGTCTGCATAACGTGGAAAACCGATTTCGAACAATTTTGGGTTACCCATATCAGCAAAGTTGAAAAAAGGTTGTTGGCCCTTTGCTTTGCTTCTGTTCAACTTTAGGTTGATAATCTTCAATGCATTACTCTCAAGACGAGTTTTAGAACTTAGAGTGGCGGTGTGTAATTACAACTTGGGAACTAAATTTTAAAAAAGCATCTTCCAAGTAGGGTTTAGTACCTAGCTTCTTCGTATCGATCATGGAAATGTATTACACTCTCTGAAGAAGATGTAGAATATAAGCTTGTGGAAACGATTTCGGAACAGAATCTTCGGGGGGCATGTTCCTGAAGACATCCACACCTTCAAAAGTTTATTAAGTTCCATTCAAGTTTGTTCATTTTCTTGATGCTAGCGCTTCATTGGTTCGAATAACGATGCGATAATTTAAAATTGACTAAGGATTATTAGATCCCAACTACCTTAAACACGTGAGCGAGAGCGGATCAATGGAATCTGGGAATGATGGTGGGTTTGATGATGATGAGAAACTAAGCTTGTTTAAAGCATTTAACGCGAATGCGTTACTACCTTTACTGACCTTACATAACGACCTTACATACTGACCTTACCTTACATAACGCATAACGCTAACAAGCTGCTACTTATGATGCTTGGATACTGTGGTACTATCGGCCACTTGAATCTGAGAAAACGATTCTTGATGGATTTAGAGTTTGCGCATGCTCACACTGACGTATTGATTTGTGAGCAATGAAACTCACAATTGACCATGAACAAAATTTACCAAACCCGGGAATTTTTTTTTTGTCAAAATCGGATTAAAACCGTAGGAGTTTTGCTACTTACAAGGATCTGCGGATAAATGAACTGGCACACAAAGATAGACAAACTCGAAACGGAAGTTGTTCAGAATACTCCAGAATGCAATGTGCAAGTGGAAATTTTGATTTAGGAAAACATTTATTTCCTTAACAGGATGAAGAGTTGAGGGATAGTCCACTTTCTGCCAGTTCAAGCAGTTACTATTCTATCATCTGCAAAAGCTAACAAGGGCCAAGTAATAAAATATTATTTTCCTTCTCATGTGATTTAAACTGTCAAGCACATAGTACATGACTTCGTTCAAAAGGGAGGCAACGAAGGGCCTTCGATTGAACGAACAGAGTAGGATTAAAGCTTATTACAAGGTTCCGCGTTCACGGACAGACACATGCACGAAGAAGACAGACACTAAATGAAAGTTGCTCAAAATGGTCTAAAACGCAAAATGCAAGTGGAACTTTTGATTTTGTAGAAGAAAATTCTCCATACTCAGAAGGTGAAAACAAAGCTTCCGCTACCTAGCTAGACTCGGAAGCAAAAGAAAAAAAAAACCTAGCACCATCTGATTGTATACCAAGTTCACATTAAACTTAAGATGCTGGGATTGGGAA
The DNA here is from genome assembly GCA_031894815.1 of Creontiades dilutus. Taxonomy (NCBI): domain Eukaryota; kingdom Metazoa; phylum Arthropoda; class Insecta; order Hemiptera; family Miridae; genus Creontiades; species Creontiades dilutus. The sequence continues at coordinate 1,227,971 of JAVIWC010000240.1, forward strand.
TGGAATCGAGTGTGGTTCAGTATAATTTGAACATGAAAACGCTGCAAATTCTTTCAATGGGGTTTATTATCCAATTGGCTTGCGTTCATGATTTGAATTTCTACTAACCTTTGGAGTGTGTGTGCGTTGAATTTCAGGAGGCACACAAATATGATAAACTGAACAATCCAAATAGGTATTTTGGTTGAGAACGGATTTACGTGCTCTATTCATATCTCCTGAAATTCAATAATCGCTCTATCAAATGTGAAACACCAACACTCCAAAGCTTAGTAGAAATTCAAATCATGAACGCAAGCCAATTGAATAATAAACCCCAGTGAAAGAATTTGCAGCGTTTCATGCATATCAGAATGCTTCAACCCGTAGTATCGGCTACAAAGCCTCTTAGGAGTTCACTCCAGTATCCACATTACTACATCACTAGGTTACTGCTATCAAAACAAAAACAATAATAAACCAAAATAACGCAAATGTTGGCACCATAAATCGGGCCATACATCGGGAATGGTTTGACCTACGGACCTGGGGAAGGGCTCATTCGATTCCTTGGAGTGTTCTTCAAAAAGAGTACAAATTTAGGCAGCCTTGACTTTTTTTGAGGTTTTCAGGGATTTTACAAAACTTTGACAACCCTTAAAGGGCACTTTAAATTAAGTGAGAGAGCTGGCTCAAGAATTGGGGCGTCGCCGGACCAACATGATTTTTCCTGAAAATTTCAGCTTTTTTGCTTCAGCCGTTTGGGAAAAATCGTGCGAACGGCGTACGGCGGACGGACGGAAAATTGTTTTATTGCAGATTCGGATTCCACACCCTTTGCATCGTAAACCATGAAATTTCCAGGGGGGGTCAGCATTTTTCGTTTTTTGTTTTTTCAAGAGCGATTACAATGGATCATTATTGAATAATAAACCAAAACGACTCTAATTAGCTACGTTGGCTCTGCAGAATCAGCTTTTATTCAATTTAAGATGCTGAACTTGGGAACCGAGCCTCTCCGGGTGTTGCTGACGAAGACCTCGGCTGGCCGAGTGAAGCGCGCGTGCAAAGTTAGTACCTACTTGAAAACAGATTTTGTACATGAGCAGTTGGGACACGTATTTGAGAATAAAATAGTAATCCCCCTATGACATTTAATAAGAAGTATATGCGCCTTTGATCTCTACAACCATCGATTAAAGCCGCAATAGTTTTTATCTCGAAAGTTCATCTCCGCGATGTAGTATTTAGATCAGAGTAGATCTTGAAACTGTAACCATAACTACTAGCGCTGGTACCTAACGTTCTAACATAGTCTTTACTTTGTCTACTTCGGCTTGGTAAACTATGAATGATGCAAGTGATCCTCACTCCCCGCGTTTCACATTTTTTGTAGGTCGAGGTTTGAAAGGTGATGAATATTCAATATCCCTTCCTCGGCGCCGAGTTATCTGTGACTCTTTTAATTAGTACTAACTATGTAGTGCCAGAGCGATTCACGCAAATAGTGATGTTTTCTTGACGAATCGGCGCAGGTAAACCACGGGAACAATCAAGAGGTACTCAAGGTTCTGATTACAATTCACGCTACATTTATAAGAACATACACATATAAATTGTCTTCTGATGTACCTCCCACAAAAATGGTAACGCAATCGGGTCTTACAAATTTCACGATGTACTCACATAATTGCAAATCACTATACAAGAATCATTGTTTTTATTTGAGAATGTTAATTTACTGAAATCGCTGGTCGATAGATATTGATAATTATTCAACTACCTACGGTGATAGTTTGAAGTGACTTTCGTTAGTGAAGTAGACATAAGCCAATTTGATCTTTCCCAAAACTCGTTCTTATTTTGTGACTTAGGCTTGCATCACACCCTACGTACCCAGGTATCAGAATACAACACTCGTCGGCAAAGCGGACCACACGAAGCTTCCGATAATTGAACTTAATTTTATTACATTTTCTCGTAATCAATGTTTATGGAAGGGTAGTTCCTGATTATTACTTTATTTGATTCATGAATTGTATGTATAGAATCATTATTTATCTAATACATTTGTATCTAATACATTATATCTAATACATTTTTAAATAGGTTAGTGATTGGAAAAGAAAAGCTATATAATAGCGAAATAATAATAGAAGAGTAATTATAGGGGTTTCGCGTATAGCTGTTCATATTTTCAACAACCTTCTCACTGGTATAAAATGGTCAACCATCATCAAATTTCTACTATACAGGGTGTCCCAGGAGTTATGCACAATCCGACTCCTACGTGTTCTACAACTTATTTCCGACCAAAAATGCCTCCTAACAATTTTTTGCCTGAGGCCTCGTTTCCGAGCTATTCGCGATTTAAGATTTTTTTCGTGTTTTCGATTTTATGTCATTAAAACTGTCATAATTCCCTCAATTTTGGAGATAGCTCAAATTTGATGACACCGTTGGAAAGAGCGTTAAATTTTCTATACATTTGATGTCAGAAAACCTTTTTTGATTGCATTGAAGATGTGCGATTGCTGCGCAAAATGGCAGTTTTGTCAAAATCTTGAAATCGCGAGATCGCAGGCCTGGTTAAACGTGCGCCAAAATGTCTGCTTTCCAACGGTGTAGTCGTTTTGGTTTTAAAAAATATTTTTGGTTAAGGTAATGGTGTTTTACTGCAGAAAAACGTGTGTTTTCTGTTAACATTGAGGTTTTTCCAAAAGTCTCGAAGATGAATGCGACTCATCGCAGTCAGAAATGAGTTGTAGAACACGTAGGAGTCGGATTGTGCACAAGTCCTGGGACACCCTGTAACACTAAAAAATACCTTATGTTTGAAAACTGGGAAAGCTACGGAGGAGGCTTTGTCTTGGTCAGGGGCAAGGATATGCTATGACCCGCACGACCGCTCGGTCTTGAAGGAGGGGTTGCTTTGTGCGCCGTGTATTACCAACCCCAATGGGATTTGGCCGTAGCATTGGGTGTTGCAATGTTGATAATTTGTTGTTTCTGACTAATTTCAGTTATAGTAAAATGTTTATTGACTCGAACATGTTATCCAGTTGTTGGACAATGGTAAGATATTGTGGTTTAAATCGAGTTCATACAAAGAGTTAGAGTTTAAACAAGATTGTTAAGATATAAATTAAAAAATGAATATTTAAAAATGAAAATGAATTTAATGATTGAAAACGTTCGTTTTTGCTCAGCGTCTACGGCATTTCCAAGCTGTCCAGCCAAAGTCAGGATAATCGAAGATCCGAGAGAAAGCTATTTTTTGTGCTCATTTACGATTGATTGCGATGATTTGCTGTCAGTTGAGTAGCTTTACCACAAGTTAGTATGTTGACATGATTTTTTTGTACGGTTTTCCAATCAAGGTAGTCACACTCTTCCTGTGTACAACTCATACCCTAGCAAACATGTCGGATAGTATGAGGAAAACATATTGGTAGATTATATTATTTATGTCACTGATCCTTCTTCATCTAGTAAACTTTCTGTTTTTATCTACTACCTAATTGTTTTTTGTCACTTTGACTTTGATTATTACTACCAGCTATGTTCAATAGCTATAGCGCACCATGATGAATGGGAATATGCAATAGGGAAAACCTCGCTGAAGGAAATACAGCGAGGAAAGAGACGAAAGGGAAGAGTTGGTAATGATAATGAAGCCTGGTTTGATAGGGGTCCATAGTGTCAGCGAAAAGATGAATGCAACTCATCGCAATCAATCGTAAATGAACACAAATAATAGCCGTCTCATAAACTACCAATATTTTTTCTGCCATTAATTTGTATTATAAAATAATATATACATTCATTATTCGTTGGATTGCAAGATTTGCGTTGTTCTATTTCCTTAATTTTTTAAGATTAATTTGACTGGGAAAAGTATTATTTTGATTGGGAAAAGTATTAATTTGGTTGGGAAAAGTATTGATTTGAGTGGGAAAAGCTATAGATCCATCTCAACTCGATATTTTGCTATAACTTTATCTCCGGTAGTATCCTTCCAAGTATTTTCTCTGGAGTGATTCTATACGACATCAGAAATATCAAATTACTACATTTGCCGGTAGTCACTTTCAAATTACCCTCGTTAATGCTCTGTTATTGCTGATGAGGATGTGAGACAATCCGGTGGAAGGAAGTGAAGATAATTGGCTGTATTTTTCAATGGACATCGCGAGTCTTCTCAAATAGCTTCATAGAGAAGAAAGTTGGCAAAAATGGATCGTTTGAGAGTGTAGCTCCATTAACAAAAGGGAGGATCCCATTGATCTCATAAAAGCGCTCGTTTGAGAGGAGCCTAAACGCCAAAGGACCTGGAGGAAACTCCAGAGCGACGTAACGATGTCACACCCCGCACCGCCCGGACGATCGGGCGATCGGACGGCGGAGAGGCCGAGTTCTGGAACCGTCAATTATCTTATACGACCCCTTCCCTCCCTTCATCAACTTCCCCTCCCCACCGTCCACACTCACACATCAATCTTCGGCCCGTACTACAACCGCGCGATCGTGGTGGACCCTGCCCCACCCTTTCTGGTCCCCCGGGGGCCCTTGAAAAAGCCGGTGATTATCAAAAGCTACTTTTTAATTGAATCGCCATCCGTCAAATTTATTCAGGACGGTCTATTATAGCCCATCAGCCGGGGCTTCCACCACGGGCCACTTCACCCATCCACCTCAGCCGACCAATTGCATTATTAGCATAGGATTTGCATGTTCGCATTCAACATAAGCTCTTTCCTGTTTAACCAGGCGATCACTTTCTAATTTTCTTTTTCAGGTTCAATCAAACTATTAAGACTTTTTCCTTTAGTGCCTTCCTTCCCGGAAACGTTGAAATTTAATATTTCCGTACTTTTTAGATTAGTTTTCATGTTTAAACGCAGAATTTCATCATCTTTCTGAAGCACTAACCAAATTTAAGTTTTGATTGTAAATGAAGTCAGCGTGAATGAATTACGAAAAACGTTAACATTGGGGTAATTCAGTTCTCGGGGTTGGGCGTCATCACCCCACAATGTCCCAAAGCACTTTATTAACATTCACGGCTGTTTTTCGATTAAAAATCCTTTTATGTAAGGGAAATGCTCAGATATCGAAAATAGAATAAATTCTAGAGCCATTCGTGCAAGAAAAACATTTTTATGACGCTCTGTCCCTTGACTGTATAGTTCCAAAGTTGAGTGCACGGTATTACCCCTCGTTCACCTACTATTTGGAAGAAAAAGCGGGAAAGCAGACCTCCATGGTTCTACAGCCAGATCATTTAAATGATTAATTTTACACATTTAAGTACCGAAGATGAAAAATTGCCTATGCAACCTACAAATATGGGATTCTAGCTCAGAGGAGGGGAGCTAGTAAACAGAGATGAACGCTACGGCTGGGGGGGGGGGTCTAACAAGGGTTTACGTGAGCGCATTCTGTGTACATTAACGGTACTTACTAAGCCTAACCAACTATCTGGAAAAATCTGTAGATTCAACCAGAGCACCAGAGAGGCTAGTGCTTACCAAGGTGGCAGGTACACGAATGACCCCCTCGGGCGGACGGAAAAGTGGTGATGCCGGGATAACGAAGGGCGGAAGGAGCCCACCCGAAGGTTAGTTGAAGGGGTTTTGAGTGGGGGGGGGGGGGAACTGTCGGGTCGTTCGCTATGAACTGGATTGTACTCCTGTTAATAATTTGAATGATAATAGTTTTGTATGCTCTCAGTTGAACTTTTTTCTTCTTTTTCTTCTTTGTGGCACTACAATCCCAGTGGAATCATGGCCTCCTCCAACAGATTCTTCCATGTGGCTCGATCTTACGCTGCTGTCCTCCAGTCAGTGACCTCCAGAATGGCACGCGAATCCTACACCATCCTACCACCGCAACCTCAGTCATCCCAATCTTCGAGGACGGCAGAGTTCTTCATTAACCAGTTTATTGGGGATTTCTCGGTGGTCCATACGAACGACAAGTCGAATTTTTTTGTAATAGTGAAACACCCTATTCTACGGCGCAAGGGGAGGATGAGAGTACCAACGAATCCAAAAATCCGTCAAGCATCGTTACATCACTTTCTAGTCCTCCGGTCCTCCTAAAATTTAGAAGATAGTTGAGGAATGCCGGTTTAATCACCCCTAATATATTTCAATTCGATCGTATCGTTAAGTTATCCGCTTTAAAATTACCAATTCCCGTACATGTCGAATCACATTTTTAGTGCCCGCGGGAACATATCCCGTAGCGTTTTTGTGTCGGGAATCATTGTAACAACCGTTAATAGACGTTTAAGATCATTGAATGATTATTGTAGATTGTAAAATGATCATTAAGATATTGTAAATTTTACAACATTTTACTGATCCAAAAATTCATGTTACTGAATGAGGAAGCTATGTTCCACACTATTATTGACAGAATTTCTGGAAGACTGGAAGCTCAGCTTCAAGTGGAAGGAGTGAAACGGTGGTGAACATTTTGAAGTGGTGTTACTGCTCAGTTCAAGATTCAGACTTGGAATTTTCCATCGATTTCCGTGCTAAGAATACAACAACTGTTATCATCTGCAATCCATTAATCTATTCGTTAAGCTAAATTATGAGGATCAGCATCCACATTATTTTCAAAATAGTTTTAATTTGAATACTTTTCATGATCGTTAATAAATTAAGACCACCCCGAATTTCAGAGTTGACGTGCTCTGGTCAAGTCATGCTAATAAACCCCTATTACACGCCACGTCGAGGAACCCGCAGGCGTTTTACAGAAGCGATTAACACGTGGAAATTTCACTATACATACTTATATACGCGCGAAATTATCACCCTTCCGCTGATGGCGTCCTCATTTTTACGTTCCATTTCTCCGCTCTTTGACGAGGCCGAGAGCTTAGCTTGGTAGTTTAGAACTCTTTAACCCGCGCCTCCACTATAATTAAGCGCCATAATTACTTCTCATGAAAGGTGCCAGCAAAGTTCGAACTATCGGTGGAATGTTCAACTTCCGCGCGTTTATGAGCAAGTAGACCAATCTGAAACGAATTAAGGGGTAACAGAGCCCAAGACGACCAACACGTTTTTGTCTTGTTTCATTATTTTCAATTATGAACCTTTACGATCGACCGAGCAAATTGTTCTTTTTACCACCCCTTGATATTGCTGGTTAGGTTTCGAGATGGCTTGATTACAATATATTACCTACTCCTAGCATTAACAATTCTGCTGCCCAAATCATTTCTATAAGAAAACCTACCGAGATCAAAGCGAACTATTTAGTGTGCTCTGTATTCCTCGTTAGATTCCTCCAATTATGATTTCAAAATCATGTTGACAAGCTTTTTGGTGCATTATTTTTCATGATGAACAAGGATTTAAAAAAAGTGTAACTCAACTCAAAATTTGTTGGCCTACAATTCATTATATTGTACATATGTAGATTTATAAAATCCATCCTTCTGCAGTCCGAAGGTTTTCTAGGAGACTAATACACCAAAGCTTACGAAATTCACTTCAAAAAACTTCCATAGTCCCAGGATTTTTTAAAAAAATAAATATAACTTTATTGCATAAGATAAATGCATTACAAGTTGGGTTCCACTTAAATTGGTATACAAATATAACATGAAACTTGATTTGGAGGTGAAGCCCATTGGCTTTCTCCTGGAATGTATATCTATTTGATATTGGCAAGTTTTGAATAATTTAACAGTTCATAACAGTTTTATAACAGAGGTTAACAATATCGTGGGTGATTCACTCACTCTCGTTCGTTAAGACTCGGTGGTGCTTCCGTTTGAGACGTCTTAGAGGGCGTTCTGGGGGGATTTCGAGTGAAATACTGGATACTAGGGGATTTTCATGGTGTTCGAAAGAGCTGATTAGGTTGGCATAAGATGTCTTCAGAACTTCTTTGACATAAGGCACTTTGAGGTCTTTATGTAGGTTCGTATTGGTCATGAACCATGGAGCATCAGTGATGACTCTCAGTGCACGATTTTGAAAGACTTGGATCCTGGCAAGTTGTAAAACAGGCATTATTTCAATCAAATCTATAGGTTGAATTATTATAAAACCGAAAGCTCAAAAACTGTCGACGTAATACGCTAGTTTTTTATTTGATTCAGATAGAAGTGTTCCTTAAATTGAATGACCACTCGGGCTGCTGTACAATCAACCGTTCCAAAACCATTTAATAGAATTTTTATTGCTTTCTTTAAAACGAGAATAATTCTTTTTCAAATCTGAGAAGACGAGCGGCTGGAGACAGCAGATACTGATGGAGTGTAGGTACTATCCACACCTTCCAAGATTCAATTCCAGTGATTAGCGTTTTATAGATGCAAGGAGCAGTGTGGTTGATTTTAATATTTTGTTATTATTTTGATAGCTGGATGAGACGCCGCTTAATATGTGGCAGACGAGAGCCCAACGGACTCCTTCGGTTCTTTTCGTTTTAATATTTCCAGTAATGAACCTTCGTAATTGACCAAGAGAAAAAACGTTGCAAATTCTTTCACTGGCGTTTATTATTTAATTTGCTTGCGTTCATGATTTGAATTTCTACTAAGCTTTAGAGTGTGCGTGTTTCACAGGTGATAGAGTGATTATTGAATTTCAGGAGGCACACAAATATGATCAAATGAAAAATCCAAATAGGCATTTTGGTTGAGAACCGATATACGTGCTCTATGCATATCTCCTGAAATTCAATAATCGCTCCATCACCTGTGAAAACCGCACACTCCAAAGCTTTGTAGAAATTCATATTATGAATGCAAGCCAAATGAATGAAATTGAATGATAAACCCCAGTGAAGAATTTGCAGCGTTTCACGCATATCAGAATGCTTCAACCCGTGTGTCGGCTATAAACTCTTTTAGGAGTTCACTCCAGTATCCACATTCGCTACATCACTAGCCTACTGCGAGTAAAAATTAAAAAAAAAACGCTGTTGTTTTTGTTTTGATCGCAGTAACCTAGTTATGTAGTGAATGTGGATCCAAATGTTTGCAGCATAAGATCATGCCATACATTGGGAATGGTTTGAGCTACGGACCTGGGGAGGTGCTCATTCGATTCCTCATGGGAAGTTCTTCAACTATAGTCCACATTTAGGTCGCCTTGGTTTTTTTGGAGGTTTTTAAAGATTTTACAAAACTTTGACAACCCTTAAAGGTCACTTAAATTAAGTAAGAGAGCTGGCTGAAGAACTGGGGCGTTGTCGGACCAATATTGATTTTTCCTGAAAATTTTTGGAGAGAATATTGATTTTTTGCTCCAGCCGTTTGGGAGAAATCGTGGGTACGGCGGACGGACGGAAAATTTTTTATTGCAGATTTATATTCTACACCCTTTGAAACGTAAACCATGATATTTTCAGGGGGGTTAGAAATTTTTTTTTTTTTTTTTCAAGGGCGATTACAATGGTTTATTATTGAACAATCACCTCTAAATTTGTTAGTTTACGTTTTAAGATAGGTCTATTTTAAAACTATTCTTAGCACGAAACATCCGTCCATCTCCTGTAAACAGCACGAAGCTTGTCGGCAGAACTACAGGACCGAAGTTAACGAAATTTGGATCAGTTTTTTCTTGGTCGATTACAAAGTTCCATTACAGAAATTAAAAAAAGTTAATGACACAATGAGGACATTACTGAAAGTTATATGAGTGCATATGTATTTATATTGAAGAAATTCATTTCATAGGAAAATTACTTGATCTATAAAGTAAACACAGTTTAAATGAATTCCTCTGTTTAAGAAATTAATTATCGTCACCTATAATTTGCCGCTCACCGAGCCTTGGTAAAACCTCTGTTTCTCTAAAAATGTAATAGATTTTCATTATACATTCAATATTAAGAATGTTGTTGGAGAAACAGATATATTTAATCGTGATAACCAGCTACTTATGTTGTAATGTACGTAGTGAGATCGGTTATTTAGCAGATTTGTGCGATTATACTAATGAGAGGTAAATTATGTTTCCATACGACAACTAGGCTCGCGGCAAATTTAAATATGACCTTGTTCAAAACATCCAGTCGACGTCTGTCGGGGACATGGATAGCTCAAGTTGGTACATTTTCATATAATTTCTCTTTTCAAATTGTTCAACAGTGTAATCATAAGTAACGTTGGTTCGTCCCAAATAGATACTTATTGTTATTTGTAACTACTGAGTAAGGATAATTTACAGAATTTGGTTGCAATCGCTCCGTTTCAAAACAAAAACAACAGCGTTTTGTTTTTTCTTTTGATCGCAGTAACCTAGTGATGTAGTGAATGTGGATACTGGAGTGAACTCCTAAAAAGGTTTATAGCCGATACACGGGTGAAGCATTCTGATATGCATGAAACGCTGCAAATTCTTTCACTGGGGTTTATTATTCAATGATTCATGATTTGAATTTCTACTAAGCTTTGGAGTGTGCGTGTTTCACAGGTGATAGAGCGATTATTGAATCGCAGGAGATATGCATAAAGCACGTAAATCTGTTCTCAACCAAAATACCCATTTGGATTGTTCAGTTGATCATATTCGTGTGCTTCCTGAAATTCAATAATCGCTCCATCACCTGCGAAATACGCACACTCCAAGGCTTAGTAGAAATGCAAATCATGAATGCAAGCCAAATGAATGAAATTGAATAGTAAACCCCAGTGATTTTGGTATGCTAAACAACTTTGAATCTTATGAAACTTCTGTTCCATATCCAACTTACGAATTACTTACTTAGGGCATATTAATTATTTGCGAAAAAACATTGGATTGTGCCGTTTTAACCATGTCTTTGAGGAAGCTACTACGTAGTCTATCAATTTTGAGATAGCGAAAATTAATTTTCACTCTAAGAAAAACTAAATTTTCTAGGTCTAATCCGGAACCTTTTCTAACAATTCCTACCTACCAATTTTTGGGCACCTATTGGAACAAAGGTAATGAGTGAAACAGTAATGGTGCTCCAGAAAGGGGGTTTTCAACGAAAAACTTTATATATTCATTCAAACGATTTATTTTTTAATTAACAAAGTAAAATAAAAGTTTATTATACCGTTCAAAAGCAGAGATTTTGGGCTAGTTTCTTACAACTATATTTTCAAATTTGAGATAATTTAGTGAATTAAGAAGTTATGACTATTATAGTGATACAAGTTTCAGGTGAGTAAGACAAAAGTATAGAAGAAACTTTTTGTCGCAAATTAATTGCAAAATTTTCCATTTCAACGGTAGGCACCCTGTGTGAACAACAAAACTGGAGACAAAAAGTAGAACATGGCTGTCGCAGAAAATCTAATTTCATGAAAGGGAATGTTCTCATTTTGATTAGGTACAACCAGATAGTTCGATCGTCGTTGATATTGAACCTGAAGTAGTTTTCTCCTTGCATTTGTCTGTTTGACTCTTACGTGGGAGAGAGCGAATATGGTACCGGGAAGTACCATTTGATTCTTTGAAAATAAGTATGAAAATCAACAATTACAAAATAGGTGAGATTGAAGATTCAAGCTAGTACTTGAATACATGAAGTGAGAAGCGACATGATTGATTTTACATTGTAAAGAAAGGAAAGCCTTACACCCTTTCTCGATTCACCCAATAAGGTCAATCTGATCTTCATCAGAATCCGAGTTTGCTAGTTCATAGATTCGACGAGCACCTGATTTCTCTCTATTTATCTTTACCTTCCCAGTTTTGATACACATCCTAGCAAAATTATTCAATTTATGGCAAAATCTGCTCTCCGCCCCCGTAGCAGGGAACGCACAGCAGAAGAAGGCGCAGCTGAGAATCCCATCAGTTGAAGCAATGTGCACCCTCCTGTAACACAACTAACGGTTTAAGAGTGATTCTCATTTAACGGGACATTCGAGGTTTTTATTCCGACTAAAAAATGTTGTTCTCCTAAATTTATGATTTTTTTATTACACAATCTAGATGTCACTCTAATGGTATAGTGATGTACAAGCACGCATGATTTTCGTTTGTTTCCTCAAAATTCAGGTTTTAAAATTGTATAGGTTACGAGAATGGTATTTATCCATGACAATGAGCTTTGTCAACCAAATAACGATAGAATTACGTAAACGATGTGTAGGTAAGGTTGAATGAGACAGATATCTGATTTCAGTTTTTCCTGACTTTGTGCTAGAACAAGTATCACATTTTAATATTAGTATTTATTTAGTATCAAATACCAAACTTGAAAAAAAAATTGTTTCAAACAGCCATGACGGCTTTTGTGCAGCCACAACAATGAAGTTTAAAATCGCCACGACAATGAGAAATCAACATTAACCTTCTGCAATTAGGAGTCTAATGAACACTTATAGAAATTGAAACTTGCATTAAGTAGAGTTTTTACATCTCTATCCCAAAATGAATGCTAAACGAATCAATAAGATTGATTAAGAGTGATTTTCAAACTCATAACAACGAGAAGTATGAAACGTACACACCTGTTTTACAAACGGCTAACTTCATTTTTGAGTCCCAACTGTATAGAAATGGCGGAAGCATGGTGTTTCCTCAAAGGGCAGGGTTATCAACGCTGAAAAAACTTTGAATTGCCAAAAAATGCCCTCATTTGGGAGAGCTATGATGATTTCCTTCAAACCCATGACGATGAGACAGAAGGTTTGAGACAAACTTTGAGCACTTGATTCGTACAGCCTATCTAAAAGTTAGTCCTACTTGTAAGCGCACTAACATACAGTAACTAATTCTAAAAAAACACTAGTTAAAATATTTCCGGTAAAACGTACTTAGTTAAAGCGGATAAAATTTTCGGATCAAGTTCAAATTCTGACTCACGGACAAACAATGAGATTAGAGGTACATTTCGATCAATTACCGGCATGTGCAATGAAGAGTAGCCGAACTTTATGACATCCATGAGTAGGCCTAGTGGCCACATAAAATCTACAACAATAATTTTTGGAAAAAATTGAACAGAAAACTATTTATCAATGAAGGACAGCGACTGTCCCGTAAAATAGGAATCACCTTCAAGGGTATTTTTGCTTTATTTTTCATATAACTTTATTAACATTTTTGTGCTTAGCACTATTTAGTATGACAAATATAGAATATAGCATGTTTGACATGATTCATGTGGTATAACAATTATAATAACAAGAGGAATCGATACAGTATTCGAAACCTAAGTGCCAGGACTCCATGCGTATAGGTTTTCTCGAGGTTAGATATTTTTGAGGTTCTCTTCCTGCAATTTTGCGTTCTCAAGTAATTGATAAATTAAAATCTCACCGAGAGTGCTCCTAACTGTGGAGTACTTCCGCAGTATTTAGGGCGTGATTCGTGTCAATAAAAAAAACCAAATTGATTCTAATTTCACTGGATTCGTTAAAAAATGTATTTTCGGCAGTGTGCATTTCGTCACCATTTGATTAGAAAAGTTGTGAAGCTACAATACAGTCCCCTGGTAATGAACGAATTTATTTTATCACCGTCACTAACGATAGAAAATTTCACGATGAAGGGAGAAGTTATGCGACGTCTAACACCGACAGGAACCTTTCCTGAAACTCTCTGATCACAGTGGATCATAAATAGAATAATAATGTGATTATGCTGATTCAAGCTTGAATGGGTTTCAAGCATGGTATCAGAACACAGGTTGCCTGAATGGATATTCGTTATTGGTATTTCATTTTGAGCTTGTAACTTGTTGTTTATACACAAAGTATAACAGTTTTGGAAATAAGACATTCTTGGATTGAGACTTTCTTAAACTCAAGATATTTTTAAAGCTATTCTTTTGTTCTAAGAACGTATTATCACGGTATTTGAACTTCTCCAAACAAGAGGAAATTGACGTTTATTGTCTGACTCGACCATTGTTGAGAACGTTCACGCTCCCGAAGACAAAGTCGCGGGGGGTTGGGAGAAAGAGTGTCATTACCGTTGCAGTGGCAGCAGAGTTTTATTGCTGTGGGCATGCCATCATCATCCCCCGCCTCACATCTGTTGTGGTCTCGCCTTCCATCGGGCCTACGGGCAAGGTCGAGGAACTCTAAAAAGAACGAGCATACTTCAGTGACAGATCTCTCCACATAGGCTCCAGCCCTGTGCTGGAAGATTGTTGAGCATTTCCCTACCTGATAGGTAGAAGACATATGTAAGTATATACGTATTTACGTTAGAAAGGAGGAAGATGGCCCACAATTTATTCTCAACGATTCAATCAAACAATAAGTAGTCAGTAGCAGTAAGTAATGAGTAAATAACTCCGTAAAGTGCTCTTGTCAGTTTCTTAACATAACATTCATATTCATTCTGCTGCGATGAAATTTGTTACCGTAAACACTACAAAAACCATGAACGAGTTTTGGGGGAATTAGCCTATGTGGGGATTGGGTTGTTGCTCTATGACAATTTAATCACTTGGAGGAATTAAAGCAGTAAAGCATTGTGTGCTTGCACTGTAAGCTGTTCCCTCATTTTCCCTAAAAACCTAAAAATCATCTTCGTGAGCTAGAATGTTATGATTGTAGTTGGTCCTTATTTACCGTATGATGTGAAGCTAAATAATCGAGCTAATATCAACGGTACTTTTATTTACCTCTGAACGATGACACAGCACCAATCCGTCACCGATGACCTATTGGGAAAGAATGAAAGAAACACCGAAACTCGCCATATATTCATGATTTGAGAGCTTTAGGGGTTTCCTGAGCAATGAAGTACATCTGACCGCGGCAAATTCTCTTTGTTATTTTTCGTTTTACTCTGCATTTCAATAAACAATGTTCTCGATGCTTTTATAGCATAATACTCGGTAAATACTGAACTGACTCTAATAACAATTTTTATTTTACTTCTCGTATAGCTTGAAACTATTATTGGATAATGAACTTGGTCATAATTCCGCTATTTAATTTGGAAACAGTGGTAATATCATAAAAGAGGCTCTGATAATGTGGTGATGACAGTTTTTCTGGGCGCGTATAATAAAATGGAGGGTCTTCGAGAAGTTTTTGCCGCTACGCCTGCGAAAATTTTAACTTCATTCAGTTATCTATCGACGGTATTTAGGATGCAATTTAACGCTGAATCAAATTAAAATTACGATAGTAATAGCTTTTATAGTTTAACTAGGTATAACCATGAATGGAAAAAATCGTGGTTAAAAAAAATGAAACGAGTATTAGAGTTTCTATGGGTTACTCTTTATGGGTTTACTATTAATGGTTTGAAAAGTCCAACACCAAATAGTCACTAGTGTCAATAAAACAAATTTCATTGGTCCTGTAGACAATAAAACAATTGAGATGAATGCAGTGAAAGTTTGGGGAAAATGAAATGAATGACGAGGAATGTGAAGCCTAGCTTGAGGTACCCCAATCCGTTACAGGGTTACGGCACGCATTGGTCGTTTCCCCAATCTGGCCCGTAAAAAGCATTTTCATTATTTTGTTGGTTTCATTTCCACCAGAATTTGTCACAGACGTATAGGGAAGAGAATTCAACAATGAAGATCAACATGGAAGCCTACGTAGACCAGTGAACAAACGTGCATCTTCAGCGAGCAGTTGAAGTGGCGTTGACCCGTATATACTTGCTTTCTTTAATTGATTTCTTGTAAGCGAGTTATTATATTATTTTTAATACATTATCCTCATGTAACATGCTTTACGTAGGTAGATTTTTTTTATTTTTATTTTTTCAATAGGAGTGATAAAAATAGGCTGCAAATTCGTTCACTGGGGTTTATTATTCAATTTCATTCGACTATTGAATTACAGGAGGCACACAAATATGATCAACTGATCAATCCAAATAGGTAGGTAGGTATTTTGGTTGAGAACCGATTTACGTGCTGTAGGCGTATCTCCTGAGATTCAATAATCACTCTATCAACTGTGAAACACGCACACTCCAAAGCTTAGTAGAAATTCAAATTATGAATGCAAGTCAAATGAATGAAATTGAATAATAAACCCCAATGAAAGAATTTGCAGCGTTTCATGCATATTGGAATGATATAACTCGTGTATCGGCTATAAACCCTTTTAGGAGTTCACTCCAGTATCCACATTCACTGCATCACTAGGTTACTTCAATCAAAACAAAAAAAAGGTGTTGTTTTTGTTTTGATCGCAGTAACCTAGTGATGTACTGAATGTGGATGCAAATGTTGGCACCATAAATCGGGCCATACACCGGGAATGGTTTGACCTACAGACCTGGGGAGGGGCTCATTCGATTCCTCATGGAAAGTTCCTTAAAAAAAAGTCCAAATTTAGACCGCCTTGAATTTTTTTGAGGTTTTTAGGGATTTTACAAAACTTTGACAACCCTTAAAGGGCACTTCAAATTAAATGAGAGAGCTGGCTAAAAAATTGGGGCGTTGTCGGACCAACATGGATTTTTCCTGAAAATTTCAGATTTTTTGCTCCAGCCGTTGGGAGAAATCGTGAGTACGGCGTACGGTGGACGGACGGAAAAATTTTTATTTCAGATTTGGATTCTACACCCTTTGAAACGTAAACCATAAAATTTTCAGGGGGTGTTAGAATTTTTTTCTCAAGAGCGATTACAACGGTTTATTATTGAATAATAAACCAAAGTTGGTGTAAGAGTTGCTTTTACATGCTTAACAACGTGGTTTATTAGAGTACTCCAACAAGATGCAATTCTTCCAGTTTTCTGTAACCAGTAGGAACACGAAATAGGTACTGCACAGTTAATTGCAAAACCTTGCAAAGTGACAAGACCTACTTGAATTGCAGAGCAACTGCCGTAAAAACACTGGAGAGAAAAACCTGGATTTGCTTTGTTGGTTATTAATTTCATCATTTCTGCTGATCGCAGCTGCCTCGAACGTACTCTACTCCCACCATTCGAAACAAAAAATATTCATCCCGGGAAGTAATGGCAATGTTGCATTCATCATCCACCCCAGCCAGTATTGAGATAGAGTCACCGTTAGAAGCGTCGCTTTCCATTAAACCAAATCAAACTGTAAGATCAATTGTACGAGTACGATACAGTTCATTATGAACTAGAACATGTTGAAGAAAGGTGAAGGCTCCCTCCAATTTCAGTCGTAATTTTGTTGTTGGGAGGAAACGACTTTTACACGGACTAACCTTAAGAGAGTAGGAGATACAGAAGGCTGTTGACCGGAGCTGCCGTGACGTGCCCGGGGCTCCCGCCTTTAATCCAGATGAAATGGCCGAGGTCCCAAGTAGCCCCTCCCCCCCTCGCCACGGGCCACAGCTCTAATTACAACACTCGCTTCTGATACCTATCGTGAACCCTTCCTGGGTCGTTTTCTACCCACATTTGTTTAAATAATTTCTTTACTTTTCGATTTTTTAAGGTAATACAATGCGATGCTCCTCGAAAAAAACGGTAAAACCTGCTTAGCACAGTAATATTAACATCGAATTCCCTGTAATAAGTTCTGCATTCATACTTCACCAAACAGAGCGAACAGGATAATTTAAACCATATAATTTAAACATTAAAGTTTTGAAATATAAACAAGGAAAGTGGAAGATTTTGGCAACAATTAGTTCTTATTGCATGTGGCATTGTGAAGGAAGCCAACATACGCGTTGAAGCCCGACTCACTGTTTTAGGGGGCATCAGATTACGTGTCAGCTTTTATTCTTTACATTGAGCAAAATCAATTTTTCATTTTCGCTCCACCTTGTCGGTGACAGGCCTTTTCCTTTTCATAGATTTTTGTAGAAAATGAATCAATTGCAAGGACTCCAAAAATTTTAAAAGACTATACTTAGTTTTAGAATGTTGTTTTCTACAACATTCCTAAGGAGACTCTTCCACTTGAATTGAGAATCAGCACACTCTACTCCGCTCTCATTTAACAGTCTGACGTCAATTTAAAAATTTCTTTATGTAGTACCTTAACAGAAAAACTTTAATGGAGAAAAAATTGTAATATACGTTACACTTTTGAATAAGACCTGACAAAACTATTGAACAGTAGGTACATGCAACTATAATTTTATTAATAAACATCACATGAATGGTGTCGTAAAAGACAAGAACCCTAAAATATTAGCACATGAGAACATGCTTAGTGATTTTAACACTGAGGGGTCTGTCTTTTTTTTAGCACTAGTTGAATGTCATAATACAATCTTCGTCGGAGAACTAGAGGATCCAACCATCATGAATTTCTTTTATCCTTATTTTCCAACTGTCAATAAACGCTAGGAAATGAGATGCTGTAAAGCTCCGACAGCCAGGTTGACAGAGTCCAGGAAGGAGGAACAATATGAGGACCCTTCGGGAGAGTGGCTCCTCGCCCGTCCTAAACTCCTGGTAGCCGTGCGAGAGTGGGATGCATGTACGTCACGCCACAGCATCCTCATCTCTCTTCATCCGTAGCGCCCGCCTCTGGCCTCCCAGCTAACCCTCGGAGCCTTGTTCAATAGTCCGTCCACTCTATACCACCAGTTTTTTGTGAAAACATTCGCAAATAGACTAATAGGGTGGGCCGTAAGAGACGATTTTTGGATTTCAGAATCCCATTACCCCTCAAAATACGGAGGATGATGTCCTGAGTTCGGGGAAAAATAATAAAAAATTCTAAGTAGCGATCTTCAGTTAACGCGAAAGGCCTAAAGTTCTACAAAATTGTGGAAAATCTGAAATTTTCCAAAAATTCTTTAACGATGTTGTTGGTTTTTTTTTTTTACTTTCCATTGGTGATTAAATTAGAGAACAAAGTATTTAGTTGCGAAACAAAAAGTTATTTTCAACCTGTTTTTTTTTGGAGGTTTTTAAAGATTTTACAAAACTTTGAAAACCCTTAAAGGGCACTTTAAATTAAGTGAGAGAGCTGGCTAAAGAATCGGACCAATATTGATTTTTCCTGGAAATTTCAAATTTTTTGCTTCAGCCGTTTGGGAGAAATCGTGCATACGGCGCACGGCGGACGGACGGAAAATTTTTAATTGCAGATTTGGATTCTACACCCTTTGAAACGTAAAGCATGAAATTTTCAGGGGGGGTTAAATTTTTTTTTTTTTTTTTTTTTTTTTCAAGAGCGATTACAATGGTTTATTGTTGAATAATAAAACAAAAATGGAAAGAAAACGCACTATTTTTTATGAAAATTGGAGTGTAATTCTTTAAAAATGTTTTTCGTTGATATCGGTTGTCGAGCACTTTGATGATCCTCTAAACTTAGCCAAAGTTTTACACCAGAACCGATTCAGCTTCTATCACGCAAAATCTACTGAAAGGCTTAATGGAATTAAATTACTTAACATAAGTACCTAACTCACACACATTTGTTGAATTCTAAACCCTGCTCTGATCAATAATATTTCCAATCTCTTTCTGCTGACAAAGCTTCTCTCTACACCTCTAGAATTAAAACATGGGGTGATATTATATACAAAACAGAAGAGATTCGTTTTCCTTTATTCAAATCCTGATTGGACGACCTACGTTTGAGGTCAGGGAGGCAGTCGACCCCGGTAACAAGTGAGATGTGATTTTAGTATTCCGTGTCACGTCCGTCTACAGAGAACGTGCTCTCAAATGGACCCAAGAGACGCATTTCTATAACAGCAGCAGAACTGCCTCTTCAGTTCTTGTTTTGTAAAATTGCAGAATTAACTAGAGGAAGCGGGTAAATCAGCACCGAGCTTAAAATTTGTTAGTTCATACCGTTAAAAATCCAAAAATTCCCATATTGCGAGACAAACTTCTTGCTACTTCAATTCAGAAAACTGGTTATATTGAAAGAGCAATCAAACGCCAGTTACAAACTTTAAAATATAGATCTGGATGGACGTCCTACTTTGAAACCGATCTTGGTGATTCTAATAGAGAATAAGAAGTTCGTGAATGTTGTGCAAAGCTGAATGCTGCTGATGGGAGTGTCATCCAAACGTTCTGCACGTGCCTTCAATAATCCATTTTATGTGCTACGTAGAAAGCTTGGTTTCTGTTCATTTCCAACCGTTATAAAATTTATGAAAGTATTAAATAACATAATTGGTAAAAAGCCGTCTGCGGGCAGATAATTGTGACCAATTTGATTTGCTGATCACATTTTGATCACAGATATCGTCGATGATCTGGAACGACTAATGGGATTGGTTGTCCCTCTTAACGTAAAAAAGCTATCGGCCAACCTTTCGTACCCAAGATCTGCTTTCGATCTCATCCGCTCGTTAGCCGAATCAAATCTGGCCCACTCCATTCTGTCGCCGACTTTCATCTGGCGGATTTGACTTATCGGCCAGGTCAGTCTCAGAAATTTCGGAGATCAAAGATTTGATACAGGTCGCAAAACCCTAAGCCACATGTCATCCAGTACGGCGGTCATATTCACTCATAGCCGATATTATATCTTGTTTCTCAATTCTCTCAACCAAAACCATAAAATCCAGAACATACCGCTTTCTTGTGGAAGGACGCTGGTTTGATTGTTGGAGATTCCAATGTCGGGTCCAAGGCCAAGGTTTTAGTTCCATTCAATATGAGAGTTCACCATTATGAAGATCGACCTTCCTTGAGGGGGTTTCACCTCTGAATGGAGATTTCCTCATTGAATCAGACCCTTTGAAGCTATTCACGATCAATCCACGTAGGTATAGTTGTTTCTCGCGTCTGTTCAGTTCTTTCTCTCCGCCTGTTCCCCTCGAAAGGCACAAATAAACTACATTGATAGTAAGTTGTGATTGTAAATATTTTGTCCTCCGTAATCGACGTGATATACTTAATCGAATGATCCATCTTGCTACATTCTTCAAATATTTCAGAGTTGTTATTGCAGGAAAGTAGTGTTGTGATGGAAAGAAAAACTAAAAACCCTTCACACATTTAAAAAAAATTGGTATGGAGGACTTCAAGAGCGATTCTTAATTATTATGTATGAAAACAGAGTAATTGTAAGAGGTGATGTATTTATCCACTTTATTAAAAACGTATTATTTTAATGAGCAGAAAACCAAACTTCGATTCCCTTGAGTAGACGTGTCAATAATTTAGCTGCTTACAACTGTCATTTTAAATAATCAACATCATTGGCCCTAGTTTGTGAGAGAGCTTCTCATCTGGCTGGTATCATAGTTCTTTATGCTCACGTATCGAGTAGTTTGGATTTATTTTATTTATTTATCAGGCACAGTGATGGATTGCACGAGATGCTGTTTTTTGACTCATAAGTTCCTTTGCAGAATGAATAATGAACCTTTTCAATCGACCACGAAAAATATTTTTTTTTATCCCCCCCTCAAAAGTTGGTGGTTAACGTTTCAAGATATGTAAATTTAAAAATCATAGACGTGTCTACATCTACTGGACAAAAAAAAATAGAAAATAATAATAAAATGTCCAAAACAAGTAAAAAAAAACAATGATAATCCAAAAAATCTGACTCTTTTGCCATTCAAAGGTTTATGCAATTGGTGTACCTTTTTGAATTAAACTCAACTAAAAAGTTTAAGAAATTTGACCAGACCAAGTTTTAGGGTGCTATATCAGTTCCCTCCGGCGCCCCACAACCCTTGGTTTCTATGGTAGTATGCGCCCCACAGTGCTACGCAGAATATACATGTCGAGAAAAAGGTACTCGTACATAGGAAGCTTTGTGGAAGGTACTTACAAGAAATCCTCATTGAAAGGTGCTTCGTCGAGGCTCTATCACAGTTCAGGGTCCGTATACTTCTTTCACATCCTTCAGGAATGCGACGAACAGGTCTGCAGCAGTCTACCCCGATTACGCTTACCAGCAAACCGGGATTCTTCAATTTGAATAGGGTGGTCGCAAGTGCCTATCATTTGCGGACGTTTGTGGACGATTGAGGAACAAACTTCACGACACATATTGGACCAGTCCGTGATGTTCCTGGTTGATTTTCCGGTCAAATCAGCGGTGGTGGTAAGCGATTGGTAAAGAACAAACATAAACACAGAGCATTCCCGTGTAGGTAGGTACCTAGTTCGTTTGAGAAGTTTCGGTCGACTGAAGGACAAGATGGGATAGGTTGATCATAATGGAACATTCGAATTTGTTCTAGCGACAAGCCGGTTGTCTTGCGACAGTTCCTTAAGATGAAACACAATTTCGCGATTATGTACGAAACAAACACCGCTGAGGGGCACATTGGGAGTACGTAAGTGTGGGGCGCGTACTAATTGAGAAACGTAACTGTGTAATAGAGAAACGTAACTGCATACTAATATAGCACCAGTTTTAGTACCTACTTCTGAAACAATGGATCAATCCAATATTGTTAGTAGATTAGTGGGTTCAGAATTCTATGTATAAGAGTTTTTAGTATTTTGAAAGCATTATTTGAGTACCTCTGGAAAATCATTTAGTTTTTAAGTGTCCCTAAGGCTCATGAGCACATTTGTGCTTAAAATAGTTATTGGCGGCGCCACTGATTGCAAGTCGAATACATTTTCAAACTTCAGTGGACACTGCTTACTAAAGGTGAGTGGGAGCCAACTGCTGAGTGGATCCTCCGGAGAATCACTAACTTTCTTGAGTTCCTTAGCGCGTTACCAACTTGCATAGACGTGTCTGAGAAGTTCCAACCGTTAATGATGAAAGCTATATAATAGCTCCACTCTCCAGCTCCAAGCAAAGAGAAGCGCTAAGTGCCGAGCCATTTTCACATACGTTCTTTTTTGCAGCCTTCTTTCTCTCCTACTAGTTCGCGCATTTGTCCATTTATCTTCACTTACGTTGAATGGTGACGGGATTGAGAGTGATAGTAGAAATAAGCTTACAGCTCGCAATACAGTAAATGATCCACGTTTGTCTGAATGAGTTTTGATCACTCGTGAAATTCATTGCAATTCATTGTTATGAAGCTTGCAAAACAACGCCAACTAAGCAGTTTTAAGGAGTCATTATTAGCACTCCTTGTAGTAGAGTAGAAAGATTTATAATGGAATGAACCTGTACTCGGAGTGAAAAACATTATCGGGTGACTTTATCATTATTGGTAATGGGCAATAAAGTTATAGTCAGCCAATAAAAGGTGAAAACTGATTCAGGGGTTTACGAGTGGCCGGAATGGATTGTGGAATGAACAGTAGTATTCTTTTAGTTATAGTTTTTTTACGTCATCAGAGTTTTTTTATGTCATCTTTCATTAAATTCCTTAGATTGAGAATATGACAAAAATTAACTTTTCGAAAAAATGTTTTTGATCCTCTAGTTAAGTGCAAACAACAAATAATGGTGTAATAATAAAACGATAATGATTTGATTAATGCTTACCTTGATTGGGTTGACCTAATGCGTGACTGAGTGGTGGAGGACATCTTCTCATTCCGTAAAGAACATTTTTTGTACTAAAATATATGGATTAGGAACAAAACAAATGAACTTGAATAATTTAACGCAAATAATCTATTACTGATTAATCAAACCAGGATAACGTAAATTAAAAAAACGCTGCAAATTCTTTCACTGAGGTTTATTATTCATTTGGCTTGCATTCATGATTTGAATTGCTACTAAGCTTTGGAGTGTGCGTGTTTAACAGGTGATAGAGCGATCATTGAATTTCAGGAGGCACACAAATATGATCAACTGATCAATCCAAACAGGTATTTTGGTTGAGAACAGATTTACGTGCTCTATGCATATCTCCTGAAATTAAATAATCGCTCTTTCACCTGTGAAACACGCACACTCCAAAGCTTAGTACAAATTCAAGTCATTAATGCAAGCCAAATGAATGCAATTGAATAACAAAACCCAGTGAAAGAATTTACATCGCTTCATGCTTATCAGAATGCTTCAACCCGTGTATCGGCTATAATCCCTTTTAGGAGTTCACTCCAGTATCTAAATTCACTACATCACTAGGTTACTGCAATAATTAAAAAAAAAGTCTTGTGTTTGTTTTGATCGCAGTAATCTAGAGATGTACTGAATGTGGATGCAAATGTTGGCACCATAAATCGGACCACACATCGGGAATGGTTTGAGCAACGTTCAACCTGGTACCTGGGAAGGGGCTCATTCGATTCCTCATGGAAAGTTTTTCAAAAAAAGTCTAAATTTAGGCCGCCTTGACTTTTTTTGAGGTTTTCAGGGATTTTAAAAAACTTTGACAACCCTTAAAGGGCACTTTAAATTAAGTGAGAGTGCTGGCTAAAGAATCGGGGCGTTGTCGGACCAACATGGATTTTTTATGAAAATTTCAGATTTTTTTGCTCCAGCCGTTTGGGAGAAATCGTACGTACGGCGGACGGACAGAAAAGTTGTTATTGCAGATTTGGATTCTACACTATTAGAAACGTAAACCATGAAATTTCGTTTTTTTTTTTTTTTTTTTTTTTAAGAGCGATTACAATGGTTTATCATTGAACAGCAAACCAATAATCGGGTTTAGAGACAAAATATCTTCTATTCCGATAATTTTGACACATTCAATCATAATTATAATGAAATTTCTGGACGTTTCAAAGGAACTTCAATTCAAATTTCAGGACTGCAGATCGTCACTTAGCTGTTCAATTCGGCTCTATACATAGTATGTAATGGTATTCTAGATGTCTCGAAGGAGCTTCATTCCAAATATCCTCAACGTTGGTATGTTATGAAAGGATTTCAGGTAACCAAAACGAATAGTTAGGCGCCCACCAACTGCAATATAATGAGATACAATAAATCATGTTAATGTCATTATTATTATTATTATTTTTGTTGTCAAGGTCCTATCCCTTGGGAGAGCGAACTGAAAAAACTTAGGTTGGTCCTCGGTCCGAGTGGATTCATTCGGTTAATTGAAGGGATGCCAATGAATAACGAATATAAAAACACTAGCGTAATTTCAAAAGTTTCCCATATCAATCTTTCAAATTTTCAACTTCATTTTAAAATCTAAACCAACAATTTTTTATTTAACATATACGAAAATTAAATTATAAGTTATAACAATAAATATCTAGCTCCAACTGGTAACAAAATAACTATAGTTGACAACAGTAACAACATACATAATAATACAAAATCTTTGTTGCCCACCATTGGGTGGAGTCCACTTTACATGTTCCACGTCATATGTATATTTAAATATTAATTCGCCGAACTGTAATGTATCATGTACAATAAAGTTGAGATAAAAAAACGCTGCAAATTCTTTCACTGCGGTTTATTATTCAATTGGCTTGCATTAATGATTTGAATTCCTACTAAGCTTTGGAGTGTGCGTGTTTCACAAGTGATAGAGCGATTATTGAATTTCAGGAGGCACACAAATATGATCAACTGATCAATCCAAATAGGCATTTTGGTTGATAACAGATTTACGTGCTCTATGCATATCTCCTGAAATTAAATAATCGCTCTATCACCTGTGAAACACGCACACTCCAAAGCTTAGTAGAAATTCAAATCATTCAATAATAAACCAAAAAAACGCAAATGTTGGCACCATAAATCGGGCCGTATATCGGGAATGGTTTGAGCTACGAACCTGGGAAAGGGCTCATTCGATTCCTCATGGAAAGTTCTTCAAAAAGAGTCCAAATTTAGGCTGCCTTGACTTTTTTTGAGGTTTTTAGAGATTTTACAAAACTTTGACAACCCTTAAAGGGGACTTTAAATTAAGTGAGAGTGCCGGCTAAAGAATTGGGGCGTTATCGCACCAATATTGATTTTTTCTGAAAATTTCAGTTTTTTTCCCCAGCCGTTTGGGAGAAATCGTACGTACGGCGGACGGACAGAAAAATTGTTATTGCAGATTTGGATTCTACACCCTTTGAAACGTAAACCATGTAATTTTCAGGGGGGGGGTTTTTTTTTTTTTTTTTTTTTTTTTTTTTTTTTTTTTCAAGCGATTACAATGGTTTATTATTGAAAAATAAAAAAAAAACAAAAAAAAAAAAAAAAACAATTTTTTACGGTGTTGCAATCTTTCTTGTTGAATTTTTTCTTGAGCGCATTATTGAATATATTAAACCTTAATTGTATCTCTTCTAAAACCAATCGGGGACATTACACCATGTTTCGTTATTGATGTAGGTAGCTCATATTTCTAAATCATTACATTCCTCTTGTCAGTGAAGACCAGTCGCTAATAGCGCTCACTTGAACAACTACTTGAAAGGGCTTTCGATTCGGTCAGGAGAAAGGAAGCAGTCGCCGAAGAGAGGTTGTCAGAGAACTGGTAATGGCGGGTCAGACCAATTTTCTCGAGCCATTCCACAAAAAGGAGGAGAAACGCGACCAAAACACTAAACGATCGTTCGCTTCTAACATTACTGGAATCACCCCACAATTGTTGCACTTCACATAGATACATTAGCATTAAAAATGGAAAGAGAACCAAAAAAGTCTGAAAAGTTGGGTGTGGAATCTAGCTTCATTGTATCGGTAACATAACAGTACAAATTATTAAAACGTGGTAATTTATCTTGAAATAATTAATGTAAAGTAGTAAAAGTAAAGTAAACAAGGAATTTCACCTTGGATTTTCGTCCGACTACCCGGAGGTGTCGCGGACGTCGCCAGCCGTCCTCCGGAGAGGATCGGAACTAGGTCTGACGATTTCGCTCGTGGCTTCCCATTGCCTCACGCCCCTGGGTTGGGAGCGTTTTGGATTCACGTGATATCGAGATCAGAGGTGAACTGTATAACGACAGGACAGGTATACAACACTTGATAGGACTTCAGCCCTAATCATTGGTGCCAGCCGGATTCGAACCAGGGCAATCAGTACTCCCACTGAAAGTAAACAGGCAGAGGACTGACGCCCCAGCTCGCTCGGACAACCTGTCCCCCAAAATAATTAATGTATGTCTAGTAAAAGTGCCTCCTGCTATCGTCGATGTCTTAAAATGGGTGTGTTGATACGTATTGCAGGATTTTTGAGCTAATTCTACAGCGGATACAATAATGATACAATCGAGTTGAAATTAATATGGAATGATAACGTTGGCGTTCCCCACCCATCCACAGCAACTACTGATGACACTTTGGAGTTGGATGGGTTTTATGTTTGCTTGGTTAAACAAAAAAATTAAGTTTATTTCTTTTCCTTCCAAAAAGAAAAAAACAGAGTTTGAACAAATAACGTTATTTATTTCCGAAAAACTGAAGAGTTACACTCGTTGAATCGATTTCATCAGATAATAATTATTATTGATCATCAGTAACAGAATACAGTTTATTAGTTATTGTTACTAGTTATCGTTGTGTTAATGATGATGACTTAACCGTCGACGGTCGCGTCGCGTCGGAATCGATTTATCTCGTAAGTATAACTCATTATTATGATTTTGATTTTATTTTTTGTTTTGTTAATTTTTCCATAATGATTTAGTGAGATCGAACCAATAAAACCTGAGAACATTGCGTTGAGTGACCTTCACTTTTGATTACGCTCAGGCTGATGTGAGAAATGAAACTCAAGGGAACAATTTAGAGGCTAATCTAGAAGTTTCCAAATAATCCCTTCGAAATCGGATGAAAATTTTTCAATTTGTTGGATTTATCGTTACAACGATTTGCGGACTTATGACAGACTCACAAATACGCAGACATGAAATGAAAGTTGTTTAAAATGGTCTTGAACGTGAAATGCGAATGAAGATCTTGTTTTTGAATCTCCCAAAATTGAATATAACGCATACTAAACGTACAGATAGGGAGAAAACTACTTTTCGCGTTTTCGAAATCGCGTTTTTTGACGTGAAATATAATTTTGGTTGAGAAAAGGGTTACATCACTGGAAAGAGGAGTTGTAGATATTTGAGAAATAAGTTATGATGAAACTGTTGATGTACTAAATGTATGTATGTACCTATGTATTTTCCCAAGCTACCTTTTGAGCGCTTACCTCCAAACACTCCAGTAGTCCATAAGGCCTGATGGTAGGTTTTACAGTAACTTTTTCTTCGGTAATTCATTGCTCCATACTCAGAAGGGTTTCCACTCTGTAGTTAAGTTGCTACCGACTTTAATGATAAGTAGCTGAAGCTTTGTTTTCACTCTCGGGAGATGATAGAATTTGTTTCTATAAAATAAAACTCTCCATTCGCATTTTGTGATTTAGACTATTCTAACAACTTTCATTTCATGCTCATCTAGGTGTGTGTGCATCCAGATATCCTTGCAATAAGCCCAGTTGATACGGGTTTCATCCAAGTCTAATTTTAAGGGAATGTGCGGGTTAGGTATTGTATAAAAACTCCATTTGGGGTCTAGATGGTCGTAACTTGTAGAAAGTTGCAAGTATACATGCTATGGACGAACTGGTCAAAAACATGCCTGTACGAGTGTGGAGGGGGGAGAGGATAGTCAGGCTTTGTGAAATAATTTGGGCGTTTTCGTCGTTGACAAGAGGTTTTGCTGGTTTTCCAAATAAAATCCTATTACTGTTACCTCCAGCCTTGAAAATCGTCTATATATACAGATATTTATAAGTTTGACATATAAAGAAGAAATCACAAAGAATATAGTTGATATTTCAGCGTACTGCCTTCTTCAAAACTTTTAGGAGAAACAAGAATGAATACAACAGATTGTTGTTGCTTGATTTCATCAATGGTGCTTTGCATAACCAACCGGCACAGCGTCAACGATTGATCTTCGGGTTGTATCCATTTTGCTTCCGAGTCTACCAAGGTAGCGGAAGCATTGTTTTCACTTTCGGAATGTGAAATTTTTTTTGTCTCCAAAATCAAAAATTCCACTCGTGTTTTAGACCTTTCTGAACAATTTTGGTTCCGTGTCTCTGTCTGTCTGTCAGCAAATCTTGTTACGGGCAAAACTACACGAAATTTATAGTCCGATTTTGATGAAATTTTCAGGGATTGTTCGGTTTGATGTGTAGATGGTCCCCTATGAGTTGACCCCCGGATTAATAGTAGCCTCTGCGCATGGGCAAACGTGAAATGCTTGTTACGGGTATAACTCCGGAAGTTCTCGACCGTTTTCGATGACATTTTCAGGGATTGTTCGGTTTGATGTGTAGATGATCCCCTATAAGTTTCATGACCCCCGGGTCAATAGTAGCCTCTGCGCATCCGCAAACGTGAAATCCTTGTTACACGCATAACTCCAGGAGTTCATGATTGATTTCGATGAAATTTTCAGGGATTGTTCGGTCTGATGTAAAGATGGTCCTCGTGAGTAATAAAGAGAAAATAAAGTTTTAGCCTCGAGCTTGGATCGAACCACATTGAACCGTCATTGAACGATGCATATATTTTGTAAATTTTTATTATTAGGTATATTTTATAGTTTGTTCAATAGTTGAACATGCCTACCTTTATTTTCTCAAGTTATGCTCCTGCATAACAATAAATTTACCCTAATTCAATATTTACTTCGCCTAATTGAACGAAGTTCTTTAGTCAATAATAATTTTCAATGATCTATACAGTCATGTTATGGATACGAGGAAGCTATGTGCCACACCCACTTGTTTTCTCCTGGCCTCATTTCTCAGCACGTTGCACTTTATTGATTTAGATTGAGCCCAGTTGGTTTGTTGGCTCCCTAAATTCGTTTGTGTGCCCTCTCCGATTGCTGAAGTATGCGTGGCTTCTTTACGAGACACCACTTTAGTAAGATCATTCCCTTCATGTTTGATTGAAATTTAGACAAGGGAAGCTAGAAACAACCAATCGACTATTTGAAGTAATCAAGTTCTCTTGTAATTAATAAGAACAAAGTGCATACTAAACTAAGTAACTATTGTGTAATCCAAACAAATCGCACTGAATAGCCGAAAATTGTTCGTTTTCAAGTAAGAAGCGGAGGAAGAGTAAAAAGTAACATTTATAACTGTGAACATCGGTATGATTAAGATTGATTACTCTGTGACAGCGACACGACAGCCAATGCATCATTGGGAAGATTTTCTAATACACTGTAAATATTATATTGATGTAGAAGCGTTTCAGACCTGCAACTATTTTAAAATGGTTGCGGTACGTATCATTTCTATTGATCAAGCCGAAAGGCCAGACTCTGAGCTCTGAGGATGCCTCCCCAGCAGGCAATTATACGGTTCAAGACAACCCAAGAAGGCTAACGCGTTTCGATTAGTGACAGCTCGAGAAGATCTCCACTTTCTGCTCACGCTTTCAATCCCTCGTCCTATCCTTCCTCCACTATTATCCGTAAATCTGGAGACGCGTGCTTGACCCGCAGGAACACCTCTATTTCTGCCTCCCCCTTCATCCCCTTAAAAAGTGGTTGTCCCCAGCTATAATTGCCTTCCGGGCAGAGGATTTTTTTTTCCCGAAGAAACGCTCCGTTTTTCCATTCGTCGTGGGTACGAGACCGTACCTGTGCCATACGTATCTGAGAGGGAATTAGTAGGACGTTGACGGGCAGGTGAGAGAGCAATTGGAACATAGCGGGGTGCGATGACCTGGGTTCCTGGTCGAAGTGACAGGACTTATTAAGTCCCGTCCTTTCTAGGCTTTCCGAAGGCGCTTATTAAGAACGGAGCCCCTCCATTAATCGCCTACCTACGCTCTAGAGAATGACTACCGCGGAACCGAGGTGAACTGCGCACTTGGCCTGAGTGTAATTAAGCAGTAACTAGAGGAATATTTCATTTCATCATTGACGGTTCAGAATATCCAAAAATGGAAAATTCAATGGGAGTCCAATTAAATTAAAACAGGAGGGATTTCTCGTAGATAGTTGAACATTTTCCCTGATTGGCTTGAGGGGGCAGCCCTGTCCAGCATCTTGACGGTTCTCACTAGATCCATTTGATTTCCCTGATGGCATCTATTTGAAACTTGTTGGTCAATTGTTGAAAATCTAAATACTGATCTACTTGTAGGTAAACTAAAGAACTTCGCTTTCTGGAGTCTAGTAAATTTCATGACAGTAGAAAAACACACTTACAGTTCCCTGTATTGTTTACAAAGATAATTTTCTTCCACATAGTCCCCTACATAATATTCTATTAAATATTATTTAATAAAATCGTAACGTGCTAACTCTTCCATTTGGTTGCTTTAATGCCACATATATTGATTGAATCTCTGATTATTCCACCTCTTAAATGGTGTTGTTAGGCCTCACGGAATGACTCCATTGAAACTTGGATAGACAACTCGCACACGGACCAAGTCACTCGCGACGAAGTTGTGGAAACACATTCCAATAAAAACGGAGTAAGATAAAACGTTGTCTATATTTTCACAACTGTGTAACTCTTTACTTTCTTGAAAATATAGACAACGTTCTATATTACTCCGTTTTTAAACAACTTGCAGTTAGGCCGGTTTCGCCGATCGCTGATCCAACAGGGCGTTTGTTAGCCAGAACAGTAATTCAGCCTGGTGGCAGAAAGATACTCGATGATTTGATTGTCAACTGGCCCTGTATAAGGAACTGTAAAGATTGAAAAATTCGTTTTAACCTTTGATACAGTTTCAGAAAAATTCAACTTCGTCTTCGTTAATATCGAATAACTTATTGAGGAAATAAACTTTGTAAACATGAAATTTTTGCAACTTAATCGATTTTGTATGGATTTTTTTTTTTAAATAATTTTTATTGTTACAACTGTATACACATCTAGTAACTTCATTTGATCAGTTATATTAGCGTTTTGTGGCAAATCTCATCACACCACTCCACCGAGCTGTTACTAGGTCCATGGGTATGATCCTTTTCAGTCTACGTATATCACCGCTGTTGTCCAGGAGGCTCAATACTTCAACGTTTACGTGTTTCTGGAGACGGTTTTCAAGGTCCGTTGCTCAACTTTTAACAATATCGCCTACCATCTTGACTTTGAGGTCTCGATGTAGGTCGTTCGTTCGAACATACCAGCGGGCATTGACAATGCTCCTGAGTATTTTGTTTTGCGCTACTTTTTATGGAATTAAAAAAAAATCTGGTCAATTTGTGAAATTCGATCAATTTAATGTGTTCACACACGCACACAAACACCCAACATTCTTGTATATGTATCTGGAATCGTGAAAACCAGAAATAATTTAGGATGCTCCAAAACGATTCATTTGGGAAAATAGCATTTTAACATTTTTGAAGCTATTGCAATAGGTAGGTTCATTTTCTACTGTCGGAGGAAAAAAAAATTCATTTCAATCTCAAGAATGGTTGGAGATTTTACTGTATCCTATTTGATACTTCGAACATTTTTGAAAGCTGAGATTTGTTTACTCCCTTTACATTCTTTGGCAAACATATCTTTGTAGTAGTTAAAGAAAATTTCGTTTTTCCTGACTGAGATTCAACATGATTAGCGTAGCGGACTGCTTGAACAACCGTTAGAGTTCTTCCGTGAATCCGGTGTTTCATGTAGACCTCTCAGAAAAACGCAACTCAGAAAAATTTTCTCTAGGAAAATGAGCGATGGAAAGTGTTGTGAGAAATTATTTAACTTTAAGTATAGCTGTGCCAGGCACCCTCAGCGAAAGTTCTCTCAAATCGTTTACTCCCACCCAAGTTGTTTTCGATCTTCTTGAGAGGTTCTGCTCCAACGGAACCGCTCCCTCAGCCTTTACGTATTAAATACCGTGCCAGAGGTTATTTTCTATTTCCATTTCACAAATGTAGTAAGTTTAAAACGAGAAATTCACCCGAATAAGTAACAAGGAGTTGACGTTTTTTCTATCGGTTCCTATATACAGAGGGGTAGATAACCACCTAGATAACTTGCATAATATGCATAGGTAATAGGAATATGAATAAGAAGTTTTTAAAATGTGAAGGAATGCCTCTATCCTGTAACAACTTCTCTAGAACTGTGCCATATTCCCCATACTTTGCTAACAAAACGAATTGCCTATACATATGAATTATCTACAAACTTTCCCGTAAGATCTGGAAACGGGTAATACCACTCGAAGAAAAGCGTTCCACTGTTTGCTAATTGCATCCTTACCTAATGTAGCACAGGACCTACATTTTGAGGAAAAACGTAAGCCAAATGAATGTGGCAAAGCTTTCCCGTATAGATAACATTAACGAATAGATGATTGATATGTGTGAAATAATTTTAAAAGATGTAGACTTTACGCTTGTTATGATTTATCGGACTTCTGGTCATTTCTATGCGGTGGCACATTTTCTCGCTAACATCAACGCACTCAAAATGTGAGCTGCCGATTCCATGATAATCAGATATCGGATTGATCTGCAAGTGTTACCATTCATTTCAACTTGGAGTATTTTGGGGAATTGATCCCATAATCTTTAGTGTACGTAGGGTCTTTGTCCGTGAAAACCCTAGAAAATGCAATGTTTCTGTTTATTTGGTTTTCTTGCATTTAACCTTTGATCGCAATTTTTACCAATATCTAATCATAAAAATAAGTAAACATTAGTTAGACTTCACCGTAGAATGGTTGGGCCAGGAAGTAGATTTTCCAGTAAAGCGTATAGTGAATTCATAGGGTTGATTCTGAGCGTGGTGTAAACAACTGAAGCTTGTTTTATCACTTTCGAGAGCGAAACATTTTCTCAACAAAATCAAAATTTCTGCTCACAGTTTGCATTACGTGCACTTTTGGGTGGATGACGGTTATGTTCTCTTCACGTTGTTTTTCATTCGAAGGAACTTCAATTTGAAGCAATCTTCTTCTAAATGCAGAGTTTTATTTACCTGTTCACCCCTTACGCTTCGTTTAATGAAAACATAGTGAACAAAATATCCGTGGTGAGGTAAAGTGCTCAACAATTAGGAGCGGGACAATCTACTGCATGAGTCTACGTATGGTTAGCTGACGCTATTTCTTCATTTTCGGGATACCAAAAATGTTTGTGTGTGAAATCAAACTTTTCACTAGCATTTAACGACCAACGCGATCTGTTAGCGCGATCAAACAATACAATCCTATGGAAGTGTCTTACGTAGCAACGTTTCGTCGCGGTAGTCGCTTTCGCCGCGGCAATCGCTCGCGTCGCGTGGTTTGATTTTCAAATCGGTTTGAATTTTGCAATCGCGCAATCGCGTTATTAATTGTTTACGTTTTTGTTGGTTAACCTGCTGTTGTTGACATTCTTCATTCGTCTTTGATATTGCTTTTTTAGTCAATTATTGCCTTTGTGGCTTGCTTTAAATGTTTATCATGGAAGCGATAATATCGGAAGTGCAAAAAAGAGAAGTTTTGTGGAACAAAAAAGCAAGATATATAAAAACAGGAGGCTCGCAGACCTAGCTTGGGATGCTGTAGCGAAAGAGACAAGTTTTTCAAGTAAGTTAGAACACCATTTAATAAATTATTTCTTGTAAATGAATACACCGTTCAATTACCTGATGAATTCCCTGTAAAATATTGACAAAAGTTGTTCCGGAGAGAAATTACCGAGTCAGATCCACGACCATTCTGAGTACAACTCGTTTCGTGTGAATTGCAACAAACTTTATTCCAACAGTTTTCATTCGATCAGAGGGAATAGGGGGAGGGAGGTTGTGTTATTCCGTCATCCAACCTATTCAACATGGTCATGAACCATTTGATGATGATTCACGAGTTGGCCACCACGTGGGATGATAAAGACGGCCAATGTTAGTTTTTACAGATATGTACATAGTAATAATTGCTCAACAGAAATCGGGGATCTGTGCTATTACGTTTGTAATAGAGGTTGCCCTGGAAGAATGTAAACTAACCCTCAACCCGTGTATCTGTCAATGATGACGTTTTCAGGGAATATGTTGGTTAGGCTTTAAATAGTCCGCCATGAGTTTTAATGCTATCAAAACGATAGATCAGTCCGCGAAAAAGTAAAATCCTTCTTCCATTAATTTCTCAGGCTGCAGTGGGCCGATCGCTCGAACTTTTAGAGTTACCTCTTGAAAATTTCAACACGATAGTGTTTATAATTTGCGCATGCGCGGATATCAAATGCTGTTAAAAGTCAAATTTTTCAGTTTTTACACGATATTGATGGTATTTTTAGGGAATGTGAGGATTAAAATGCAGATAATTCCTTAGGAGTTTCATTGCTTAAAAATCTCATACACTGTATGCGCTTGCGTAAACGTGAAATCCGTTAACTACAATTTTAACTCTCTATGGTAATTCGATTATGTTCAGATTTGTTGGTTAGTGCGGGGAAAGCCGGTTCGAACATATCATATAAATTTCTACTCAGCCGCATCATTATGCCGCTATGAAATTAGAGCGACGAACCTGCACATGTCGACTCACCTTTTGAAGGCGTTGATGTCTGGCGGAACATCATGTTCCGAAACAAGTATTGAGAAGCTTATACATCTTTCCAGATGTTTAAAAACATTTCAATGATTCATGTATGAAGAACATAACTTAACGATCTTGGTAGATGTTTTCAAAATTATCTGTGTCACAATCAATTAATGAGTGATTTGGATTATCTGGTCATTATCTCAATTATCTGTCATTACCTAGCTACTTATTTCTTTGAAACAATGTTATAATATCAAGGTGGCTGTGAACGACATTAATTCAGTAAAGCAACCACACGTTTTACAGCTCCAATCAATACGCAAGAGTTGGGGTTCGAATAAAAAACACTGCAAATCATAACACGATGGTTTATTATTTCTGCATTAGATAACCCTCCTAAGCGGATCGTCGAACTACCAGAACTGAACTGTACAACCAGAAACAATGCTTCATAAATACACTCGGAAACTCTTGGAAATCCGACTGAAATGATCAAATAAATTGAATTGTTGATTGTCCTAATCAACTAAATCGAAGCTTGGGAGACGGCTTTGTGGGGATTTCAATCGTATAGTATCAACCTTATATTTGGTCTACCGCGAGCTACGCCTCTCACCAGCTACCCGATACATAACGCGTCTGTAGCCCGACTGTCTACTACACCATTTTTTTAAAATGTTGAGCGGATGGATGATTGTACAGCAGCCCGAGTGATCTCATTTGATTCACAGAACCAATTCCTATCTAGATAGAACAAAAAACGACCCTCTTACATCCATAGTTTTTGAAATTTTGAGGTTTCCAGTAATTTCCTCAAATATTATCCCCTAGGGTTTTCAACTTAAGTGTCAACATTTCTGGCTCATTCCCAATCGATGTTGGATTTTTTAGCCAAATTTCGTAAACTTTTGTCCAGTCGTTTTGGAAAAGAGCTTCGGACGGCGGATGGACGGATTTTTTTTTACTACGACTTTTGAAATCTAACAATCTTGAAAGGCACTTTATAAACAAACTTTGAAAACAAACTCAAAAAACAACTTTTGAGAGGGGTTAACAATTTTTTCTTGGTGGACTACAAAGGTTCATTATCGAAAAAAATTAACCAAAGGGCGAGCAATAACCACATATATTTTCTTCAATCATTCCTCTCGAGAATCATCTTTCCTCTGAAAAATAGAAAACTAATGTCTCCTAATACCAGCTAGGCCTGGATCAGAATAAACGATTAATTTTTAAAATAGGCTGATATGATTCATTATTAACTATTCTACTTGGCTGACGCTAAAGATCTCCCTATACCATTGCCCATACAGGAGAGACCCCGGACCGCAGGGACGAAACCCCCTTCCCCGCCATCAGGCGGCAACACCACAGCGGACCCTATAACTCCGCTGACTATCCCTCATTAGCACCAGTAAAGCCCCTTTCAATCTTCCCCTCTTAACGCAAGACGTTTTAGTTGCTTTTGTTGAAAAATGTAATGTTTTGTGAGATTCAAAATGTTCTCGTCGTTCTGAGGAAAACAAGTCTAAATTTCATATCAATCGGTTCAGGAACACCTTATCAAACAAGTGTGTGGCCGTATTGCAACAGTGTAATAAATTGCAAAAAACGCGGCAAATTTGATTACACATGGGTTTATTATTCTTGTGTCGAATTTTATTACACTTAAACTCGTGTTTCTTTGATCCAACCCTGTCAGATGGGATGGGGCTCGAAAAAGTACGGAAATAATGTCATTTTGCATCATTTTACCCCATGAAAATGGATTTCCTCGTTCTGGGTCAATCGAACAGGTTTGAGACCCACTCCAATCGCTTCAGCGTCCAAAATTACATGGAACACGATACCCCACATGCCCACATGGGGAAAAACCCATTTTTGTTTGAGTTTGACGAAAACCGCCATTGGGTATTTTTACATAACGTCTAGGTATGTTTTTCCAGTTCAAACTTATACTCGTTGTGTCCCTTTTTTCATGTACATCACGATTCTGGTGACGGCATGATCGAATTAACTATTAGATCACATTTGAATTCCATAAGACGTAAGTACCGCACCGTAATTAGGGTCTGATGCGAGCCGTCAGGGCACTACCTGGAGGCTTAGGTTTGAGCGGCGTTGCCAGACTCAGAGGTCTTCAGAAAACCTCAGGGTCGCTCCTACGTGGGCAATACTATAGTTAGACTCTAATTAGAGATTAGATACTAAAAACTAACACAAAAAATCGGTTTGAAAAATAAAGGAGATGAAAGATCGCAACGGATATATCTACTAACTTGAAGACTAGAAATCGAATTTCTCGAAAGGCTTTAATCCATCTACAGACTGTGAAGTCAATTTACACATCCATTACATTCCATAGCCGATTCCATCAAGAGTAGAAAGTACAGGAAACGAGAAATTGAGAACCGTTCTCTTGATTTCTTTCCAACAGTAAAACACCTAACATTTTTTATCGCGATTTTAACTGTCGACATTCCACAGGAAATTAGATTAAATCTGAATTATCAATTGACGTAAATGTTAATGACCGATGTAGGTTACGAATCATTTACGAATGGAAAAAAGACGGGAGAAAATGCGACGGCAATATAAACTGTCAGTATTTTATCTGTAACTTCACTCATATTTTGATGATTAAACCAAGTTCATTGGAGTGCTCTTTAATTAATGTGAGGAGATTGGATGATAGAAAGAGTTGAATCTAATTAATAATAAACATTTGTAATTCAACTATACAATCATAAAAATATTTACAAGAGTTAATATTGCCTGCAAGACTCAGGTAAATGTTTTCACTTTTTTTTTTCTCAGTTTATGTATACTAAAATACTGGGTACTTTCCTTTACATGTTTGTAACACTTTGAGCGAAGGCACTATCTATAAAATATTTACAAATGTATGTACATTTCTGTATTGTATCTAAAAGACTGACATTGACAATCGCGACAGAATATTCTCTGAGAAGTGGAGAATTGGTCAATTGTAAGGCACCTTTTTTTATCATTCAATAAGATTGTATGTAAGTAAGTAAAGGATCTAACGTAACATTTTTTTGTGGTAGAATAAAAATAAATTTACTAGACGAATTTGTATTGAGTTACGATAAATTTTATAGATTAATTATAACGTTACTTTATATTAAAATGAAGTACAGATTTAATTCACTACGTCGTTCTTATACGAGATCCGTTGAAAACATTAATCGCTTTGACTCACACGTTATTAAAAAACAAAATCACTGCTCTATCACTGTCTGTTACATTTTTAACGGTTGCGAAGACCGACAAAGAAGAGCATATTCACTTGGAACATTTGTTCAATAAATTTCAGAGTTTTTTTTTCCTAAGCTTTGGGAAGACGTTTACGTCACTTCTCCGGTGGTGGACCGTGACAGTGGATGCAGTGTCTGCAGACGTTGCATTGACCCAACTTCGTTGATAGAATCGATCTCAGTTTCAGCGCGGGTCCCAATTTCATGCCCAAGGTAGACGTGAGGTGATCTTCAGTGAGAAGCGCGAGGGCAGAACCGTCTATTCTTTGATCGCGGAAGTTCTGAAACAAGAAATGAATAAAATATGTCAGATAGAGCATACATACGTGCAAATTGTCTGGAATGAGTAGGGTAAGTGCAATGAAGAGGTGATAGCACCAGTACAAGTAATTATCAACACGATGAGATCTCATATCCCTCCATAGCATCGTTTTGTCTTCACAAGAGGTGATAGCAGAGGTAGGTACAGCTATCAAATTACATAGGTGAGTGAATTACAGAGGTGTGTTTCCTTCACTAATTGTAATATCAACAAGCAATATCATTCCGACTGACATAGGTACATCATCCCAATTACAACTTTCTATTATCATTTAAATGATTATCAGGTGTACAATCCAGTTCTTAGCGACCGACCCGACAGGCCCCCCCCCCCCCCCCCGCTCAACACTCCTTCAACTAACCTTCGGGTGGGCTCCTTCAGCCCTTTGTTATCCCGGCATCACCACTTTTCCGTCCGCCCGAGGGGGTCATTCGTCTCTCTCTCTCTCTCTCTCTCTCTCTCTCTCTCTATGAACTCTCTCTCTCTCTCTCTCTCTCTCTCTCTCTGAGCTCAATCCTCTCTCTCTCTCTCATTTCTCTCTCTCTCTCTCTCTCTCTCTCTTCTCTCTCTCTCTCAACAACTCTCTCTCTCTCTCTCTCTCTCTCTCTCTCTCTCTCTCTCTCTCTCTCTCTCTCTCTCTCTCTCTCTCTCTCTCTCTCTCTCTCTCTCTCTTTCTCCCTACTTTTAGAAGGGTCACCACGCTACAGATAACACAATACTGAGAAGCCAAGCTACCTTATTAATTTTGAATATTCATATATTAGTACCATCGTTATTCTTTTTATTGATATTACTTCTCCTTTCCTTCCCAAAATAGCCTGGTTACTGTAATGATGTGATTTTAAATTATGTCTGTATGTATTGGGAGATAAGGCTTAATAGCGCTAAATATGAACACATGAACAATGAAAGAATTAGTGGCCTCAGGATCAAAATAAGGTTTGGTCGAAGATCCATTGGTTATTAGTAGAAATCAACGAATCCAGAATCCAGTATCCATCATAACCCTTGTGTGAATGAGAGTAGATAATTAACTGGACGCCTGGTGATGAGCGTGGATATATCTTAACAAAACAATATCAAAGTAGATATTAGGCTTGTGGCGAGGGTTAGATGACTCACGACAGGTGAACACGAAACAAAAGACTTTTGTTCTACTATTAAGTACTTTGGAGCGGTCTAAAAGTCAAGAAGAAATTTCGATTTTGGGGAGTAGAAAAAAGCACTAAATTAATCACGTGCACGTTTGAATGTATAGATCAATCAATGCAAATGTCATCGATTCCATTTCCCAGATTAAACCTCAGTTGTGTTATTAACGTAGACTGTTATAGACGAAGCTGATACGGAAAGTGGTGAATCAATCATACAGAGGTTCAACGGTTGTGATATGAACTTGTACAATGCTAGTTTCGATTTCATGAATTACCATAAATTGAAGTGTAAGAGACGGGAGGACGTGAACAACGTAGTGTGCGTGGTCGGCCCTTTTCGATGACCGGTCGGGAGAGGCGCCAATAAAAAGATTAAAACGCCCGAGCGGAGGTCAGGTATTAAACTAGAGCAGACTCGTTCCCTCCTCGTTACTCGGGTTTGAAAACCACGCAACGAATCACAAATGAACCTCTCGTCCATCTCTGAAAACCCCCTATCCAGCATCCCTAGCCCTCTGGACCGGTTTTATAAGATAGATACTGTCGTTAATTGAAACGTCGGGATTCTTCAACCACGCCCACATTGAGTTACGGCTTTTGCCCACCTTTTTCCCCTTCTGTAGGAACCAAGAAGTTCGGACAACCCTCTTTTTCCAACCCACTCCCCGGAGCTTCTGAACTTGTAAATTGCCTATACCGTACTGATTGGGGGTCAGAATCAGAGCGATTTCAACGTAATTCTGAAAATTATCCCTTGCTCACCTACAGATTTTGGACAGTAATTACCTCACTCTATTCCGAAAGGTAGTCAGCGAACAATTTTCTTTCTGCAAGTCAAGTGTGATTATAACACTGAACTGAAACCTGTGGTCGGGTCGCACTCAGGTCATCAATGATTTCATTATAGATAACTCCCTACCTTGAGTATGCAAGTCCTCAACATTCTCTGATTTACCCATTCAATTATAGTTCACCTAAAATTCGACGTAATCATAACCAGAAAGAAAGCAACACTATAATACGTAAGCCCACAATAAAACAAAATGAAAGTCACCCACTCGATATAATACCTTACCTACACGACACTTGGAGATAGAAACACGATTTCAAAGTCGATACAAACATGAATTAGATAATATTCACGGTGGTCTATGCCAAATGAAGCTTGCGGTATCGAGACCCTCATAAATCGAACCATAATGATTGCAAGCCAATATTGAATGAAGAAATTATGATACATCATTCAGGGTTTGTTATTTGTTTTTTCTAGTTTCACATCATTGTTCTCAGTTCCTCCGTTCCAACACTCACTAGTAGCTGATATTGCGATCGAACTGCTCAGTTGGAAGAGAAGATCTTACCCTCCCACCTTTATAAAAGTGACCCAACATACCTTTCGCAAATCAGATATCTGGTAAAGAAATGATAATGGTGACCAAAATTCGCTTTATTATCTGATGTTGGAATCAAATCTTCAATTTGTAGAGTTGATCAAAATTTCGGAGAGCCAACACGCTCTGGCAACAGGTTTAAAACCAAACAGTTCAGTTCGTTAAGTAAATCACTGTCTCAACATGGTCGGTCTACCAATTATTATTATTATTATTATTGGACTAGGAATTATTTCCTAATCGAGGGGGAATACTACACGCAACCGGGGTAGCGATGGGTTCTCCACTATCCCCTTTCCTTGCAGATATTTACATGGATCATCTTGAGGAACATATCTTTCGAAAATGTAGGTACATCAAGTAATCTTTTGTATTGGAGCACAGTGGGCAAAATCACCAATTTAGGTGTACAAAAGTCAAGTCAAAAGTTTGGAATTTCTGAGTGCTTTACCTTTTTATCATTAGTTAGTAAGACCCTTAACACTAATATTTCCCGCCATACCGTGTTTACAAACAAATATAGGTAGTAAAAGAGTGAATCAGTCATGTTTACACAAGTGCCTAATAACCGGCAGCGGGATTATCTCTATTCGATGGCCATTCATTATGTTCAAGGTGTGGTGTAGCGCAAAGTTTTATTGCTTTAGTTCAACAATGGACATATCTGAGACAATTAGGACATTAAATTTCTATATTCGTGATTGAATATACATTGCATTCTACCTGTAGATTTAGCTTAGCGATTTGTAAATGTGTGCCCCTATTCTATGACGAAAAACTATATTAACCCCAAGGATTTGTTTACAGGATTTGTTTCATCAAACCTTCTAGTCTTTAATGTTGCAAAGAATTTTTTCGATTTTTTGCGTTTCGGGAGATACATAATTTTTTTTTTTTTTCAGTCAAATAAATTTGATTTTAGACCACTGTGTGCTCGCCAATCGTGTCAAAAAATTAATTAGAATCTTTTATACTATTTTTCCCGTATTCTGGGACTTCAATCGTTAAATTTTAGTAAATCAATTTGATTTTAGACCACAGTGTGCTCGCCAATTGTGACAAAAACTTAATTCGATTTAAAAAAAATTTTTTTTTCCTTTATCTGGGAACCCGAAGGTTGAATATGGACAAGAGTCAGAATTTGTTCCACCTAAATCGGTCATATTTTCCACTGTGTGACGGAGATACGTAGATGATATTATTTTATGAACAGGAACCGAGAGACAACTAAATTTCATTCACGAAAAAATCAACAGTTTGGATCCTTTCATAAAATTCACCCTTGAATGGGTGGAAATAAGTTAAATTTCCTTGACTTGCCCCTCTCATTGATTAACAAACAGCATGATTTCTCCATTCATAGAGAAAATACCTATAGTGATATAACTACTCATAGCATTTTAAATCATGCTTTAGCTCGTAAACAATCAGCCTTCCATAGTATGATGAGTTGGTCCATACCAATGAATGATCAAAATTTATTGAAAGAAAACTCTGTTTTTAAAAGTATAGCCGTAAGTAATGGATATGCGGGAGAAATTGTTGATTTCATTTGGAATAAGGTTCTTAAGAAAAAGAGTAGGGAAGGGGTGTGTAATATAGTGAGAGAAATTGAGTTGGAAGAGAAAAGTGGATTAGTAAACCTTATTATGGGAAAATTAAGGATAAACTTGGTAAAATGCTGTCGTCCAGAGGTTTCCATGTTGGGTTCAACAATAAAAATAATCTTAAAGGTTCTTTGGGTTCAGTTAAGGATGAAATTAAGTTTCAGGATAAAAGTGTGGTTTATGAACTGAAATGTTCATGGGGGCTTGAGTACTATGGTCAAACTGGTAAGAAATTCAGGGAACGATTAAAAGAGCGTGAAAATGATTTCAGGTACTCGCACAACAAAGGTGATTCTACCTTTGCAAGTCATCTGAATGAGGAAAATCATGGCTTTATTTGTGATGTGTGGTTATGTGTGTAATTTCCTCACTTTTGACCAAAGGGAGGTATGCTGGATGTGCTAGAAAATTTCGAAATTGTTAAGAGTGATAGGTCACGAAAATGTTTAAATAAGATTAATCCTCAAAATATTTCACCATTATTGGTTTCATTCTCGCAATAAGTTTGCCCCCCCCCCCCCCATAATGTTACTGTTAGTTCCCCTTTCACTTTGTAAGCATTGAGTGGCATTGGTTGGTCTTCCCCGCCCCTTTCACTTCCCTGAGCCAATAGGATTCAATCTCCCTTTTGGGCCTATGTAAGATGTGCTTTCTGTTAGGTAGGTACCTGCAGTTCATGATTGTTACTGATGATGACCTGATTGTCGGAATCGATTTGACTGTGTAACTCATTATTTTCGCGGAAATATAGACAAGGATTTATCTTACTCCGTTTTTATTGGGGTCTACCAAGGCTATCATCACTTTCGGAGACGAAAGAATGTTTAGATCCCATTCACGATAACGGTTTCCCCATATTTTTATTTTAACCGCATTCAGTATGTCTGAATCCACAGCCCAAAATTTACTCTTGCCTACGATTAAGATGAATCTGTTGAGGAATCGAGTGCTTCAAGCATTCGATCGTTCTCTGCGATTTAAATCGCTTCAAGATGAAGAAACCCCAGCTCACACCATTCACTGCACAGCAGATTTTACAAAGCTTTCAGAACCGTTAGGGTATGACATTAATGATTATATTCAAGAATAATTTAATTTAGAACAGTATTGTAACATGGGCTTGCCACCAATATGTCAACAGATTTTGATTTGATTTCCATCACTTTAACTCTATACATAGTCTTTATTGAATCGTATATCACTTCGATCTTAATTAAACAGTTAAAGAATCGATAATACTATTACAAGACAAAGATTCAATTGAGCAATAACCAGTGATACTACGCCTAGATCGCGTATCTTGCAGTTCATTATAACTGAACTTTTCATAGTTCATTTATTTATTTGGCTCTACAATGATTGCGCTACAAGGGTCAACGTAAAGAAGAAAATGTA
The DNA here is from genome assembly GCA_031894815.1 of Creontiades dilutus. Taxonomy (NCBI): domain Eukaryota; kingdom Metazoa; phylum Arthropoda; class Insecta; order Hemiptera; family Miridae; genus Creontiades; species Creontiades dilutus. The sequence continues at coordinate 1,272,241 of JAVIWC010000240.1, forward strand.
GCTTCATTCAGTTAGATATGTTTAAATCATTGATAATCCAGTGCAAAGAATGTGAGAATTCGTTTCTTTTCAGATACCATAAAAGAACAGCAGATGCCGATGCGAAAGTCTTTATTAGGCACGATCATTCAGCAGAAACTGGATGAACAAATAGATGCAATCAAACATCAGCAAACGCTAACATTGTTAATAAGCCAAGTGTTCTGTGTAATAATTGAGGCATAATTTCATTATGTCATACCAGTGCGCTCGTACGCGTTGATCCCTCCTTCTAATTACTCGCACCTGTGGATTCCTTATGAGCCCATTATTATCCAAGATCATCCACACGTGTGAAAGCTCCCGCATGCATTTACATTTCTGATTGAGGAATGTGAAGAAACTTCAATCTTTTTCTTTTCGAGCCCGCTCACTTTTATCCGACCCATTTATCATTCATGGACGTTATGGAAGAGAAGAAGTGGTGAGGACTCTTAAAAGTTGGGTAAATTATTCAACCATTAGAGGACGCTAATGAAGATTTCACAGGGCAATCACCCGTTGCGTCAGTAGACCTCAGCTTTTGTTGGACTGAATGGAAGCGAACCGGGTTCGAGCTACCTTCGGAATCGTTAATAAGGTTTTGTGAAGAAAAGCTATTTTAGAATCTAGACAGGAACTCGTCAAACCCAAAATTTCTCTACGAAGAGGTGGCCGTCTTTGCGATGAAGTACTTCAGTGATTTCAGAGCAGGATGTTTCTTGTGTTGGCACCAACTAGGTATTACTCATTAGGATATATGTATTTTTCAATTAGCATCTATTGTCAACATTGATTCCATTTCCCCGATACCTTTACGTTTGTTCCGCATTCCTACGTTAAAATTCCTATTTCGGCAATCAATGCCCATTTCAAGTTCTAAAGAAGTCATCCCATAAAGTCCATAAAAAGGAGAATAGAATTAGACATGTAAAAAGACCTTTTTACTTCGTACTTCCAAGGATTATGAGGCATCTTAAACGACAACCTCCAACCCCATTTCTTAACTTTGCTCCATTCAAGAATCATTGATAATTATTTTTGAAACGTCACTACTATGGTTTAAGGAAGAAAAAACTAACATCAGATTTGGAAATTAACAAGACATATGTAACATACATATGTATGTAAAGTAGTGTGATGCAATAATGAAACTTTGTAATCGACCAAGAAACATGTTGTTTAACTCCTCCTCAGAAGGTTTTGTTCAACGTTCCAGGATGTGTTGACGATTTTTTGAAATTTCTGCTAAACGTGAAATCATGTGGGTCACACCAATGGAAGAGGAAAGGATTGAAGTAGCTTTTTATCAAACATTTAAAAAGTCAATGAACGAGCCTACCTACTTATCGAAAATGGTACGGTTAGTCCGTGTTCTGGAAATTTCAACTGATTTAATTTAAAAGTAGAAAACGAACATTCGGTATCTGTTGCTTAAGCCTAAATGTGGAACACCTGGTAGTGTATATGTCTTCTACAGGTAGATTGCCCAGATCATAATATAATTGCATCAGATCTCGTCCGCATATCTTCGTTCATTATGTGTCTCAGAATTCCGAGTTAACTTCAACGTAAAATATTCTCACATATTATCGCCTTGAAATATAAGTTGGTGCATGTTTGTAAACTAGTATTGTAGTAAAATATCTCCCAGAATTAGCCCGTCCTAAGCCACTTATATTCTTCGGCAGCAAAACTGCATCAAATGAACCGCTCCGTTGGTCAACCTGCGGGCTCACAAAAATCATGCTTCCGCCAGAAGCTTCACATCTCGAATTCTTATGTTCTTATGTTATATTCTTATGTTATTAGCTTTCCTTCACAGTTCAATGATATTTTGTCAAAGTCACAAATTGTTCGGCACCCCTGGATACGCTACAAGGTTTAACTGCTGAAATGAAAACAAGTCCTTTAATATGGAAAGGGCACGGCACCATCCACCTTCTCGAATAATCCACCATTTTCGTCTAGATATTATCACCACGTTATTATCTTTTAGATAATACCGCTATGAGCAATAATAGAAAATAAAAAAATCCATCTGATAGGTAGTGTACAGAGTTGGCGGACAAGATCAGTAGGTAGGCGATGAAAAACCGGTTTTTATAAAACAATATTCATGTTTCAATAATAGCTCGACCTATTCGTTTTACAACGTAGATTATGAATCAGTATTGCTCTCAACTAAAGCAACAATCGATCGTCACTTAATAATCATTTTATGTATATATATAATAATAATAATGAATACGTACATAAGCGCTAAATATTCGAACGTTGTTGTCTTTCTCTCTAATGACCGGCTTTGCGATCTTAAGATTCCGTTCTTATTTGGGTGATTCCTATATTACGGGACAATCGCTGTCCTTCATTGAAAAATCATTTTCTGTTCAACTTTTTCCAAAAATTATTTTTGTAGATTTCATGTGGTAACTAGCTGGTGACAGCCCACTCATGGCTGCCATAAAGTTCGGCTACTCTTCATTGTACATACCGGTAATTGATCAAAATGTACCTCTAATCTCATTGTCATGGTCTGTCCGTGAGTCAGAATTTGAACTTGATCCGAAATTTTATCCGCTTTAACTACGTTTTACCGGAAATATTTTCTGAAAACTGAAATCAGATATCTGTCTAATTCAACCTTACCTACACATCGTTTACGTAATTCGATCGTTATTTGGTTGAAAAAGCTCATTGTCATGGATACATACCATTCTCGTAACCTATAAAATTTTAAAACCTGAAATTTTGAGGAAATAAACGAAAATCATGCGTGCTTGTGCACACTATACCATTAGATTAACATCTGATCAAAAATAATAAACGTCCTATTGACTCCTAGCACACCACGGATTCATTGCTATTCATCACTTCTACAAAGGAGAGGAGGGATATACGAGCATATTATTCTAAATAAAGCCACAAGTTGTAAAACGGAGACCGGTTGTTCGAGTTAAAACCCCTCCCTTTTGGTTTATTATTCAATAATAAACCATTGTAATCGCTCTTGAAAAAAAAAAAAAATTCTAACCCCCCCCTGAAAATTTCATGGTTTACGTTTCAAAGGGTGTAGAATCCGAATCTGCAATAAAAATTTGTCCGTCCGTCCAAACGGCTGGAGTAAATTATCTGAAATTTTCAGGAAAAATCAATATTGGTTCGACAACGCCCCAATTCTTTAGCCAGCACTCTCACTCAATTTAAAGTGCCCTTTAAGGGTTGTCGAAGTTTTGTAAAATCCCTAAAAACCTCAAAAAAGAGTCGAAGCGGCCTAAATTTGGACTCTTTTTGAAGAACTTTCCATGAGGAATCGAATGAGCTCTTCCCCAGGTTCGTAGCTCAAACCATTCCCGATATACGGCCCGATTTATGGTGCCAACATTTGCGTTATTTTGGTTTATTATTGTTTTTGTGTTGATATAACCAGTGACGTAGTGATGTAGTGATGTGGTAATGTGGATACTGGAGTGAACTCCTAAAAGGCTTTGTAGCCGATACACGGGTTGAAGCATTCTGATACGCATGAAACGCTGCAAATTCTTTCACTGGGGTTTATTATTCAATTGGCTTGCGTTCATGATTTGAATTTCTACTAAGCTTTGGAGTGTGCGTGTTTCACAGGTGATAAGAGTGATTATTGAATTTCAGGAGGCACACAAATATGATCAACTGAACAATCCAAATAGGTATTTTGGTTGAGAACAGATTTACGTGCTCTATGCATATATCCTGAAATTCAATAATCGCTCTATCACCTGTGAAACACGCACACTCCAAAGCTTAGTAGAAATTCAAATCATGAACGCAAGCCAATTGAATAATAAACCCCAGTGAAAGAATTTGCAGCGTTTTTTAGCATAAGGAAAATCCCAGGCTCTCATGAAAATAAAAAAAATATCTAATAAATACCCAAAACTGACCATAACCCTACTTTTTGTAGGCAGAATGACGGAAAAAGATGTTCGACAAGCGTTACAAATCTGAAGGAATGTATGCTACGTTCTATGTATTTACGCATAGAATAACAAGTTTTACCGCCCACGGTGCCCTCCGACCTGAGTCATGTCATTCTTCTCGACCACCTCCTCCCAGCCCCTGCCAAGGTTCTTTTCCAACGAGTTATGGACACGCCACCGTGGATGATACGGATTGATACGTGATGTCTAAGTTGGACGTGTTGCATTTTTTTGATACCCCCCTCTGAAGCCGTGAGCCCCTTTCATGTCCCTTTGGACACGCTCCGCCTGTTTAGTAGCACCAAGTTTTTCCTTTTATGTCTCATCACAAATGGGAACTTCGACAAAAGAGCATGGAAAATGATCGGTGGAAGAACGGGCGGGAAGACTGTTGAAAGGTTGGAAGTGTTGGAGGATGGGGTACAGTTTTCTACATCGCTTCTGGTTAGTTGTGCGCCGCAGGCGACTCTGATTGCATTCATGTGCTATATCCTTCAACTGTACACTCCACAATAGAAGGTTTAGAAAAAGCCCCCCCAGCTTATATTTACAGTGACACGATGCTAAAATTAGCCAAAATGAATCCACCAATTAAACAATGGACAAGAAGAATACAACAATGGAATTGGTAGCTCTCTCTTCCAGCATCATCAGCCATTGATTCCAACAATATTGGACATTCTTTCGTCCCTAATAATTTTGGACGCTCTAAACGGTTTAATACACTTCCGAACTGTATGACCGTTTACACAGATCTGACGGCTACCCAGATTAAGTGGGGTAGTATACATTCTAAGGTCTTACCACGTATTCAAATGCAATGCTATCAACTTAAAGACATCAGGGAGTTTCATCATTATTCCATTCACACGTAGGGATGTTATACAATGCAAAACTTTATATTCAGCAGTTACCACTAATTCAGATGTATATAAATTTAGAAATAACTATTCAGGGTCTTAACGAAAGTTAATCCTCGAATTTCTCAACAATATTCGACCAAATTCATTTCGGGACTAAATTTTAAGGGAGAGGGTCTTCAATTTAGCCATCCAAACTTTACTACGGTTCTCTCCCAAGGACCTAAAATAATCAAACTGAAATTAGGAAAGTACTGAAGCATCTGAATAATCTATTTGACGACTTCACCCTGCTCTATACCAAGTCTATTGAACCAATAAAATAACTGAGTATAATAATGGACTATAGGCAATCCAATGAGGAATACATCCAGAAATTCCAATAGCAACCCATTATTGAGATTCTATTAAATGAAAACTCATGGGTCTATTCCACCGAAATGTTGAAATGATTATCAAACCTCTTCTGCCGCATAAACCGTAAACGTGATAATGGGAGAGTGTTACTACTATAGCATAGGAAAACGGGCGCATGATGAGAAAATTAGAGGTTCGGCAGTTTATTTTACATCCACAAGGTTGAAGAGTTGGGATTTAATGGTATACGTCTCGTATTTTACAGATGTGCGTAACTACCTTGTTGAGTTAAGAGCCGTTATTCTGCCCAGGAGCCAATTTTCGTTTAAGGTGCTATATTGGGATGTTGGAATCTCCTTGACTGACTCGGAATATTGTGCGCGGTCTGTTAAACCGCACCGCTTGGGAATCCAGTTCTTGAATCTTCTCTCCTTTTCGAGGTCTCATAAACACTTGAGTGGGTTCGCCCATTCAAGAAAATCGCTTCCGACCCCCTCGGCGCCTGCGTGAATGTTAACGCTCATTCAGGTTATTTCGACGGCGTTAGCAAATCTCATCCTCAGTAGGCAACACACAGATAAAACAAGACCGGTTGGGTTTCCACGTATAAGATGGTAGGCTTTTAAAGAGAATTTCTTAGGAATAGCGAGATCATTCTGCGGATGCTAGGCCACAGCATGATCGTGTCTGGCATCAATGTCTATTAATTATCTTAATTGGTTCGTTACCATGCACGACTAATGAACAAGTTTTCCTCACAATGACATTGGATATACCTAACCTGAAGCGAGCTTTCATTTTTTTCAAATTATGTTTCTGTTTTTTAAGCGTATTAATTTACTAAGTAGTACTTGCATGGTTGTGTTTTTCTAAAAATGTGACCAAGTTGATTAATTTTGAAATCAAGAGATCAGTTGATTCTCTCAAGTGTAGCCCGATTCTGATCATGTGACGTTAACAACGGACCGTCAGAGAAGAAAATCATATTAAATATAATTTTTTATTATTTTAAATATAAATATCAACACAAATTTTAGGTATTGCTGTTAAGAAGTTTAGCCAAAGTGACGAAAGCGCTTGGACACCAGTAAAAAACTAACTATATCCCCTCGATACACAACTATTAGAAACAATTAACAATAGGTACAATTTTGACCGGATTTTTTTAACTCAAGAATTTTCAGCCATTTTCCACTTCGGAATGTATTGTTACTGTTAATAAAGATCGTAGTTTTACATTTTCATTAGTACATATTTTAATAGAGCTCGGTCAGACGTTTTGGATAATTTTCAAGAACTTCTGCGGGCTGGGAGATTATTTAACTTCGATATGGTTCCAGCCACAGTGTAGTTCGTGTCTTCACTGCGGTTGTTAAGGTTTGCACGAGCGACTCCATTCCTTGGCTGGGAGTTACCTCATCCAAGGAAGCCGAGATAACAACTGTTTTGACTCTGAATGATGATTGAGTGATAAATGTTCAATTCGCGATGCGCAACGGAGTTTAAACAGCTTGGGCACGGTTGAGGCAACAGGAAAGCCGAACCTCATTGGGATGATTTTCTCCTTGATCTTCGCCGACCTCCATGGGGGGCCTCACTCCGCAGTCCATCAGTGTTGAAGTCATTGTAACTTCACATACCTCCAACGAAGACGAGGTTTATCAATTTCAACAGCTGGTTGACGTTGGAAAATTTGAAGTGAAACCCCGAATCCAGGGTTTACATCCATTCCGTAAAATCTACCGATTACACTCAACAGTGTCATTTTCTACAGGCATATATTACAAACAACAAGAAAATAGTTCCCAAGTTCTGCGAAAGATTCTCTCCAAGACTATTAGGTACAAAAGCTTTACGGAAATGGATGGAATGAGGCATCGCTGACCAACCACGTAATGCGGGGTGGAAATATTTGGTATACTTCTTTCTGTATTACAAATAAATGAATCAGCAAATGAAAATTAATCAAGAAAAACTATGATTGAGTTAGTATTTGGAAAGAAAGTGTAAGCATTCATTAGGAGGCTACACCGAGTAAGGAGATGAAGAAAATTCTTTTAAACTTTCAACCCTGACTGTAGGCTGGGAAAAGAACATTGTATTCACGCCCTACAAAGATCAAAATCCTAGAAATGAAGTTTTTGGAAAGATAAGCAGGGTGATATTGAAGCTTATTCCCGTTCAACCGCTTTCTTTGCGTAATAGAATCGTGAGAAGTTCCATAGTTTGGAATGATTTGGGATAAGTACCCTCCCAGAATGTTATTTTTGAAACATTGCAGCGACATGTTACTGCAAATATTAAATACGAAGGTTTTGGGAAATAAAATCACTTCTGGTTCGTCAAAAATAAGATGTTGTTCAGACATTTTTCTATCAATCTTCTGCGCTTGAAAATCTCAAAACGCCCGGGCAACGCCTCATCAACTTCCAAATAACAACTTCTTCTGTTTAGAATCAGTTTAGGAAAAAACTAGTCGCCACAACTATCCACGCCGATCGTTTTTTACCCAACAACAGTCAACTTTCAATACGAATCAGTAAGTTCTAAGAATGATCATTGGAATTTCTCTCTAATCTGAGTCATGTGACAGTAATTATTCTCCGTGGAAGTATCGATCCGGAATTTCTCAATCCCAAATAATGCCAACCTGATCGTTTGGAAACTTCAGAACTGGTAGAACAACATTTCGTTGCAGCGCCTCCCAACCGCCGGGAGCTCCTCGGATCCTGCTCCATTTACATGGTTAAAGGCGACCACAGTAGGACTATTACCATTCAATGGAAGGCCCTCCTACTTAATACCGATTCTCTTGAGGAGACCGTACCAATTATAATTGAGAGGCCCCGAGGGGTACCTCCCGTACTGAAGGCCTCTTACCAACAGCTCGGGGGTATCTCCGAACATGCCCTAACCCGTACCAACCAAAGAATATCAACTTCTGATGATTCGTATACCTGTTCAAAAGCTCTGGCAGATATTCTTAAATACCATTCTGAACGCCTTAAGGAGCAGTTTTCGAGCATTCGAACAATTAAATAACTCATCACTCAATGAAAATCACAGAAAGAAAACTATTTATATCCAAAGCTTGGACCCTAAGGGCTACACGTTCTACAGGTCTGGTAACGAAGTGAGAGAGGATTTTCCCGATCGTGGAAAAAGAAAACCAGTTACGGGAACTTTCCTGAAAAGTTTCCTCGACAGATGAGCGAGTAAAACTTTTCTTCCTTATCCACTCAAATTGGACACATCTACAGGAGCGATCGAAGCACTCTGAAAATCCTTCCTTCAATCAATATTTTCCAACGCTGCTGACCAGTATATAGGTGAGTTCCCTGCATACCCACCAAGCCGAACATACATCGTTATCCATTAATTCGTTTCAGGTGGGCTCAACATCATAGTCCAAAGCTTGTATGATACCTAACAGGAATTCGAATAATTCTAACCAAATACAAAATTAGTTACTACTTAATGATGGTACAAAACTGCACGTTCTGAGCTAATACTATCATGAAAAACAGTATCGTTGTTTTCAATGATCTAAATTATCGTGGTATGAAGGAATCTTAAAATGTCAACCTCGAATTTTGAATTAGAGTCCTTGAACATCAACCGTCACAACTTCGCCAAAACTAGAAAACTCACAATGTATCACATGAAGTGAAAATTGGCTCTCCCGTATTCCATTACACTATTTTCCGCGATTTTTCGATCTATTCACTAAGTATTTTGCGTATAGACTAAAGTATAAAGGATAGGATCATTTTAATTGGTGGGAGATAACAGCAGGGAAGCCATCCTCTCAAATCAATGGAGTGAACTTGTGCAAACCACAATAACTCCAAGCATATGTGAACGCTAACAAACGGAGATATCTAACAATTTACTACTGGAGCTTTAAAAAATACGAATAAAGTTTAAGAATTCATAGACTCAATTGAATGAATTGTCAAAAGAATATCGAAAGTTCGGAATCCCGATGTCCTCACCCGGAATATTGCTCTTCTTGGAAATCCTTAGTACAGATATTTGTTGAAACATGTAGTGTTATTATGTATTATATAAATGTATAAATAGACGATTCGTATAGCCCTCCTTGCAGAGCTGGTCATCAACTCCACAAAAAACGCTGCAAATTCTTTCACTGGGGTTTATTATTCATTTGGCATGCATTCATGATTTGAATCTCTACTAAGCTTTGGAGTGTGCGTGTTTCACAGGTAGTAGAGCGATTATTGAATTTCAGGAGGCACACAAATATGATCAACTAATCAATCCAAATAGGTATTTTGGTTGAGAACAGATTTACGTGCTCTATGCATATCCCCTGAAATTCAATAATCGCTCTATCACCAGTGAAACACGCTCACTCCAAAGCTTAGTAGAAATTCAAATCATGAATGCAAGCCAAATGTGAAAGAATTGCAGCGTTTTTTAATTGAACCTCAACACCCCCCCCCCACAATAAAAACATCTATAATTTATCAAGTCACTTTAGCACTCGTATTGCGTCAAAACTTCCCCAAATCCAAATTTAAACGATGTAGCCAGAGGTAGACTGATGTAGAGGAGGCACACAAATATGATCAACTGATCTATCCAAATAGGTATTTTGGTTGAGAACCGATTTAAGTGCTCTATGCATATCTTCTGAAATTCAATATCGCTCTATCACCTGTGAAACACGCACACTCCAAAGTAGAAATTCAAATCATGAATGCAAGCCAAATGAATGAAATTGAATAATAAACCCCAGTGAAAGAATTTGTAGCGTTTCATGCATATCAGAATGCTTCAACCCGTGCATCGGCTATAAACCCTTTTAGAAGTTCACTCCAGTATCCACATTCACAACATCACTAGGTTACTGCGATAAAAAAAAAAAAAAATTAAAAAACAAAACGTTTTTTTGTTTGTGTTTGTTTTGATTGCAGTTACCTAGTGATGTAGTGAATGCGGAAGCAAATGTTGGCACCATAAATCGGGAATGGTTTGAGCTACGGACCTGGGGAGGGCTCATCGATTCCTCATGGAAAGTTCTTAAAAAAAAGTCCAAATTTAGGCCGCCTTGACTTTTTTTGAGGTTTTTAGGGGTTTTACAAAACTTTGACAACCCTTAAAGGGCACTTTAAACTAAGTGAGAGTGCTGGCTAAAGAATTGGGGCGTTGTCGGACCAATATTGATCTTTCCTGAAAATTTCAGATTTATTGCTCCACCCGTTTGGGAGAAATCGTTCGTACGGCGGACGGACGGAAAAATTGTTATTGCAACAGGTGGCAGACTATTCGAATACCAATCAAACCTGAACTAGACGTAGTGAGCCAAGTCACGTATCAGCAATACCCTGCGTTTTAATGATGCATTAAAATGTCATTAAGGTGACTAATAAAACTTGGAACATGAAACAGTAATCTTAAAGCTGTTGAAATTAGAATACGATTGACATTTGGGATTTAATAGAATATAAACTGTTCGCTTCCACACACTGAGTTTCCTGTAAGATTTTCACTCGAGGTAACCTTTTTCAATGAACAGCTGTGGATGGGTTTCAACGAGGATTTCGCCGTGCCGCTCTCGGAGTAAACAAGGAGGACGAGACATAACTGGGACTTTCACCTGTTGGTCCGGAGTCGGCCTTCGGGTAATTGATATCATTAATAATTTGTCTACTCCGTCCAATGCTGGAGGCCCAAGCACGTGTCCCAGAGGGGAATCCCGTCACGAATACGAAAGTGAAGATCCTTGCGTTTGAGTTCAAACCGATTAGTAGCAAGGAAATAGGGTAGATAGGTACTTGGCTAGCGCAACACACGATCTCATGGGAGGGGGGAACCAACGTAATCGAAATTTTCTTCGGTTTTTTTTTCGAACGGCCGGTCAGTTTCTCTTCCCTTTTACTTTGGCGAAATATTGCCTTTGGGCTTGTCAAGATCACGAAGGACCGCCTTGCGAAACCTCCGGAATAACTAACTACCTGCTCTTGATGTTTGATTCATAATCCTGCCTTTAAGCTTGGTGGATTTGAAAAAAAAAGAGATTTAAGACAACTTTGGTGAAGTTTCCATGAAAGCTTTGCTTATCCCCGTTATTTCATAATAAAATAATAAATTTATAAATAATCTACCAGGTTCAAAAGATGCATTGATCTTCACTGTTCGCTCCGGAACACCATCTCATTCTCACCCACATACTAAATCAATCATTCAATAAAATTGGTAAATGCGTACATATGGATAGTGCAATTTGGAATATGAGCTACTCGCTTTACGTTGCTTTCCCAGCTTGGCCCATATTGTTGGGGAAGGTCTTGGCGATTCACTCATGGCTTAAACTCACCTTCCTTATGGTACTTAAAGAACTTACTTACACATCTATAAAAAATGCATTCTGTCAACATTCACAGGATACTGTTATTTTATAATGCTGTAAATTATCATACTTTTAGTGAGATTCTTCATCAATTCAATCCACATTGGATTTGTACTTCCTTTCCCACTTCCCCAGAAAGCTCCGATTGCTACTTTTCCTTTTGTAAGAAACCCTTTGATTTCCTCGAAAATGCGACCAGCTGTAGTATCCCATCATATTGAAGTCCCATCCACCCCGGTATCTGTTCTCCACGACGTTAATGCCCTGATGGAAAAGTTCACCCTGCTCTTCAACCAAAGTTTTCCGGAGAAAATGCTACATGTGAATGTAAAAGCAAACTTTTATCCTCATAGGGCAATACTGATGTAGTTACTGGAGATAGCAACAACCCAGAAACCTCGTGGTCATCTGTTTGAAAGAATTCCAAGTGTCTCTTTCAATTTGTGACATAAGAAGGAAATTCTTCGCTAATCTCATATCAGGGCCCACAAAAATGCCTTCTTTCAATTTTTGCCTCTGATAACTCTATCACTAATCTTTAAAAATGACGGTTAGACCTACCAAGGAAAAATAATTCCGGATTCAGCCCCTAGAAACCTATTAAATTAGTTTTTTTCAAAGTTTTTTGGTCGTAGGGCTACGTTATCAGCCCAAGAAGTCACAGTCAAACTTTTACATAATGACAAGCAGATAGGTATATATGATGATGCCTACCTGTGCATATTCCGAGCACATTTCTACGGAGGCGATGAAGACGGCGACGTCCTCGACGGTCCAGTGCGTGACGGTTTGGGAGTCGGGGGCGCAGGGCTTGTCGGTGCATTGGGAGGCGCAGGCGGCCTTGTTCGCTTGCCGCCGCGCTTGACTCAGCATCCCGCTCGCTCCTCGCTTGCTGCTCCTCAGCAGAGGAAGGATGTCCGCCCCGTAGATGCTCTCCGAGAGGCTCTTTTTGTGCTTTTTGGGCGGGGACGGCGCGGCGGCGGAGGCGGACAGGTCGAGCGGCACGTTCCCGACGTCTCGCTTCGAGGCGCCTTTCAGGTAACTATCCAGCTGTTGGCCCTGACAAACAGGACATACATCAGAAAACGGCATAACATCAAATTATTACAAGAACAAGGATCCAACATTCCACTCTACACACTTCTCAATCTCTACAACAATAAATTTGTATTTGAAATTAGGATAGATATTGGAAAGAGAGCAGAGAGAGCAATCATGCTCATTTTAATTAGGGATTTTCAATCGATTCCAACAATAGGTTCAACCGATTAGACAATGCACATGTCGTTGACAGTCCATTAGCAATTGAAGATTGGGTTGTATTGAGGGTGTGAATATTGACTTCTTGTCGTTATTTAATTTTACTTAGATTTTTCGCCAAGGTTGTCATCTTCAGGTCTTTATGAAGTAGGTCGTTTTCTGTGCCATTATCATCAGTCATCTTAAAGAGAGATCCTTCATTCAACTAGCCCTCTCTAATCATAGGTATTTTTTTTATTAGTCTAGATTTACAATTTATTCATAAATGGAGAAATAAGGAATACGTTTATAGTCCTACACACTAGTATTGCTTAAACTGATACTATCATAAAATAAGAAGTTAAGTTAACCTAAAACCTACTTCTAATTTATCAATTTAAAGATAAATTGTAAATCTAACCCACTAAAGGTTGAGAGAATGAATGAAAGAACCTCATTGACTATGGACCTATTTCATAAAGCTCTGAGCATTTCCAGGAGGCGTAAGGTCTCGGCGTAAAATTATACATGAGAAAAAACATAAACAACTGGATGAGAAGCAAATAGTTTCACTCTGAATGCAACCTCAACAGAGATGAACACGGGTAATGGATAAACTGGGATGTAAAATTGGAAAACAAGACTTGAGAGTTATTTGTTCAGAGATGGAACGAATGCGAATCCCTTTTAAAATCATACTTATAACGACTTCTTTATATAGTTGCACTCCATGGAAATATATAAGATATATTGAATGCACTGAATTCACACAAATTTGTTGTACCATGACTAGTCATGAACTGATTACCGTCAAGTATGCTAGTACTGCACCACCATATTTTATACCAATAATCCGTATCTGTATGTAACCCCCAAATTAGATTCTATCTATGCATGTACGTATGTACCTACACATCTATGATGCATCGATGTATTTATGTTTCTAATAGACGGACAAACTGCCAGACTGCTTTTGATGGGAGCGAGCTTGCAATGATGGGCGAGTTCTGGCGTACATCAGGTTAGGGTAGGTCAGAATCTCCAAAACATCCTCCTACTCTAAACGGCGCTACCCTTCGCAAACGATTTGTTTGGTTCGCGAACATTTGTTATTGTGGTTCTTAACAGGCAATTTATTAGCGCCGGAAAATCTTGGCAACTTGAGAAACCTTGGGTACGAATGTTACATTTCGTGCGAAGCACGGGTTCTCATCTAGTCCTCTACGTAAAATTCAATGTTTATTTGTATGTGTGCATCTATAGAACTATGTTCCCAATAGAAGGCTAAGACGAAAGTATACATTTGTTTTTATGGTTGCTAACAGGCAATTTGTTAGCGGCGGAAAATCTTGAAAACTGGAGAAGCATTGGACATGAATTGTATATTTCGTAGGAAGCTAAAGTTTCCCGCTAGTTATTCATAAGTATATGTCTGGTGATTTGATGCTTTAACGAACCACTTATCAATTCGAAAGTTGTTGCGTACTTTTCAAACTACTATTTGGTTGCTCCGAGGTGCTCCCAGAGTGGATTGGCGTCAACGTGGATTGGTGTATCACAAGCTCTCTCTCTTTGAACCCATCTAAATGTTCAGTCACTACCTTTCACCGAATTGCTCAGCCTGCCTTATTCAATTATACTTTAGGTGGATCTGAACTTCAAAGGACACAAGCTATGAATGATCTTGGAGTGCTCTGCGACCCCCAACTTACTTTTACCAGCTACATCGACGGGATAGCTAGACGTGCACTGAGGGCCTTGGGTTTTCTGAAGAGGAGTACTCACGATTTTACCAGCGTACAGGCGATTGTGCTCTTGTACAAATCTCTGGTTTTACCTCTGCTTGAATATGCCTCTCCGGTGTGGTCACCCAGCTACTCGCTACCCAAATATTCCCTGGAGAGAGTGCAAAGGAAATTTCTTAGATACGTCGCGTTCAAGGCTGGAATCCTCGCTAGGGACGTTGAGTACGCACCCCTGCTTGGGATGTGCCATCTTTTACCGCTCGAGACCCGCAGATGCCTGGCCGATCTGAGACTTTTCCACAAACTTCTGAACAACCAGCTTGACTGCCCGGCTCTCCTATCGAATGTGAACCTTCGGATCCCAAGGTTATCAGCACGATCTTCCCACCTCTTTGATATACCATTTTCTCCAACAAATTATCAACTTCATCCTTTTCTTCGTCTCGCCAATTTGTGGTTACAGTCCAACCCAGTGTATGACTTTTTTGATGATTCCCCTGCCACGCTGACAACAATAGTTCAAACCTCCCCATTATTTCAATTGTATTAACTTAAGTTTTGCGCCATGTGAAGTTTTGTCTTATTTTTGTATTTCTTTTTTGTACTTGCTGATTTTTTTCTTGTTCTTTGTAATTGGGCTTGCCCGTAATTTTCAAATAAATAAATAACGTTCTTACTTTATCGTCTCAAATGTAATGTGTTAAGTGTCGTAGGTGCCTCACAGAAGGTATTATACCAAGAGAAGTTGCTTATAGTGATATACGACCAAGTAGATCTGTGCCAATGTAAAAAAAAAAAACAAAAAAAAAACATTGTTTTAATCAGTAAAATTTATAGTGGAACTTAGTGTTTCATGTTATGATAATGTAACTCCCGATTCCGTCAATGCGAATCTGCAATGCTATCCCTTACAACTAATTTTATTATATTCGGCTTAATAATTTCTGTAGCGTTTGGCAATGGGATTAAAGGAGGAACATCAAAAAGCACCACAAACGCTGTGGCTAAAAGTGACTGAAAGGCTAGTCATGTTTCTGACTAGGAAAACACCATTCAGTTCCCGCACAACGAATAATGAGACACGCTATGCGCTATAGACCTTTCGTGCAGTAAAACCAAGTCATGTCCATGCATTTAGCTTCCTGGGAAAAGAAACAGACACCAAACCGTTATCGTCTTACAAACCGTTTAACCAGTTTCTACAGCAGCTGTTGAAACAGCCTGGATCAGCGCTCCGCAATTTCGACGTGCCCAATGTCATCCATCACACACATTTTTACGTTGTGTCCACATTGTTGACGGAGCAAATAAACTTCCAGCTTGACGGAGATTCGGAATGTGTTATTGGGTGAGTCATCAGAAAAAAGTGAGTTCTCATCTTTTGTCCGTATTCATTACTAATCGCAGATGTATAGTCAGCCAGATATGGTCACGACAGGGGCACTTTCAAGTGGTTTTATACATTATATTAATGGCGTTCCTATTCTGCTTAATGATGGAACTTTACTAGTTTCGGAATTAATAGAGCCATGAATACCGAAATTCGGAGTACTAAGTATGCAGTTTGATCATTGTAATATTTCAAGTCGACAGTCGTGTGTGTGAGCGTAAATATTGTTCTGTCATTTCTATTTTGTTAAGTTAGCTTACAGAGTCAAAACTAAGGGGGTCCAAAACAAAAACAGGATCCGTATTTGCACCTGTTCCTCTAACTCCCTTCGTACTTTACTACATTAAATTTCAAGGTACATATCTTTAAAATTTGCAATATCCGTCCGCCGTCTGAACTTATGTATGAAATCCGTCCTTCCGCACATGGATTCCACTTGTCTAATTGGTCCCAACTCTAGCCAGCCCGATCGCCTTGCATCTAAAAACCATGTTTTTTCGGAGATTTCACAGATTTAGGTTTCCAGTAATTTTGGACGAAAAATTACCTGAGATAATTCCAACTTCTGAACCTACGAGTGACCCCACAGACCTCACAATGGCACGGTCATTCACACATCAAAAAATAATGAACCTTGTGTTGGATGGGTAATTTATTCAGTCAGACAAATAAAATTGATGCAAACCCTTACAAGAGAAAGATCAAATTTTGAATACGAGCTATTCGCTTTAGGTTATTTTCTCAACGGTATGATTGGTCCGTGTTGTTGGATTGGCAGCTTCTTATTGAATAAATTTCTATCTATCTCTCCATCCATCCGTTCCTTGAAGATTATGAACTTGTTCAACTAATAAGGGTGGAATATTGATAGCGACCGAGAGTGGTTTTACCTGCTGTTGGGTCCTGACCATGTTGAGGAGGGCTTGAGTGGCGTTGAGGTCGAGGTTGAGGGCTGGGGGGAAGACGGGCGGAACGAGAGGGAAACCCCCCAGGGCGGGTCCCGTCTCCGCCCTATCGTCCGTCCGCCCGCCCGTAGGCGTCGTCGCTGGCGGCGGCAGAAGGCCCGGGAAAGGAGGTGACGTTCCAGCTTTGAGGGAACTGAAACCGTTCCGTCCCGGTAGGAACCTGTAACACGAAGGAAGAAACAACAAATCAACACAAATGCACCAATTGAGAGATCAAGTCCGGAATTCACAGCAGGATAATCAGGACAATCATCAATGATAGTGCCAATGGACGTAACCACGCTCAGGCTAACATGTGAGGTGGGGAATGGTATAGTTGCTCCTTCCAATGAGCTGGATGCATGGATAATGTTCCGCCACGCTCAGAGGATGATACAGACGCTTGCAGGCGTCCAATTCATCTCCCAAGGCGACAGATTTTAAAATCGGGAAGGGGCCAACAAACCATATCCATCACACCTTACTAAATCAAAAGGAATTGCATTTAGCTAATTGGTAACTTAGAAGGTAGCTTCAGAGCTACTTCAAACATTTCCTTAGTCACATTTGTTCACTTTCTCAAGTGAGGGAAAATCTTTACTCAAGTCACGATTCCTCCTATATAAATAAGAATTAAATAAATAAGAATTCAAAAGACTCACCCAAGTGGAGAAGCACCATATAAAAACAAACATACCAGTGTATTGGAAGTAGAATGATTTAAATGATTAACAGGAGTACAATCCAGTTCTTAGCGACCGACCCGACAGTTGCCCCCCCCCCCCGCTCAACACTCCTTCAACTAACCTTCGGGTGAGCTCCTTCCGCCCTTTGTTATCCCGGCATCACCACTTTTCCGTCCGCCCGAGGGGGTCATTCGTGTACTTGCCACCTTGGTAAGCACTAGCCTCTCTGGTGCTCTGGTTGAATCTACAGATTTTTCCTGGGAGTTGGTTAGGCTTAGTAAGTACCGTTTATGAACACAGAATGCGCTCACGTAAACCCTTGTTAGCCCCCCCCCGGTCGTAGTTTTCATCTCTGTTTACTAGCACCCCTCCTCTGATCCACGATCCCATATTTGTAGGTTGCATAGGCAATTTTTCATCTTCGGTACTTAAATGTGCAAAATTAATCATTTAAATGATCTGGTAGAACCATAGAGGTCTACTGTCCCGCTTTTTTTTACGTAATCCATGAGAAATTTATCAATAAAAACAAATTGATCTGGACTCATTTAGAGCCGGTATCAACAACAATCCCTAACCATGGTTAAAGTAGATCATTGTTTTACGGAACCAGAGATTTGAACGTTGATTCAATATAAACGGTTTACATAAAGATCATACACTCCGTTTAATAATCATCTTCAGTCCAGTGGTCTGTATGATAGGACTATACGAAAATAATTAACTCATATGATAAAATTAGCAGGGTTATTTTTTCATTTATTGATACATTTTTTTTAATAAGCATGAATTACATATTCATGATAAACCAAGAACTTTTCCATAAATAAGTTTGATTGTTTATAATACTTCCATTTCGTCGTCGTTAGACTGAATTATTCACGGAACGGTTAAAGATCAAAACTGAATTCGTTATGTAGGTGTTGCTCCAACCATATATTTTGCTTCAAGGTGCTTTCTTTTGACCCCGCTAGTTCACCCTCATTATCGCTGTCCATACATTAAGCTCCAAGTGTGAGTGATTTATTATTTTTGACCTTAATATGCAGATTTGTTTTTCTCTTAGAATAGTATTTGGTATAGTTAGAACTATTATATTGATTGGCACGTTATAATTTCGTCTCTGAATCCATCTAGATTTCGATGGTTTTAGAGTTGAAATTCTTCATTGGATGTATTCATATTTTATTATTTGGACGTAAACCATTTAGAATAGTATTTGGTATAGTTAGACATTCTTGTTTTGTAAAATCCCTAAATGGATCAAAATATTGATTGGCACATTCATAATTTCGTCTCTGAATCCATCTAGATGACCTGATAATTCGATGGTTTTGGCAGTTGGATATTGATTCATTTCATTTATTATTGGCAGTTGGAAATTCATTTCATTCATTCATGTTTAAAACTCTGAAAATTGGTATAGAACATGTTAGAACAACATGTTAGCTGTTATTTCTGTAAAACATATCGTTTTTATGCAGATGAAAATTAATTTTCAATTCTATTGGTCTTTATCTGTCGAATGATTGTCGTTCTTTACTTAATATTCGTTTATTATGTTTTGTAGTTTTATTCACACATTTTTACATCGATAAAAATTTCCTGGTAAAGATCCTTAGAGAAAGGAGTAGAGATTAAGTGTCCCTAGGGAGAGCAAATGGATGAAACTAGGTAGGCGTTTCGATTCATGAATTGATGTTCATAAATTACAATAAAAAACACCACCTACTTAATAGGTTTCGAGATCCCGATTTGCAATACATACTTCAGCTACTGAAATAACTTTCAACAAGAACTGAAATAACTTCAAATAACTTTGAAGTTGATGGAAATCGGTAACCAGGATTTGGGACCAACTAGGCTACATTTTTCATTTAGTTAATTTCATAAATTTGTCTAGTAGTTTAGGACAAAAGCCCCGGACGGTCTTGAGCTGCAATTTCCTCCACCATACCGTCCAAATCATTTCTTAAACTTTAAATCGACGTTTTATGGAAACTTCAATATTATTGATTGCAAATTGATAAAATATAAATGGAACCGAATACTGGAATGAATAGAAATGAATGAATAATGGAATGGAATACTTTCTGGTTTTAGAAAATTTCCGTAAATAAGTTGAACAGCAAAATACTTCGAGATCCACTTCAAAAGCCCGAAGTTGATTCGTCGTCATTAACCACAGCCAAATTACTTTCTGTGCTGCGTGAGCTCGTTGTTGAGTTAAGACGACCGGACAACACCGGATGGATGTTTTGTCTCAAATTCGCGTGGACTCCAAGCAGATCTGGTTTCTTGGGTTTTAGTTCGTGTTCGTCGCGCCAGTTGACCGTTACGGCGGTTGCATAAGAAAATGACGTTACTCGTCGTTGTACATAAAACCTCAGAACCCGCTGACCGCAAGTGAGGTTTTTCCGTCCTTCTTTTTGACCGAGTGAGATGGTCGGGCTTGACATAGTTAAAGGGTCAGGGTGTTGAAAACTCAGTCGGCCTTAACGTGGTAAGGCGATCTTAAAGAACGTTGATTCACATTTAGTATTTACATATGAATCGTACCTGACACAAATAAACATATTTAAAAAGAACACTCAGTGTGTGGTTGAATATAATCTGATGGACCCCCCCCCCCCCCAACTACCATGGTTATCAACATTGAGTATATATTATTAGCAACGTTATGTATATACATAGTATATATACTCAGTTTCAAGTTGATTCCATTCAAGAGAAGCAGCCTTCTTAGCATCCCCTACAGAGATCAAAATCCCCCCAAGCGACATGTACAGTACAATCAAACAAAAGTTGTACCAGAAACGGCAGAAACAATTTGCATCGAATCCAACA
Organism: Creontiades dilutus; assembly: GCA_031894815.1. Taxonomy (NCBI): domain Eukaryota; kingdom Metazoa; phylum Arthropoda; class Insecta; order Hemiptera; family Miridae; genus Creontiades; species Creontiades dilutus. Next base: position 1,292,662 of record JAVIWC010000240.1, read on the forward strand.
GGGACCTACTATAAAAGCATACAGCGAATTATACCTCGAGTGCCATGGTACAAGCATACTGCCCTAAAAAAGGACATGGTACGCTCTATTAGCAGACTCTATGCAATATGTGGGGTCACGAAGCAGACGATGGGGATATCAAACACAGCGACATGTGAGCGATGCACGGCTGAAGTTGAGGATACTCATCATGTCATATTGGAGTGCCGAACCCTGGAGACCCAAAAGAAAATTATGATGGACGCTATAACTGCAACCAAAGAAATTGAGCAACCATTCAACCTACCACTTCTACTACAATCCCATTCAGTAAAAGTTTATAGTATTTTATATAAGTTCCTAACGGACAGTAATGTAAATATTTAACCAAATCATTGAGTATAAACATTATGTAATATGGCTGTATGGGCAACCAATGCCAAATAAAATTTATTTAAAAAAATTTTTAAAAAGTTGATTTCAAGATAACGAATATTCTCGCAGGTTTAAGAACTTACAACAAAATGGCTCGCTACTATTTACTTAGCAGTACATCCGGACAAATCCTAACACTTGGAACATATGTTGTGATGGGGACCGTCTACAGTAAGTCGGTTAGCAGTAGAATGCATAAACTATACGTGCGATAGCTTCTATGGCCCCTGTTCTTGTTTGGTCTATAATTTTGTTTTTCACCTTCAAGAGATGAAAAATGTCATCAAGACCAATCTCATCTTACATTTTAGACATTTCTGAACAACTTTAGCACCGTGATCGATAGTCTTTCTGTAACTGTCCGTGTGGCCTTGAAACAAACCCAATCCCGACAAGTTTCTTCTGATTTTGATGCAACAATTAAGGCAATCGGGAAAGAATGATCTAATAATCTGCATCAATTTGAACAGGATCGTGTCGTTGTTTCATATCATGTCTAATTAGTGAGACAGATCCGCAATGCACGTCTACTGACCATTTGAAGGCGTCGATGTCCCGCGGCATTTGTGTCCCTTGAATCGTTTTAAATAGCTTTCATTTTACATCGTCCGAGATTACTTGAACGATACTATACTTCAGTGAACTATAAATTCATGTTAGGGGAAGGTGGGGTAATTAGAGACGCGAAGGGGTAATAAGAGACACGCGTAACCTGACTTTGAAAGGAAGGGTTTTCGTAGATTACTCGGTGTTACCACGGAATGTGTCTGCGGATTTTCCTGACCCACTAAAATTTTACATCAGACCCCTGGTGACCTCTGTAGGCACTTTTTGGACAAATACAGCTTCGCGGGATATTTTAAAATCCTCATGTCTCTTATTGACCGTGTCTGTGATTACCCCACCTTCCCCTACCAAGACGAGAAAGCTATATGGCACCCCAACTTGGCAGAATTTTTTTTCCTTTTTGTTGGCAGGTGAGAGAATGATAATGAGAGAGTAAAGGGTGGGGGAATCTTCCAATACGATCAAGATATGCGAGCTCGGTTTTAGAAATATGCGTATTACATTCCCGATAATCATATGCCATTCGTGTGCCTGCTGAACTAACTAAAGGCCAACGCAAACTCGGACAGCTAGTTCAGGAAGTTGGGGTGCAGCTGAGGTTAACGGAACGACTTGGAAAGGGATTGAAAAAAAAAAGAAAAGGAGAGAATGAGACTGGCGGGAGGACTTTCTACCAAGGGTCGCGCCCGGTTATCGTCTATCAGTCCCAGACCTCTTGACCGCCTGCTCGCAACCAACTGCAGCTTTTCCGAGTTCATACGCCTTTTTCGCTACCTAATATGTAGTGCACTGTTTAGAAGGGAAGGGAAAGTAGAATAGTTTTTTCAGTTAGTTGCATAACATCACATTACCACTGCTGGAAGATTAAGATAATTAATCCTGTTACAACTTGGTAATTGCCTAGAGGGTAACCAAGTTACGTGTTACTTATACGGCCCGTTATTATCAACACCGTGTGATTGATGAAGTCCACAAAATTAATTTTCGTGTCGAGCAAATTCCCATTTCTAACGTATTAGAGACGTAAAACTTTAAAAAATATTTTCTTATTTACGAGCATATGTCCATAACTGTCCAGATGGTTTCTGATTACTTGTTCTGGTTTAATGTCCTTCTGGAGAGTCACCGCCTGCTCCGATAATCCTTGGTGGACTCAGGAGTGTCTTTCCGATCTGCCCTAATACACTCTCTCGGATTATCCTTCTTCATCGTCCAGGCGTAAAATCCGGAAGACTTATAACTTGGCCATTGACTTCCTAGTTCAATTTTTTTTTCCTATCTGTTTTTTGTCAATCCACGCGGAGTTACGTTCACCGATTTTTCGGAAACCAACTAAACCACATCTTCCGGATGTAACTCACTACCAGAGGATTGAGGATAAATCCAAGTGACAAGCGAGTGACATCTGTTGAAACATTATTTCAAGTTTGATACCTTTTGAAGTTGACTTTCAAGGGTGACAGTCATAAAGTTACGTTTGATTGTAGAAATAACACAAAATAATTCAGATACTTCTGCTATCGTATTGGCAATGAACGACAACTGCTCAGTCAGTTCAGTGAACCGAAACGCAATCAAACACTCGTATTGAATGTTGAGCGAGACACTTGAAAGATAATAGGAAACTAGTTAAGCATGAACTTTTGCTTCTCATTAATAAGAGGGAAAAGCGTCTGCCAAGTAGAACTAAAAGGTGGCGGAACGAAATAGTAACCCCTTTCACGGGTTGAGGCGATAAGCTTGCAACACCCAAAGGATACCCTTGAAGACAAAAACCTTGAAGTTTATGGTCAGGTAGCAATTTGAAGTAATGAGAAGCAACAATCATCCATAACCAACACAATACAGTTTTCTAACAAGATTTTGAGAAATTTAGGAAACATATTTGTGTTCGAGATAATTCATTAACTCGATCTATTAATCTCAGAGTTTTGCCTATCCCAACACATTTTAGTGTTGCGTAGAATTACTCGTCTAATCGCTGTAAAAGTCATATGGAGTTCGCCTGAAATATACTCAACCACCCGCGAGTGGGAAATTGGACTTTATTGAGAACAAAAGTAAGAACGTGCGTACACTACAATTGATCCGTTGGCAAGGGATTGAGAGATTACATATATATTTGAACATTTTCCATGTGGTTTGTTGTGGTTTACACGACGTATAATTTTGGACAACGAAGTGGTTGAGACACCGGGAGAGACACGCGGAACCAATGTTGAAAGCTAACTATGAGACTGAAGAAGAATGTAAACATTTTGATAAACAATTGAATATAATGCGTCATTAATTCGAATATATTAGTGAAGAGATTAATCAGTAAACAGTGGATTGCTGCTGATAAGTCGGATTTTGAAATTAAGAAAAACAACATGGGAATTCATATATGGGGTTCTGCACTGAATGCTTCTCTCCAAAAGTTGATAGCTGTACAAAAATCAGTCTTAAAAATTCGTTTTTATCTTCCTAGAAAATTTCCCTTCCTAGAAAAATTGCATACCTTTACAAAGTCCTTTTCAATACGCCAACTTTTTTGTAAGAATCTGTTATTATACTATCATAAGCACCCGCACATAATCAACACTTATCCCTCACATGAACATGAAACCAGATTCGTACTAGAAAAAAATGTAGTCAATCCCCGCCCGCGCCTTCAACTCACAACTCGTAGCCCGTTTTACATATTAACTATCATTCATAGATATTTGGATCGAGATTTGAAAAATCCATCTCAGTACTCAAGAAATGTATATAAGAAAAAAATATTTAAGCTTCTAATTGATAAAGGACCACAAGAGACTGAAAATATTCTAATAAGTAGATATATTTGAACTGGACTAAATTACTGTTGGCTAGATGATGGTATACTCAGTAACATGTAAGTTCGTTAGGTATGTTAAGTCAGAATTCATTTATTTAAGTACAGATGTTCTGCACATGGCACTCCCAAACAGCAACACAGACCTCGGTCTAGCACTGTTGGTATATTGACGAAAAATGTACTGTACTATTTTTTTTTCATATTTACAGTTTTTCTTCTTTTTCCATTTAAATAACATTTTTAAATGTATATTGGCAGTACTGTAGATTATAAGATGTGTTATCTCTCTCTCTCTCTCTCTCTCTCTCTCTCTCTCTCTCTCTCTCTCTCTCTCTCTCTCTCTCTCTCTCTCTCTCTCTCTCTCTCTCTCTCTCTCGCTCTCTCTCTCTCTCTCTCTCTCTCTCTCTCTCTCTCTCTCTCTCTTTTATTTATTTTCTCTTTATGTCTCTCTCTCTCTTCTCAATCTCTCTCTCTCTCTCTCTCTCTCTCTCTCTCTCTCTCTCTCTCTCTCTCTCTCTCTAACTGATTCACTTAAGGAATCACTTATTCACTGATTCGTGTAAGGAGGTGCTAGATACTATCCATATATCTTTTCTTAAAGGGGTTCGTTTTGTCGGGCCAGTTTTGTGGTTTTAAGTATCTTCTGATGAGTCTTCAAAGTAAAATCATGTTTTTTTTTTTAACTCAAAGGTCGAATTTTCATAGATGATATTGCTAGATCAATCCATCCACCCGACAGAACTGATCGGTATAACGGCATCGGCTATTAAAAAAGATCATCTCCCGGGCACCGTGAAGAATCTAACTCGACTCAGGTCGGGCGGGTGACAAGGGGATTTCTGATTGAATCCCGTGATTGGTTTTTAGCCCTTTTGTTTCTCATCGTGGTGCATAACCGCAGTGGACGTCCGAGAGAGATAGAAGGGGATGTGCTGTATTGAAGTCACCCTACCGTGGAAATAGGTTCACCGGAGGTGGTCATCTCGGAAAAAGAAGCTGAAGAACGTCTCCAAAGGGACGGACACTGGAAGAAGAACTCTACGCTGGCGTGAAGGCATTCTCAGCAACGGCTGGCGCTTTAAGGTCAACGCTGGAGATTTATTCCTTCTGTCTTCGAAAGCGTAGGATGAGATTTTGCAAAAGAATTGGAGAAACAGAAGAAATTATCGGAATACAATTTCCCTGTATCACGTAACTGTTACGAAGATGACATATCTCATGAAGAAGATGAAGTCATAAACTCGACAAAATTAATAAGAATACATAGATGGATCAGTATAAGTAATCTCATAACTTTATCATCTACTGGAATGATATTTATGCACATTTCATAACGAACAAGAACGTCTTATTACTGTACGTCAAAAACGTCAAATATTGTTTTCTTTGAAACATAAGTTGGTCGTTTCTGGGAAATGTGAATTCAAGATAGATTAGACTTTTCCCTGGGTATGACATCTTCGTCCTCGTCAGTTCTCTCATCGATCTCGTGGTCTCCCTTTCAGAAAAAGTGTTCTTCTCGAAGGTACAACGAGGCTATCGTGATCTTGTGCGAGGCAAAAGATACACGTTCCATTATCGATTTCCCATGTGGCCTCCCAACTCGTTCGATTTTCTTCAGGGCCTCTCTTCGATCCGGATAGAATGCATTCCGCTGCTTCATATTCAACCTGTGTCCGGTCGGCTTGTTATACCTGGTCACTTCTTAATGGTAGCGACCCAGAATGAAGAAAAAACGAGCGGGGTGGGTGGCAGCGGTGGAGGAGGGAGAGCGGAGGCCTAGCGATACATTAAAGACCGACGCGAGGATATTCTGGGGTGATATACGGGAAGAATATCAAACAGTTAGCAGGAGGAATCTCAATCGGTCGTTGAAAGCTGAACGATTACCAATTAGGTACTAGGCCAGTGGGGCTCAGGAACGCATTCCCACGGTGCGCACATTCTCCGCTTCCTCACTCATTTTCATCATGATAGAAATCAATTAATATAATGGAGTTCTTATGAATGAAGGATCAGAACTCGAATATTTGGTCTTAAGACTGACAACACAATCTTCGTCTTCTCCAAACAAACATATCCTACTATTAATAGACAAGTAATGTTAGTTACATGTTAAGTTACAATCAACCCCTATGACAATTGCAGTTGGAGGAATACCAACAAGTCAATGGTAGATAGATCAACATGATTAACTATAATATAATTATATATAAATTTTATTATAATCTTCGATTCAAAGTTAATCGATATATATATTCCCCCAGGAAATACTGGTGAAAAAGCTATTACGTAAGACTTATGGATTTTATCATCATGCATCACAATGCTAAATATCTTTAAATATATACATAGTATAAATAGGTCTTCATACGATTCTTGGAAAAAAACTTGAAAATTATCAACTGTACAAAGAGGTTAAGTTAAGAGAGCAAGTGCAGGACTGTGATGTTCGTTTTAGGCGTTCAAATCGTAGCGAGAACATATTTTGAGGAAGGGGGTTAACGGCTATCCAGACACTCACACCCATAACAGGGAGGGTAACGCGTAGGTGGTTTTTATTGAGGTAAAAATCTTTTTAGTTAATTATACATCAAGAATAGACAGTTAGATACGTCCAGGGAAGTATAGAAACGAATGGGAGCAGTTCAAAAACGTAAACGTTGACATTCCTATTAATTGTTTTCACTGTAAACCAAATCCTAAATGAACGGAACCACACTTTTCACAAATAAAAAGTGATGCCATACCTAGGCAAAGACTAGGTGTCGGTGTACGGAGCGCTGTGTGACTACCAGTAATACGAAAATCCCGATGCACTCCCTGATACACTAAGATACAAAGTGGATTTTTAGGATGCACAATCCTATTACATAAAAAAGGGAAGGGTGTCTGTATTAGTAAGATCGACATACACCATAACGGCTTGACCGATTTTAATGCGATTTATCGAAAAAAAAAAAACGATTATTCTGATCAACGTTTAGGCTGTAGTAAACTCCTCCAAAGCTTTTCCTTTGTCGTCTCATTGAGGTTAGTGCCCCAAAGAGTTCAAATCTGCGATATGTGAGTGATGGGCATTCAAATGTTATGTTGGATGCTGTTTCGACTCTCCTCACATAACCTGCACCAGTTCCTACTTCCGTTTTAAACCCATCAGTGGACCAGATGATGTCATTGGGGCAGCATCTGTTCTCCCATTCCCCATCTCTTGTTATGGTTGAAGTGTAGAGATGGGGTTGGGCATGGTATCGGCCACCATATCAACAGTGGTTCTTGTACCATTTCCAAAATATTGGTGTGGCTTCGGTGCCACACGGTGCAGCCAAGAGGCATTCCACTTCAACCTCCTCAGGGAGGCCATCATAGCCACTGGAGGCAAGCACAGTAGAATTTCCATAGTTGCAGTGGGTGTAGCAAGCATTGCTCCAGTGATGGTTAAGCAGGGTAGTCGTTGAATGCTGGTGAGAATTAGTTGGACTCCCAACTGACTGGCCTTATGCCACCACACAACACAATCGCACGTTATTATGGGTCTAACGATAGTATAGCATAACGAAAGCATAGCACAGCGATAGCATATCCACAGGACCATCCGCGGTTGTAGTCCCCATAGAGCTCCTTGCCATCTATTTGCAACGTGCCCGAAGTGTTTATTCCACGTGAATTGTGTGTCCAGGAATACTCCCAGATATTTAACCTCACGCTGGAAGGTCAGATTAAAGAGAAGAGGTTCACAGAGGCCTCTCAGATCTCTTTTCCTGGTAAAGGAATGAAGTAGGTAACAGACAATGAATCCAAGAGTTGCTTACACTGATTTTCTTGATTATTTATTACTTTTTTTCGATTAAGGACTGCGGTCTTGCTTTGTAACATATTTCAGATCTTTCTTATTTGATTATGTAAGGTGGTACTACTAGTCATCGTTTTTTGTCTACAAACGTGAATTTTATTACGGAAAGCGTGATTGTGGGGGTGGTTGACGGTCAATCCTCACATCTAATGCAGTTCTTGGCTGATTTCCGTTCGATTAAGAATTTGATATACTTTAAAAAAATATTAATAAATTAATAAGTGTTTATATTGATGTTGCTAGTGTGATCATGTAAAAACTGGACACAGGCACATCCCTGGAATGTATCCATTACTTACCAGTATTGTTTTTACAATCATAACCTGATGGTGCCTAGAAATTGGGCAAACTAGTCGAATCTATAACAAGTAAACATAAATTGTGAGGAGGCCATGTACATTCTTTCCATGCCAAACCGCATACTACTAATGTGGCATCACAAAAGAAAAATATCCTTTGTTTTTCTGGAGTGGGATGACGTGGGTTCTAAGTGACAGTAGGTGTAAGATGGCGAACCATGGGAAATCACGGATGTGACACGGGGTCTTCCGAACCACGGGAAGCTTTTGGTTATTACCAGAGGCACAAAAGGCGTCTTCCACACCGGTCAGGTGAGGCGGGGAAGGTAGTGGGCCGGGGTGAGGCGACGTGCCGGTCATTGTCAGTAGTTCAATTGACAATGATGCGTCCAGCTCTCCGCTCTCGGGGGCCGTGCGAACCTCCTGGGAGATGGGGTTCCCTGAGGAACACCCTGGGCGCTCCCCCTGACTCCCTCTCAAGTTCCTTCGGATGTGTTTCACCTCCTTTTTTTCTCGATCTCGTCATAGCTCCTGTTCTTTGTGACGGATATTCAGCCTTATTGATTTTTTTCCTTATGTTATGGGTCGCACAATTTCGATGGCATATGATGTTCTTGTCTTAAAGGCGTTTTTCGTAAGAAGTGGAAAACGTATCCAGTCCAGGAATCGGTTTAAAGCTTTCAAAATATGTATTCCAGTCTTACCTAATTTGGTAAGTAATATGACTCATTTCAAACGACAACACTATGGTAATTTCACAAGATTCGACGTTTCATTAATCCGAGTAAATCACGTAGAATGAACGAACAATTTAAAAACAAACTTGGCTGTTCCAAACAGCTCCAAACAGAGCTGAGGAGACCTAGAGAACGGCACAGAGGGTGAAAACCACTGTGAAAACCGAAGTGAAAAAACGCTTGCGAAAACGAAGCGTGTGACATCTACCGCCCTGACCGAGGCGTTAAACGCCTCGTTGAAAAGCGTAGCGTGTGGCATAGGCCTTATTAGAATAGGCGACTGTCTCAATGTGCAGGCATAGGACTGTATAGTGTGTAGGTATACGACCGTCGGAAACGATTATTGCTACGCGCTATGGCAACTGAAACTTCTTGAAAATGGAATACTGGACATATGAGTGTAAGGTTTCGAGTAAGGAATTAAGTAAAATTAACAAAAAAAAGAACAAGAACAACTGCGTGGAAACGCTAGGGCGAATCCTCTGGCGTGACTCTACACCCGTTTGAGGAGAATTCCAATTTCGGCGGTCAAGAGAAAGGGAATGACTGCTAATTCTCTCAGAACTCAAAAATGTGTTTCCATCATGCTCGCATAGATTCAATACAGCCGAAGGGCTGGGATAGTTTTTCCAGTTTCTGCTTCAATCAGAGGGCTTTTGAAAACATGAAAAAGATTTTCGTACCAGGTCTGACTACTATATCGATAAATTGAAGGGGAAGGAACTTTTACGGAGAAATAATGTATTATGGAGGTACTTACTAGAGCAATTCCATTTTGTATGAGCCGACATTAAACTAAGACTTTTACAAGCAAGAACAGTTGTTGATAAAAAAATTGTAAATAATGAGCCCTTTTTACCTAGATTCACATAACTTCATGGAATTAATTGGTTATTCATAACTACCTATAAAGTAATTTATAGTTTCTGTATAGGTACGGAAAACCCTACCATCCATTTACCACTACATACCTGTTTGCCTGTAAATCAACGTGACATTTTTGCACATTTTGAGTTAGGAACCTGTTCAATAGTATTTTTCATCAACAAAAAAACAAAAAAATAAACTGAAATTAGGGAAATATTTTTAGTAGAATGCCTGAAAAACTAGGTGTTAATGCTGGTTATCATAGATTGTTTTATTGCAGTTCGGTAAATCGAAATTATGATTAGATTCAGCATGTTATAATCTTATTTGAGTTCTTTGGACGTTCTTTGAACAAAGGAACATTTTAGTATATGTCTTCCGTTATGAGGATTAGATATGTTAAGGAGAACTCCAAAGTAGGTACATCAGGCCACAATACTTAGTGAAACTACCTTTAAGAAACATGACTCTAATAAACGGTTACATCCTGCTGTAAAGGAAAATTAATTCGAAACGAAATGAACTTATCGTTTCTGTCATGTATCTACACACCCGGCTCACTCAATGAATACAAGTCCCTAGAAAGGGAATGACTTTTTTTCCAGAGTTCTTATTAGAAACTGAATTTGATTATTTCTAATTATACCTATTACGAACAAATCGAGGGCAACTCTTATAGAAAAAAAAAGTTAGAAAAAAATCCTTCTGAGGTAGCTTGTCTTTATGACTTATGCATTTGTGTTTGGAGGATAACCTATTGAATTAAAGAAGTGGTATGCTTACCGGGTTGATTCAACGGTAAGGTACATAGATTGCACGCTGCCAGCGGCCAGTATGAAAAAGTAGGCATCAAGGACGCTTTTCATTCTTATCAGAACGAGCTCGGTAAAACTGAAGGTGACCAATGTTAGATTGGGTAATTATAGGCTGACTCCAAAATGCTTACTATTACAACTTTACAGAAGAACCAATCATGAAATTCGAGATGATCACAAACGGTGAGGATAAAAAACCACTCCCTCATCTGCCATCAGGGAAAGTTACCTCAATCCACTGCCACCAAAGAAAATGTGAATCGGGTGCTGAGAAATTGTTAATTTCTTTATATCCTGATTTAAAATGCCAACAGCGGTCTTCTAAAGTACTTTGCCAACCCCTTGGTTACTGTTGCTGTTCAATTGACGAAATATCCATGATTTACAGCTGTATTCTGCCACATTCATTTGAGGAGAGTCTGGAGAGAATCCGGTGGGACCGAACATTGCCGATCCGACTATTGCCGAACATTCCATTTCTTTGTTTTGATCGCAGTAACCTAGTGATGCAGTGAATGTGGATATTGGAGTGAACTCCTAAAAGGGTTTATAGCCGATACACGGGTTGAAGCATTCTGATATGAGACTAACAAGAACTGCACAGGTGCTTTATGTTTCACAAACCGAGACGTGGTCTGTTTTCAATCATGTTTTCAATCCAAATTGAGGTTTTTAAGGAATAAAACGCCAAACCTCGATTTTCCCAAAAATGGTTTTCCGGTGAAACTGCTTTTCTCCTTTGGGCGGCAGAATTTATCAGGAGCCTAAGCTAGTTGTGAAGGCATTATTTTGATTCCATACGTTTTCAGGGAAAATATCTATTACACATCTATTCCTAGTCTGTTATCTGTGCTGAAGTAGAGAATAGGTGATCCCTACCTCTTATCAGGCTCTTTTGAACATGTATCGATGTGTACTTTCATTGATACATAATACAATATGTCGGTATCAGTGCCACGTATTATGGAATGATTTTCACAAACGTTATAGGGATAAAAATATTTTTATTATTAGACAACAGCAACGTCATCCGACGTCTGGATAGAACAAAACCTCTCGACCTTGTGGCGTGCCAATGTGACAAGTGCTTGAAGTGATCATATAGAGTAGTTGCCATTGGGCCATTACCTCTACAAACTGTAGTTATTGTATTAATGTAAATTAACTTGATGGGCTATGCTCAGTTGTTATGTTATGTTTCTAATAAAGAAATTTTTCGAAAAAAAAAAAAAAAAAAAAAAAAAAATGCGCAGATACACAAGTCTTAACACATTCTGGTCTATTCGTCCAACTGATCTATACTTTACTAAAAGGAGTGATGTAGGATATATTTTTGTGTTTGACCAGCAAACTAGAAAGAACCCACATCGAAAGCGTGGACCTATATCGATAAGAGACATCGGGTTTTTAAATATGGCGACGGCCTTATCAGGAACAGGTCACCTATTCTCGACTTCTACCAAGAGTCCTACTTTTGATAATGAACCAGCTTTCCTTGCATGGAAAGCTGAAATCGAAAAACAGATTGTGAAACACAAAGCAGTTCTTGTTAATATCATGAATATCAGAATGCTTCAACCAGTGTATCGGCTATAAACCCTTTTAGGAGTTCACTCCAATATCCACATTCACTGCATCACTAGGTTACTGCGATCAAAACAAAGAAATGGAATGTTCGGCAATAGTCGGATCGGCAATGTACGGCTCCACCGGATTCTCTCCAGACTCTTCTATTCACTTGACTCAATTTTCTTTTGGTGATCGTTCTGTGCAAATATGCGTGTTCCAAATCGACAATAGTGACTTGTCCTCGAAAAATTATGGTCCTATAAATCTATCGGTCTTACTACAGACCATTACAACAAGCATAACGTCTTATTTCATCACATATTAACGGAATTTCTAGTGGTTTCGGCTTCCTTTGTTGGATTCATAATGTTGTGGTTAAACAAAAAAGTCCTCCGTCATCACAAATAGCGACCTTTCAACGCCTCTCTAACTGTTCAACGGTTCCAGCAAAGTAACAGTATTTAACCGTTAACAAACCAAGAGGTGTTGCTGGATCAGCAAGATTATCCACAAAGTTGCAGAATCTGACTGCCCCAATTCTACAAACAAGCACCAACCAAGTGTACACAGACTCCAAACTTTTACTGCTGATCTGGGCTTACTGGGAAGGTCAGAAGTTGAATCTCTGCTGAGGTAACGCGAATACACACAAGGAATTGTTGGCATATTGGTGCAACAGTTCTACTTCGTTGACCCTCAAGCTTAAATTATAAGGGTCAGATAAGTGGAAGGCCTGTTATTGCTGATGACAGTGTAGTATGCTAGTGCTCAGTAACAGCAGCTCTAAATGTGAAATTTGAGGGGAAAACACACACACAGATAAAATGTTCGCAGTGGAGGGTGTATGTATAACAGTATCTTAAGCTCGTACCGGTCTGCTCATAATATTATAGTAAATAAGAATGCAAATAGTCGCCTACTTTGTGTGTATAAAATCACACCAAATGGAAAACTAGAAACTGAATCCCTCGGTCCGTCGAATTCTTACAGTTATAGTTAATCCTCCAGTAACGTGGTCTCTACATCTTGGTTCACAATGAATTGACGTAGCATTGAAGTTGACACTCCCGTTTGTGCCCTGAAAGATATATTTGCCTTAGGAGAGGCAGGCAGAAAACATCCACGCCTTCCTTTTCCTAATCATTCCCCAACCTCCTCTCTCCCTGATCACCTCAAAACTATACGAGCATTAGTTGTGGGTGTAGGTAGTGAGGTGACCACATTCATTTCGAGTCCCTTATTTGGAGCATGAGTTTTTATTTACATCGGATACGTTTCGTCCTTCAACGAGGACTTCATCAGTTATACTTATAGAATATTTTTATGTTATTATGATTGCACCTTCCGTTGATCTCCTTAAGGATTGCTCCTGCGTCCCTGCCTTGCTCCATGGCAGTAGTGTTAGTAGTGGGTGTAGGTAGTGGGGTGACCACATTCTGATGAAGTCCTCGTTGAAGGACGAAACGTATCCGATGAAAATAAAAACTCATGCTCCAAATAAGGGATGCGATACGAGCATTGTTTAGGACCCAAAGTTCCACAGCTGTTTTCAAGGGATTAGGTAGGTAAGGTGTGAAGCAACGGGCCATAACAGTGATTAAGAACAGGGCGATGAGGTAAACAAAACTACTCACTCGTTGGAGGTGGAGTTGTTGTTATTGTTGTACTTGGCGGCGAGGGAGCGCATGAAGTCGGAATAATTCCTGGATAGGGGTTGGGAAGGGGAGCCACCCTGTCGCGGGGGTGTGCAGGACGAGGAGGGAGTACCCGACCGGGAACTGCTACCCTCGGCAGCCCCTGAGCTCGACGGGCTCAGCCTCTCCGACTTGACACCCCCTTCCACCGTCGTCATCACCAACTTCTTCTGTTTCTTTTCGATCTCTTGGCTTTCACCTGTAACCAAAAACAAATTTGTAATCATAAAGCTTCTCCGTAATAAGCAACACTCTAAGATAAATCGTACAATAAAAGTCGAACTTGGTCATAACCACAAATGGAATCCAGATTTTCAAATCATTACACCATGCTTTTTTCATTATTACAATTTTCTATGTATCCCAGGTGTCTGGTACATAATTACGAATTCGCCTAATACACAATGGGCCGTAACTTGGTAATCTCTTATCTCAAAACCGGTGCCACGGGTTGAGGGGGAACCCTCAAACTACGAGCAAGCCGGCGAGATTTACCAGTCCTGTCCAACCAGCCTAACCACCTGATGGTTTAGGATTCGTGGTGTCAGCGTTGAGAACACCGATTGTGGTTTGTCCCGGGTGTGCAGGGCAGGCGTAGAGCCTACAACAACGGGTACTCGTACCCTGGTAATGTATATCAGCATGTGAGTTTTGTTACAAACTCCAGTATCAGCTTCGGTTGCTAAAAGAAGCATCTAGAAGATTCAACCTAATCAGCAGCACCTTAGCAAAGGAATGTGCCAAAGAGGTCCTAAGTTTCCATTTATTTGCGTGTAGGGGGAGATGCGCAGTCCACGACGGCTCTCCTAAACAAATATCAACCTCCTCAATTTGGTTAAACGAACAAAATTTTTCTAATTTGTAGCAGCGCTGGACTGTGAACAGGCTGAACACCAAATCTTTGTTAAATCCATCAATCATGAACTTTTTATAGAATCATTGAACTAAAAACTCTGCAAATTCCTTCACTGGGGTTTATTATTCAATGATTGATGATTTGAATTTCTACTAAACTTTGGAGTGTGCGTGTTTCACAGGTGACAGAGCGTTTATTGAATTTCAGGAGGCACACAAATATGATCAACTGATCAATCCAAAAAGGTGTTTTGGTTGAGAACCGATTTATCCCGTGTATCGGCTATAAACTACAAGTATCCACATCGGCTATCACTCCAGTATACAACAACTATCGGCCGGAATCACTAGGTTCAAAAATAATAAAAAAAAAGCAAATGCACCATAAATCGGGTCATACATCGGGAATGGTTTGACCTACGGACCTGGGGAGGGGGTCATTCGATTCCTCGTGGTATGTTCTTCGAAAAGAGTACTAATTTGGACCGCTTCGACTTGTTTTGAGGTTTTTAGGGATTTTACAAAACTTTGACCGCCCTTAAAGGGCACTTTAAATGAAGTGAGAGAGCTGGCTAAAGAATTGGGGCGTTGTCAGACCAACATGGATTTTTCCTGAAAATTTCAGATTTTTTGCTCCAGCCGTTTGGGAGGAATCGTGCGTACGGCGTACGGAAAAATTTTTATTGCAGATTTGGATTCCACACCCTTTGAAACGTAAACCACGAAATTTTCAGGGGGGTTAGAATTTTTTTTTTTTTTTTTTTTTTTTTTTTTTTTCAAGAGCGATTACAATGGTTTAGTATAGAATGATAAACCAAAAATTAAAATCGACTATTTGTCGAGCATGTTGTACCCATGGTGAATATGCACCAGGCAAGATGAATAACATTCATGCTATGAATAATATTCATCATATTATGCTGCATTACTATTAGTTGTTATTAAGTATATGCATAACGTTAATACTCTCTGCAAGGTTCTATTGAAAAGGAAATAAAATGAATATTAAGAAAAAAATAAATGAATGGGAATTGAATGGGAAATCCACAAAGGTGGAATGATACGAAGTAATCAAGTGTTCATATTAATAATGATAATCAAAGATTAGGTATTAGTAAAATTGATTAGAAATAATTGTGTTTATGCTATCGAAGACATTAATCATTTTCGTTGTATCGAATCTTCATGTAACGAACTACAGTTCTAAATACATAATTTATTTATTCATTCATTCAGAGGAATATGCTGTATACGTTTTGGTGCCAATGACACCGAACAAAACATCTTGATCGAATCAATGAGAGCGATTTATAGACCGATACGATTAGAAAGGAATACAATAGTATCGCCCATAATATCGAACGACAAACCCCAACAATCACACTTGTTTATTGTAGTTTCCGATGTTATTTTTTGGATTTTGAAACGAGTGAATTAAATTTGTTTGAAGTTCAATGCATCATTCTCACCAAAATGTTACCAAGTATCACCAAATTACAAAATTTTTACAATTATTAGAACACCTGGAAAGAACGATCGGGAGCTATTGACGAACAATCTGGTAAGTGGACTTGACAAAACCAGTTGTAAAAATGATATTTTAATGGCCAGCTCACCTTCTTATGCATGGAACACTAATAATATATGTTAATCAATATCTTGATATTGCGAAATACTGCATGATTTTTTCATCAACCGACGACGATTAATGATAGATAATTGTATGATCAACGACATATCAATTCAAATAGCCAGCTGATTTCTGGATACTAGGAAATAAATTGTTTTTGTAGATAGCCAGATGTCAAACGGCTAGCCACCGTCTAATAGCTATTCACAAGGGGCTGCTATCCGAGGCACTTATAAAACTCGGGTGCGCGTGCCAAGTTATTCCAGAACCCATCAATTGCTGAAGGTAGGGTTACATAAGTTACGTAATTTTTCAAAGCTATTGAGATATGAGGAAAATATCATTGCATTACCTATTACGTTGAGCGGACTGGTTGGTGAAGCTGATATTTTACATTTTTGTTTGAGAGACCAGATGACCGTGGAAACGGCTATTGATTCACTACGATTTAATTTAGTTCAGATTTCTCAAGAAGAATATGTTTTAATTGAATGTGGAGACTTTCGTTCTTCGTTTATACAGTTCGGTAAAATATACAGTTATATTATACCGCACGACGATCATGTAACAACAACCAGTAACGACTGACCTACAGTTTCTGTGACGATACCATATTGAGTCGTGAGCAGAAATTTAGCACTGAATGCTAAAGTGGCTACGTATACTTTAAAAACACGAAGTGCCAAGTAGTCTGACCCTCAGCAAAGTAGTACGAATGTTATCTACATAATGAGAATTCCAACATCCGAATTCGTGTCGTTATTTTAAACCCTAAAACTGTACCGCAAAGTTACTCCAGTTATCGATCCTGATTGCAATACTGAAGACTGCAGGGTTTTACAAGAACTTGTAGTTATTTGGCGGGAGTCGACAGGCAGTAGATAATATTAAGGTCATAACTTCTTCCTATATCATATCCTCTTACCGATATGGTAACGTTACTACTCTTGTTTTGAAGAGAAAAATACGAGTAAATAAAAATAAACGAATTGAGTTTCTACATAATCTGGGCTTGCATTGTCTTCGTACTATCTGCCTGTTGGAGGTCTCTGTTACCACGTGATAAAGACAATAGTAATAATAATTTGAATTTCATCAATTCATCATGGTTTTATCTTCACACATGACCTATCTTCCAGCATGTTTGAACATATTCCTAAGGTAAAACGTGCATATTGCCCTCTGGTCAACGTAAGAGCAGAACTGGTTGGGTCATCGTGTGGTGGCAGGTTGTGGAGAGGTCGATGGATTCTTGAGTGTAGCTGTGATTTGGATGCGGCTTCACCAGTAGTTGATAACGCTCGTTATGGTCCCATAGCCGCCAGTTTAACTTCATGTGCCGCACAAAAGGTGACAGCCCGACCGTCACCTCATGAAAAGGCATTACCCTTGAGGAAGGGTAATGGATGACTCTACACTTTGCACTTTGGCCTTTCTCTCCGCTTTGCTTCTTACCGTTTCTTCTTCTTCATCCTCCGATCCTTCAACTCTCCACTTTTTTTTTTCACTGATGATACCGGTAAAAGACACAACATCATCGCTGGTAATTACAATCCCTACAGCTTGTCCGCTCAACGTCCCTTTGTGAGGTGTAAAACACAAGAACACTTGGTACGTGATGCCGCAGTTCGCTGCTTTTTCTGTTCAAACAACGGAATACGGGTTCTCACTCGATTTCTTTAAACTGTTCAACTTAATTTTCTCCAGATTTCTCCGCTTATTTTGGTTACACTCCTACGTACTTTCCTGGCGATTTTCATTGCATCCACCGCTATGTTTTGAACGGTTGAAAGCTACGTGACAGCCTTCCCTTCAGGCGGGTTGGCCGACCAAACCCCAGAAGGTCTGAGGCTTCCGGATAATCGACTGACCATTTGGGTCCGAAGATTTTCTCTACTGGGCGTATTATTATTATAACCGTAAGAGCGTGTGGATTCCTCCAGGGTCCAAAAGAGGATCACCATTATGCCGCGGCCTTCTGAACACGTAGGAGAGATTTCCTGCTCGATGACTCCCCGTTGAATTGAAAACAATGTGCTTCCTCGGCGTCTTCTCAGCCATTTCATAACCCTCGCCAGAACACCCACGTAGACAAATAGCACATTTAATGTTATCGTTACTAATGTATCTCCACCTTCAAGCGTTGTTTTTATACTTATGGGCGATCAGAGTTATCGATTCTATTCGATTAAACTCTTACTAACACTGCCTCTGGGACCCATACATATAGGTTTGCACGCCAAAACGTCCCGAAACGGTTCAGAACTAACCATGGCCCATTTTGGGTGTTCGTTTAGTCACAGAACTCGTTCAAAACTTATGGTCCGCTCTACATTTAACCTTTCCGAACCAATTCAAACAATTTTTTGGCCATGAAAGACGATCAGCTCTACACAGTTCCGAACTGATTCCATCCCTTCACAATTCAGAACACGTTTCTACCAGAACTAATTCAAGATCGTTAGCCGAACAAACCTTTTATGAAAACGTCCTTAGAGTTTTCGCATGTATGGAATACTAAGTTTCGAAAAAAAAAAAATATTCGGATGAAATTATCATACACGAATCCAGGAGTCCAGAACAGGATCTGAATTTTCTTCTCCTAGTTTCGTGAAGTTGGAATAACAATTTATTAATAATTTTGGGCTGTCGCTGTGTACTTTCTCAGTTGATAAACAGATCATTTATGGAGTGCGAATATCAACTATTAATGTGTAGGAACTATTCATGCATCAAGGAGTCGTTACAGTTTGATACATTCGACGCGCTTGATACGCATACAATTATCTCATGTGATGTGCTGTAATCTCGAGCCCTATTGTTTACAGCCACTTAGAGGAGCCTACGTCAGCCCCTGCGAGCCTTGAAAACCTAGCCTCCGGAGAGCAGAGGTGTTTAGCATTCAAGAGGAGGGCTCAGGAAGTGCTCGGGGACCCCCCCGCTTCCAGTGAAGCCGTCTGAGCCGCTTTACAATCATGAGGAAGACCTTCGAAGACAGGCGACAGCACCCCCTTCAGGCAACAGACACATCGAAAGGAAAAACTTGGTCACATTCCTGCTCCTAATCGCGGAATACTTGACGATAAACTCCCACTTGACATTATCCAAGCGGTCACGCTGAGTAGAATGACGCGTCGTAAATAGTTCCATGTCTCATGGTCACCATTATATAGGTATTTTCGGTTGTGCTGGAAGTGGTTGGTTAAAGAGTAAAAACATCTTTCCACTGCATGCATCCATATTACGAAAATGAAATTTACAATCACTCGGAAGAACAGAATATTCTTTCAGATTGTGTCGAAATTGTATTTTTTCAAATTAGAGAAAATCAAATGTGATTAATGTACAATCTGAGGTTCAAGTCAAAATGTGTGTCAAAACTGAAATATGAATACATCTAAATAACCAGTAAAGAAGAATATGATAGGTTTTATATAAATCCTATCCCACGTTAAAATGCAACAACAGTACTTATCAAGTATGACTTCTTACATTCATTAACAGAGACCAACTAATTTCATTTGCTTATCACATCGAAATCGAAGAGATCCTATTGTGTCAGACAGATCAAAACACAGTTTAACGAATAAAGAAGAAGGCTGAAGGACAAAATTTGTCCTTCAGTATTAATTATATACTACATAAAACTGAATAGTATATAGTAGTATTTAATACTACAATGATTTCAAAAATCACTTTTTAAAGGGATACACTAGTAATTATAATGAGGAACATGGTAATAAAATTTACTGCGGGCATTTTCAGAAGAGTAAATTTAGAAAATGTAATCCTTGCGTAGCAGAAAGCAGCGGCAAATCACAATATAAGCCGATTTTGAAAGTCAGGTTATATCAATTTGGATCTTGAAACATCAAATAAACAAGAGAGGCAGACATAGTTTTTCTACTCCGCAGTTAAATTACGTAAGAAGTTTTTTTCCGTGATTTATTAATTGCAACTGAAAAATCAAATACACTTCATCTAGCAATTTTACACATCAATATAGGTACACTCCAAGAGAGTAGGTTTACAGCAAAACCTAGCCCTTCATTATTATTATAGCTCGATTAAATAGCACTGAGTTCGATTGCACTTCTATTCACGTAGCACAACTAAATCCAGTGGTTTGTTTCGATTGAGACGTCGGGTTTCACCTTCGTTGTCCAAAACGTAGAGCATCTCTGGATTCTCATGTTTGTGGAGGCGATGTTCATGCTTCATTGTGTATAATGCAATAATTTCATAGACTGTCTCCATCCTCAAATCTCGATGAATGTCATCCTTTCGCTTGTACCAAGGGGCTCCAACTATACTTCTCAGTATTTTATTCTGAAAGGTTTGGATTTTCTTAATATTTGATTTCTTGGCACAGCCCCAGATCTGTATCCCATAGGTCCAAATAGGGCGAAGGATCTGCTTATATATAAGCAGTTTGTTGTGAAGAGAGAGATGGGATTCCTTCCCATTAGCCAATACATCCTTCTGTAGTTGATTTCAAGTTCTTCTTTCTTCTTTTCTATGTGTTTATTCCAGTTTAAGTTGAAGTCAAATGTCAAACCCAAGTATTTAACTGCTCCAGTATGCGGTATTTTATTCGAATTGATCCCAACATCCAAGATTGGAACTTTTCGGTTAGTGAAGTTGATGTGGGCTGATTTTGATTCGTTCAGCTTCATTCTCCACATCTTGGTCCACTCAGAAACCTCAGTAGTAGACGTCTATAGTTTCCGTGTTGCAGCTTCTACATCATCTCCAACAGAGAGGATAGCCGAATCATCTGCAAAGGTGGCAACAGTTGTGCCTTATTGTTGGGGTAAGTCCCGTGTGTACAGGATGTAGAGTACTGGCTCTAAGACACTCCCCTGTGGGACCCCTGCTTTTATGGGCTTCAAGCCGGAGTATTGTTCATCTTGCTTCACCCTGAAATGTCTATTTTCAAGGTAGGACTTCAGTAGTGAGTAGTACTGTCTTGGGAGATCCCTGCGCAGTTTGTACTCTAGTCCCTCGTACCAAACTTTGCCAAAGGCTTGAGCCTTTGTCCTTGACGTAAGCAGTACCAATAGTTTTAGGATCCTGAAAACATGATGTTTCCAGTATTCAAAAAGCAAACTTTGGAATAAGTGTCGTTTCTTTTCATTACATTTTACCTCCATTATGTTTACGTGAATGTTTTGATCGATAACCAGGATGGTATCCAAAAATTTTCCAATTTTTCATTGAATTTTGCAATATATAATTAGAATCTGTAGCCCAGTGAACGTTTGATTGAAAAATGAACAACATAACTTGAAAAATAATGTCACGTTCCAAAAACAAGCACTATTGTGAAAATGTGTACTACAAATACCTTAGGAAAAAACTTCGCGTTCTGAAAACGTATTTTTAAGTTTACAAGCTTAAATCTCATCTTTTCATTAGGAGTAAATTAATGCATCAAGTACTTAACAGTAAATTATTATAGAATTTCTGAAATGATTGGTAACTCGTAGACAACACATCCGAAACACTGAGGAATAGATTACAAGTGACACTGACTTGAACTCGTTAATAGATTGTCATTCGCGGGCTGGAACTTTGCCAGGACCAAACATAACATCCGTTGGTATGTGGACAAGTGGCAGGCGTTAAGCGAGAACCAAAGCCAATATAATTAAGTCTCCTGAGATACGACACCTCATTAAACAGCTGTTCGAGGAAACCGCCTACCTTCAGTGAATTAAGCGGTCGTTTGAGCGGCGTTCCGCGACAAATTTTTAGTGACGCGTGGGTCTACGTGCGCCGTTCTTGTCGCGCCCTTAACTGATACCCATAAACCGTGAGGAGGCGGGGATAGAGTAGATACAGCCGGCCTTTTAACCTTTCGTAGCGTTTACGAGAACCTCTTGACGAACAAAGGTTAATGGTTTGACGGAAGACGAATATTGAAAATACATTAAAACGGTAACCGGTCCGCTGGAGTCTGAAAGGGGTTAACCGGGAACAAGATTTACATGCTTTAGAAATGATTGGTTCAATTCGAATCCTATTAACCCTGATATAGTTGAGATAATTCAACCAGGAGCTCTTTGAGTGACTTCAACATTTACACTTCCAAGACAATTCCTTCAGAAGTAACAACGACTCGTTGATACTGAAATTGGTTTCTCATATAACTATACTAAACAAAGCTGAGTTTTATACTGTCAAGTTTGGATTTATAAGTTATATTTTATGTTCATCAAACAGTTCTTCTGAAAATGTTTGTAAAAGCCTTCAGAATATAACACGACCGTTGCTACTTCACCTGCCCCGGAAGACTCAAATCTTCCTCAAATCTTCAACGCCTGTCTCAGGCTAGGCTAAATCCCTTCTAACTGGAAGCCTGCCATTGTTATCCTAATCCACAAGCCCAATAAACCGACCAATAACCCGCAGAGCTACCGCCCTATCGTCTACTGCCACTACTCTCCAAGATATTTGAGAAGTTGCTCCTGCCTAGGCTGATCCACTACCTCGAACCTCTCATACCAGCGTCACAATTCGGTTTCCGGAACGCCCACTCTTGCTTGCACCAATTACACCGCGTGGTCGACAGTATACTAGTCACGTACGAAAAGAAAGAAGCAAGCGTAGGACTCTTCGTTGACAGCGAGAAAGCGTTCGACCGAGTCTGGCACCCTGGACTGCTACATAAGTTAAAATCGGCCCTACCCGACACCTACTATCGCGTGCTGCTCTCATACCTGACAAATCGCACATTCACTGTTCGATATAACGAAGCCACGTCTCGAACAAGATGCATCCGAGCAGGCGTCCATTATTATACCTTGTCTACGCTGGCGACATCCCTACCCACATTACTAACTGCCCAGTTCGCAGATGAATCGGCTTTCGCGCGATGGAAGATCAAGCTGAACCCTCAGAAGTCTTGCTCTGTAGTCTTCACATACCTCCACATCTACGAAGAACCAGGGTAGAAAATCGGTGATGACGCCATTCCTTCAAAAACATCGGTCCGGTACTTAGGAGTGGTGCTTCACAAATGCCGCAACCGTCTTCGACAGCTGAAGCCCCTTCTCAGAGAACAATCCCCACTTACTCTTGCCACGAAAAGACTGATTTATCTGCTCTTAATCAGACCAATCTGGCAGTACGGCAGTCAAATCTGGGGCGGAGCATCTGATTCCCAAGTGAAGAGACTGCAGACCTTTCAAATTCGGGTCTTGAAGGTGATCACTGGGGCTCCCTGGTTTTTCAGGAATTCAAATTTGCATCAGGACCTGGACATGCCCACCGTAAATGACTTCCTCCAACCATCATACGCTAGCTTCCATCGCAGGCTCCTCAGCCACCACAATCCACTTGTAGCGGACATACCTGCGTCAACCCCTTCGGACCACCCAAATCGCAGACTAAAACCGAAACGGCATACGGTGACCAGGGCACACCAGGGGCTTCGGCCTACTCCCCCCCCGTGATCGTACTAACTTTCATCTCCCCATGTACTTACTTGCAACTAGTAAGCTGTGAAGGTTAGTTCGGGAGAAAGCCACTGGGCTTAAAACTCCCTCACATGTGCCATGTGACAACCTGCACCATGTGACTACAACTGTAATGCTACTAAGCAATAAAGTTATATATTTATTTAAAAAATAGAGTCTGCCGACGACGCTTGGAGCGAAACGTTCAGACGTGAGTTTTGTTGCCCTTTTCTCTGTGTTTCTTTTCTTTTTTTTTCCCAATCAAGTTCTAATATTTAAAAAATATATATACATATATTGATATTCCTAAACAACAGGACAAGACTCCGAACGTGAATCATTGATACTACTTCTATACAAATGACTTTCATAATTATTAGGATTTGTTTCGTTTTCTTGAATCTAGGCACCACTCGTAAGCTAACAACGTCAGTGTTGAAGGAGTAGGGGGGTGATTCATGTAAATGCTTTCTAAACTGTGGAAATTTTTATAAACTGAGAAAACACTGTGGAAACCCATTAAAAAGTTCATGAAGTGCCTTACTCGGTTCGGAGCTAACTGAATCTGCGGAGAAAATGGGTAGTCTGTATTGACCTCAGTTATGACTAGGCAGTGCGTTCGATGAGGCTGCGAGAACTCATGTTCATGGGAACTCGGGTTCACAGTGGTGTGGGACAGGCGGTCACTGGGGTCTGATGACTTCTTCTACGACTGCAGATGGGCTTCCAATCTCGCTGATAATTTTCTCCTCTTCGGTCGGGTTCCACGGTCCGAAGGCATCCCGCTTCAATATATGACACCGGCTTCGGATTGAATAAGTCGACCGTAGCTAATAATAACGGGAAATTTTTCGATTGTTGTAAATGAGGAGTACCATTAGCGATTTCTAGGACTCCAGGATCTACCAACCCAAGCTAATGGATCGATCAGGTGAGAACATAACGGTAGAAATAATTTAAATAGACAACGAATCAATGGAAACAACTCAAATAACATTACGCTCAACACACCAATAAATCCAATTAATTAGTTTACAATCCAGACACCGAAAACTAGTATACAACTATTATAATTATGAGCATTATAATAATGTTTTTCATAATAAATAATATTGTACCGTACTAAGGTAAAAATCAAGGAAAAAAGAACTTAAAAGCAAACGAGGGAATAATGTAAATATAAAAAGTGTTGTTGGATGTAATACCATAATTTTGTCACGTTCTAATTCAAGTCCAACCCAAAGGTTTCCAAACGAAAAGAAGAAGGGAGTTGCGTTTAACCACATGTACGACAAACCAAGCGTACTTCCTTGAAAGATCCCGTCCAGATTGCGGCCTTCTCTAATTGGGAAGCCAGAGCTACGTGGCTTGAAGATTATTAATTATCTCATTGTGTTTATTAGAGACTGGAAAAACAGAAGAACTGGAGCAGCGGAAGATTGTGAGAAATTACGCTTTGTTTTCGGAAGATCCTTCTACCGAGGGTTAATAATTTTCTGTTATAAGTGCTTTCGTTAACCTCTCCACACGCACGGAGGTTTTGAGATAGATCCCGTTTACGCTATCAACGCCAGTCCTAAAATTATGAGCTTATTTGAAATTGATAAAACAATCGATCAACTTTCTCGATGTCTAACTTGCAAACACATAGGTAACTCCGAAATTTCATTGACAAAACAAAATTTAATTACTAGGTACATTATGGGTTGTGAAGATAATCAAACAATTGGTAGGATCCATTTAATATTGGAAAGGGATACCAACTTGTTGAACTACCCAACTATTTTGTTCCCAAAATAACCTGTACAAATCAACTCAAATTTAATTATTGACGGTGCTATTTTTACTGCAGATATTTTGTTATTGAACTAGTGTGAACAGGTATTTGTTTACAAGGCAAGTTCAACATCCAAAAACAATATGACATGCGAGTACGCTTCATCTTATCCCCTTCGGATCCTTCACTAATATCGTGTTTTTCATCACTAGCTCAGTAATAGTAGACCAAAGAAAACAGCTATTATTGAAACTGATTATACCATTGGAAAGAGTATTAGATGAAGCAGTTTTTATGAAACTTGACAATCTTTAGGACATAATTTTGTCGGAGAGGCTAATTTTTGAAAATTCATGATAATTTTAGATTCCTGAAAAATTTAACGTTTGTATTGTAATAATTGAGTTTAAATCAAGTTGGATAACTCCGAAAATGATCCATTCCTATAGAAAATTGAATGCTGAATCCGAAAAGGAGGTAAAAAATGGAAATAAGTGGACGCACGAGTGAGAAATAGTGGTTTTACGACGTAAGGTCGGGTTCAGTCGAAAAATTACTAAAAAAATCATAACTTATAAACAGAAAGTGGTAGGACACTCGTTCAGGCGGGGTTTTACTACGTTTTTGATGCAGATTAACAGAAAAATTTTTTCGTTACTTATCCGCTTCCACCCTGTATAATTTGCAAGACGACGTAACTTGGGAGTGTGTCTTGGGACGGTGTTTTATATTCATCCTTCGCAAAGAGGTACGCACAACAACGGAAACTTTTAATTCACTCTATTTTTCCCCATGGCAGTGTGATGTGAACCAACAATAACGATGACCACAATATGACGTCAAAAGAGAAAACTTTGTGTTCTGATAATGAGGTATAGGTTGGTGCATAAATTATATCCATGCGCCACTGGAATGCCACCATTACTGAAACCCCAATAAAAAAAAATGATCAAAATTAAAAAATAAATTAAATTGCACATCATAAACGAATGGGGTTTGTAAAACAACATTTCTATTGATTTGAATCGAGTGGAAGCCATACAATTGTAGAGTCAATGACATTAAAAATTTCGAAGAACAGGTTGAACAATTTAAACACTGGTTTCATGCCTTTATTGTACTGAGGTAGAAAAGTTGGACGAAAACATGTTTCCCAATGGAGCATTAGGAGGGCGATGCCATTTTGTACAATGGGAACATGAAGATATTAAGATGGAGCACTGAAGAACACGAAAGGAGTAAATAAGAAACTAGGAATGACATCCACAGTCTGGACGCAGATTCTATCAGAGTGAACATTCTTCCGAGAGAGGTCGAAAAAAGTATAATAAAAATCCTCGACGAAACCGCATCTGCATTCATACGATCTCGTAAAGCCCTCTTGAACTCAGTTCCTTATACAGGTTTTCCATGGAGGACATAAACTGGTCCGATTTTACCGCCAGCCGGATAAGTCAGCCTAATAATTTCATCCGTATTTTATTGCTGGAGATTCTCTCGAGCTGTCTCTTCAGAGCTGGACTCCCACAGCCGACCTCTACAGGGAAGATACGTCTCAATACGTAACAGGACCCGCACCCGCCTACAGCCGTCATATCTGCGGCTTCGTCTTTTTCGGCCTTGTCTGAGAAATTGAGACATAAGCTCTCCACGCGAGCTTCGGCATTTGAATAAGAAAATTAAGGAAATTTACGATCTGAAACTTGCCGAGTTATTCTTCAGCCGACCCTTTTTTTAAAATGTAAGATGATACGTGACACTTTACAGTAAATGAGCACGCCCATTCTTTGATGAACACATATTTGGGCGTTAGTAGCGTGAATCAACCCAGGAAAATGGAATTTCATGTAAGAATGACATTGAGTAATTGATTGACCGGTACTACTACTACCCAGCGCATCATACCAATGTATGACTGAATTACCTTCAACGTAAATAAGTCTCATCTTGATTCCCCTCCTATTAACATTCAATAAGTCACTTCAAGCGTGGCAGTGAGTTGTACAGTACGGACATACATAAATAATCTATGATAAATAAAATCAGTGATGTTCTACAACGTAGAATCTACACTCTATAGGGACTAAACTGATGATTAACTCTATGGTTACTGTTTTGCTCCTGAAGAAATGTGTTTATCCTGAAGAAATGTCCAATAATGTCAATAACTAGCTCCATAAACGTATACATTTGATTATTAAACGAATGATCATATATGACGTGGTTTACTCATGTATAAATGATCACGTCTAAGTATGTTTTTGAGACTACTTTTTTAATTCAGCTCGTTAGTCAACCTGCGACTTTTCGAATTTCACTATGACAGTGAAAACTCTTGAAAGGTGAAAGTGCCGAAACATTAGATGCGTTAAAGCGAAATCCGTTGCTTGTTTTCAACCATATCAAATTAATTCAGACAATCTTCGTTAATTCGCAGACATTACCCACGGCACACATGCTCCCCGTATGCAAACAATTAAACGGACCTTACCTTACGGCGTGTTTTGAGCACATATTGTACCACTTTGCTTGAATACCGTCGAAGCAACTCATCTCATTTCCCTAATGACTGTATTATTCCAATCAGTGGGGGTGTAGGAGCTTGGTGTGGTCTCTCTATGCGATGCCAACCGTGAAGATCGCCTTCGAAATTGCTAACGTCCTCTTCGGAGGGTGAAAAGTTAAGGGCCAGAACCGTGTGGTCGTAAACGAGGTTTCCGAACGAAAACGGTCGAGGCAATTGGTTTGCTAAAAGGCTAAAAAGTGGTCAAGTTCGAAGGCATACGTTATGCACGCCCCATGGAGCAGAGTGAGACGTAATATTATGCTAATGAACTTGGCAATATAATGGCCCATGACCGCTCGCTCAGTCGGAAGCGTTCTTGATGTCCTTTGATAAATGCTCAGTCCATACACGCGCAGTGTCAATCACCAGCCCTGCTGGCATCGTAGTTTTATTTTACTTATCGTTTTCTACCCGTTTTACCATCCGACCCGTTTCACTTAGTACAAGTTCCGTGTCGTGGTTGTAATCGTATGTAAAGTATCTTTACACCGCTCAGCGTACTTTGTCTGTAGAAATTATGCAAACGGACCTTCTGCTTTTAAAACGACTCATCTCGAGTATCATAGTGGAAAGGCCTAGAAAAAGCAACGAGCAAACAGAACTTCCCTACAAGAACTGGAGCTGCATTTTTAATCAGACTTGGTGCCATTAGGACTCCGACCGTAAATTGTGATACCTGTTGATCTACCCGAGGAATCCACTTAATCCCAACCAACAAAAATGGATATTTCAATGTAGGAATCCAACCTATGACCACCATATATTATTAAATGTGAATTCCATCAATATATTCTACGTGCAATCATCAGAAGTTGGTTGTCTGCAACTTATTGAATCAACTTAACATTCTAACCAAGGGAATCAGGATAAAAACTGTAACGTTGCCCACTTCCTGACTACGCGTCGTCAGTGTAGTTCCCCGTTACTTAATCATTCGTCCAATCTCAATCAGTTCCATATCCAATAGCCCAATCATTTAATATCCATACCATAACCTTTTCACATTAGTAGCTTCATTAATTCAGAATCAAATAACCTCACTGTTCTTTTCTCGTTCTTACCTAGCGTAGTTCGTTAAATTAACCCCCTCCTCCTTTCTTCGGAAAATCTTTAAAAACCCAATCAATCGACTTTTGTCAAATTATTATTTCTATTTCTTTCGTCTTCTGACTTTTTCATTTTTTCCAGCTATCGCTCAGATTTGTTTTTCTCTTTTTATTTATATTTCTCTTTTTGCTGCTTTATAGCACACGATTCTATTCTTTTCTCTTTTTCCCTCGAGGTCAGGCGTTTTCTTTTTTTCTTTCACATCATTATATTATTCTTTTCCTTTCAGTTGTTTTGTGTCATTTTGATCCTTGATTTTGACTTCTCTTTCGAGAGTCTATTGTTGTATTTCTCACTAGAATTGTGAGTGGTAGCAGAGTCTGCGTTGTGGCAATATTTTCTGTTACTTTCTTCCAGATCGTAATAGTGGATATTGTCTTACAAAACTATTCCAAAAAGGTAGAAGTTATTTAGCTTTGTTCAGCATCAGAAACTCCCTCAGTGGAAATATCTATAGAATATAAAATGCTACTTCACTTGAGTCTCTAAATTTTCCTGGATCACTCCATTACATTAGCAGGTATATTTCATAGCCAAGTGAACCTCGGCTCCACGATCAACATATTTAAAAAAATAGTATCTTACAGGTGAAAAATCAATCAATCACAAAATCGATAAAGATTCATAACTTTGGTATCCTAGCGAGCAAACAAGTATTTTCAGTATTTCAGCCGTTATTTAACTGTACCCATACCAAAAAGCATGCATAGAACAATCCTCTCCATTCGAATGGGAACAAGAGTGAATATAATCACAAATAAATAATAAGGAAAAATTACACAACACTCAAAAATGTTTACAACTGGCTAATTATATAGAGGTAAACCCAAGTGGAAAATCTGTGCGGAGGATTTCGGTCTCCATATCATCTCCTGCAATGATTGTGAAGTTAATGTCATGAGAGTTAGGATGCAACTAAGAACTGACATTATTGGAAACAATAAAGAATAATAATGAACTTTACTGAAGGTGAAAGCGGTTTCGATTCTTCAAAACATTCCGATAACCGAAAAACTGCATACGATTTTTTAACTGTTCCCCATGGATGTTTGCTTGCTAAAACCGAAAAAAAGTAATCAAAAAATTCCATCACGTCTAGTTTTCTCGCAAAACTGATTTTTTTAATACCACATAAGTACGGTGTTATTCAGCGTTAAACCTCAATTTGGTAGTTGCTTCCAAGTTGTCAATTCTATGAATTGCATGCATTTTTTCACTTTCATATTTAGTCATGTCACTCCCAGGATTGGTACGAAATTAAAGAGAGGGCTAGGGAAGAAGGGATATTTTTGAAGTAGGAGAAGCGTAAGGATGCCCAAAATCATGTCATAACACGTCGTTTATTTGATTTTCTGAAAAGTCAGGATGCTTTGCCGTATGTAGTGCAAAATTTTCTAGGGAATACGAAAGACCCTAACTACAAAACAATTGTGAATCGCATGTTGGCTGCCTACAAAGCTCAAGGATGCAACATGAGCCTAAAAGTTCATTTCCTACACTCCCATGTCGAATACTTTCCAGAAAACCTGGGAGCGTTTAGTTTTTTTTTTTTGAAAAATTTCTTTATTAGAAACATAACATAACAACTGAGCATAGCCCATCAAGTTAATTTACATTAACACAATAACTACAGTTTGTAGAGGTAATAGCCCAATGGCAACTACTCTGTACAACTACACTACACTTCAAACACTTGTCACATTGTCACGCCACAAGGTCGAGAGGTTTTGTTCTATCCAGACGTCGGATGAGGTTGCTGTTATCTAATAATCATAGAGCTTCTGGGTTCATAGTTTGATGAAGCCTCTGCTCATGTTTAGCGGCAAATAGTTTGATCACCTCACTGACGGTTCTATCTTGAGGTCCCGATGGAGGTCGTCATTACGTACGTACCAAGGAGCGTTGACGATACTCTTTATCACCTTGTTTTGAAATGTTTGGATTATTTTGATGTTGGTCTTTTTTGTATAGCCCCAGAGTTGAATTCCATATGTAAAAACTGGTCGTAGAATTTGCTTGTAGAGAAGCAATTTGTTATGTAATATGCTAGCTGACTATTGTTGGATGCTCAAGAGGGGCACGGACAATGCTGGAGCACGAAAACGTGTGCGACGAAGTATCAAAGAAAAAAAAAGGTTCCATAAGCAAACTGAATGAAGTTTTTGAGCATTTTGTACTGAATAGTAAACAAATACTTCTTATTTTGAGTTTGTAGACAGTACGAATTATGGAGTTTTTTCTAAGTTTTCGTTTTTTATGTCCCCCTCTTCCCTAATTTGCAAGAAAACTGTACGTGATGGAGGAAAATAGCGGTCATTTTTGGATTCAGCACACCAAAAAACATAACATTAAGCTAAAATATTCCATGCAGCTGATCAAAAAAATTTTTTTGCAGACCTGTGTAATATCAAGATCAGATTGAATTCGATGGAAGAAAGAAGGTAAACAATTATTTCTTGCAACATCGGAATAACTTGATCAGTTCAACTTCGATTTCAAGTCCCAAGCTCCAAACATGACGAGTGTATGACACAAAGTCTCAAGCGCCGCCGATCAGAATCTGAGGGGCCGCATTAGTCCGACTTGTTAGCAATTAAGCGTCGCTTCCAGCATCCGAGCCCGTTTTCCTCCGAAGCCGTGAGATAACGAATCGCCTTTAAATAGCCCTCGTAAAGACGAAGTGTGAACACTGATGGCGAACAAACGAACTGCCGTTATGTATTATTTAAAAGCCGTGAAATCAGTGGTATGAAACTCGTGTTCTAAGGCCTATTAACGATCGGAGAGATTTCAACGTTGGGTCACTCGCACGCAGAAAAACCATCTCAAGGACACCGTTTATCAATACTGATCAAAACTCTATAGGAAACGTTATTTTAATCTCATTAAAAACAAATTATAGCAGCCCCTGCGGCCGTTACTCGTTTAAATTATAGAGACTTGCTACCAAAAGACTTAAAGCGGGTTTAAATTGGAACATGCGTATACGCAGATCTAAAAGTGATAGATATGGGCAAGTATGTGTTACCTCGAGGAAATTTCACGAAAAGGTGATTACAGCTGACATATACGTAAATATTGGTGATTTGTTATGTATATGCGTTGACAGTAACAGGCTCAGCTTATTTATTAGATTTGCCGAATCCCATATAATAATGTGAACCACGCCCGTATTAAATCTGGTACGGTTCGAGCTCGGTACGAAATGAAGGTGAGTGAGTTTTGCCGAAAGAGGTCTCCCTCCATGAGTATGGTTTCTTCGATTCCTTATTCTTGCTACATTTTGATTTATAAGAGCAGGAAAAGCAAGTGCAAGGCTGTTACCTACCTGCCTATCGGCCTAGCTACCTTATCGGCTACTTCATTGAATTTACAAGATGGATGATGTGAATTTTTCCCTATAAAACCGTGAAAAGTGGAGTGGCTTTTGTCCACTTTTTTAGAAAACAAGAGGTTTTTTGTGTAGAATGGTAAGAATGGTAACCAGCATAAATAAATAAATTAACTCCCCTCAAAAGTGTGTCGTTATTCCAACAAAATTATTCGAAACACCATTTAGCCATTTACAAAGAAAAACTAATAGTAATTCAATCATCAAGTATATGATTATTTAGAAGGATTTTGATCCAGTCAGTAGTTGAAAGAAAAAGTAGCCCGGTGGGATTTTCCTATTCGATCTTTAAAAACTTGCGTAAGTACCTTGAAACCAATAACATTGAAATTGGGCGGGACTTAATTGTTCTCTGGGACAAATACAAAAGTTCTAAAAATAATCAAATTGAATCTATCCGTTCGAAGCCCAATGCTAGTCGCATTTCTAAAAGAATAACCAAAAACAAAGAAAAAACTTGTAATTTATTAGGGTTTAAAACATAAGACAGTCACTTTAATCTCATCATCACAATTTATTTACTTCGAATGATCACATTTTCAAGTCGAATTTTCTGGAATGTGTGTTAGGTATACAAATTGAAAGAAAAATAAGTGTTTTAAGTTTGTTTTTATTGAGCTGAATTCTAATTAATCTTACTAAAATGATACCTTACGGAATGATTGACCGCAGAAACAAACTTTCAACACGAATTTTAATTGAGGACTATTTATATGAATAGGCTGAACTTTAGCTGATTCGAAACACTTCAGTTTTGCTTTATTATTCAATAATAAACCATTGTAATCGCTTTGGAAAAAAAAAATTCTAACCCCGCCTGAAAATTTCATGGTTTACGTTTCAAAGGGTGTAGAATCCGAATCTGCAATAAAAAATTTTCCGTCCGTCCGCCGTACGCCGTACGCACGATATCTCCAAAATGGCTGGAGCAAAAGATCTGAAATTTTCAGGAAAAATCCATCTTGGCCCGACGACGCCCCAATTCTTGAGCCAGCTCCCTCACTTAATTTAAAGTGCCCTTTAAGGATTGTCAAAGTTTTGTAAAATCTAAAAACCTCAAAACAAGTCGAATCGGCCTAAAAAAAGTACTTTTTTTGAAGAACATACCAAGGAATCGAATGAGCCCTTCCCCACGTCCGTAGGTATGTATGGCCCGATTTATCATCAAATGTACTCGATTTCTCCCAAACGGCTGGAACAAAAAATCTGAAATTTTCAGAAAAATCCATCTTGGTCCGACGACACCCCAATTCTTGAGCCAGCTCTCTCACTCAATTTGAATTGCCCTTTAAGGGCTGTAAACTAAAAACCTCAAAACAAGTCGAATCGGCCTAAATATTTACCTATTGAAGAACATACCAAGAGGAATCGAATGAGCCCCTCCCCAGGTTCGTAGGTCGAACCATTCTCGATGTATGGCCCGATTTATGGTGCCAACATTTGCGTTTTTATTGTTTAAACTTTCCTTGCGGGTAGAAGTTCTGTGTTCCTGACATTAACACGACCGCAAATTTATATAACTTTTGAACCCAACTCATTGGAGTTTACTGAAGGGTTTTATTGCTAGTAATCAAGGATAAAAGTTTGATATACTCAGATCTACGCACAAAAATAATTAATAAGTATTTGTGAAATAATTCGCATCGTTCTTGAGAACGTACGGCTCACCCAAGAAGAGCCCATTTTTTTTTTCAAGGGGCACCCCGACAAAGAGAATTTCCTGAGTAAAATAATGAACTTATTTTCCCCATCTAAGCTGGACGTTATTCCCAAGATCCTTCCCCGGACCCCGCTCTGATTTGAACAACAAAGCAATATAGAAAGGGGTAAAACTCGAGTTATGCAAATACAGTTCGAAGCAGAAAGCGGTTGGGGGCGTTCGGGGCTTCACCCCCAACCGCGGGGCCTTTAGTAGGTGTAGGGGGATGGCTTTGTTATGCAATAGGTCTTCGGTTCGCGACCCCTTCAAGAAGGTCAGGCAACCATCCAACGTCCACTTTTTTTCTTTTTCTTCTTCTTTTTGGAATTTTTTCTGGGTCGTCTTTAAAATCCGCTCCCTTATACATGAAGTTGGGGTACCTCGAGATGGCCGCTAAGTTGCTCATCTGAGCAAGAGTTGGGTTTCTTTACTTCATAAAGCGTGCTTCGTCTGCCATGAATTGTAAAAGATTCAACGCAACATATTTTGACAGGGTTAAGAAAGACGTTCAGAAGGAAAGAGGATCGCAAAACACCTCCAATGGTTTGATTTGAAACGGACGTTGTGCTACTAATTTCAAAACCACTATCTTCAGTTGATGGTAGCAATTCCCAGAACAAATCTTTCGGGACCCGGTCCCCTACCAACAGTTACTATGTGTGCTCTTCCTGACACACGTGCGAGTGGCGGAATAGAAAACGCTGCAAATTCTTTCACTGGGGTTTATTATTCAATTGGCTTGCGTTCATGATTTGAATTTCTACTAAGCTTTGGAGTGTGCGTGTTTCACAGGTGATAGAGCGATTATCGAATTTCAGGGGATATGCATAGAGCACGTAAATCGGTTCTCAACCAAAATACCTATTTGGATTGTTCAGTTGATCATATTTGTGTGCCTCCTGAAATTCAATAATCGCTCTATCACCAGTGAAACACGCACACTCCAAAGCTTAGTAGAAATTCAAATCATGAACGCAAGCCAATTGAATAATAAACCCCAGTGAAAGAATTTGCAGCGTTTCATGCGTATCAAAATGCTTCAACCCGTGTATCAGCTACAAAGCCTTTTAGGAGTTCACTCCAGTATCCACATTACTACATCACTACGTCACTAGGTTACTGCGATGAAAACATAAACAATAATAAACCAAAAATTGGATACCGTGATGTACGAATAATTCGTTCCTCCGTTACCTTTGTGGATTCGTACGCCCTAGTGTTTTTTAGTTTCCCCTCTTTTTACTCACTTATGGCAGCACTGCCCTTTCTCTATTCAATTACTCCATTATCAGCGTTCGATCATCCTTTCATCAAAAACTTGTTTTTTCCGCAAATCTTGAATCAATAAAGATTTCAAGTGTATGGATGAAACGTGAAACTAAAAATAAAATTAATAGAAGAGTGCATTGACTTTTGGGCCCGTGCACTTTAGAGTAGTACTCGAATGGAGACGATCCTGCCTAGAAATATTATCTTTGCTGATCTATATTTACAAATGAATGCTGTCTGTGGATCGCAGAAAATATTCGCCGAATTCGCATATTTTGAATTCCATCTTCCGGCAAGTGCACTGTATTGACTCCAAGACTTCACTCTAAGCCAGATATAGCAGACGGAATTGGTAACGAAGTGTCGGTCAACGAATAAACTAAATCGTAAAACCCAGGACTTTAATACATGTAAATTATTCAATCAGTAAAAATATCGGTATAAGTACGTGAAACGACGGTTTAAATAAAAAGTCGATTGACGCTTTGTTGTTTCTCCTGTCTATTTTTTCTCATCTGGGAATCGAAGTCATGGTAGTTGTTTCATTTTATTTTGTATCATTAGGTATTCAACTGCCGATCCTCGACCGTTTTGTTCGAATAGAGATTGGGTGGTAATCGGATCAGGAAGTACTTAGTAGGGGACACTGATGGGACAGTCGGTGTGACGGTTGGACGTTCAGCGACTAATACAAACAGAAAGCGGCCACTGTGGGCCGTAGGCTTGACGTACAGCGGAGTCGAAATTAACATAAAACGATTAGCAGCTTCCAATTCAAATGTGAGTTCCACGACGAGAAAAAAATGTGGAAATGCTCCCGAACAAAATATTAGAGCCCGTAGAGATTTTTCCTGCGTGAAATCGTTGCAACTTACCTAACCAAATTCGAAATTCACTTTTATTTCTGGAAGAAATCACCTTTTTGGTTTATTATTCAATAATAAACCATTGTAATCGCTCTGGAAAAAAATTCTAACCCCCTGAAAATTTCATGGTTTACGTTTCAAAGGGTGTAGTATCCGAATCTGCAATAAAATTTTTTCGTCCGTCCGCCGTACGCCGTACGCACGATATCTCCGAAACGGCTGGAGCAAAAGATATGAAATTTTCAGGAAAAATCCAACTTGGTCCGACGACGCCCCAATTCTTGAGCCAGCTCTCTCACTCAATTTAAAGTGCCCTTTAAGGGCTGTCAAAGTTTTGTAAAATCCCTAAAAACCTCAAAACAAGTCGAATCGGCCTAAATATTTACCTATTTGAAGAACATACCATGAGGAATCGAATGAGATCCTCCCCACGTCCGTAGGTCAAACCATTCCCGATGTATGGCCCGATTTTGGTTGGTGCCAACATTTGCGTTTTTTGGGTTATTATTGTTTGTTTGTAACCTAGTGATGCCGATAGCGTCGAGTTGTAGTGAATGTGGATACTGGAGTGATAGCCGATGTGGACTCTTGTAGTTAGTAGCCGATACACGGGTTGAAGCATTCTGATATGCATAAAACGCTGATAATATATAGGTAAATATTATTCCATATTATTACTGGGGTTTATTATTCAATATTATTACTGGGGTAAATAAGTATTCTTTCACCTGTGAAACACGCACACTCCAAAGCTTAGTAGAAATTCAAATCATGAACGCAAGCCAATTGAATAAAAAACCCCAGTGAAAGAATTTGCAGCGTTTTTTTAACTCGGCTTGATGTTATGGATGAATACGTCCTAATGACATTTGGATGAAGAAATTCCTGAAGTCCTAATTAATTAAAAAACCTTCAAATAACTCGAACATTTGTTTCTGCACATCCTAACAAACAAATCTCCGAATATAAGGAAAAATACACCCATCCGGTGACAGGGAACTTCCTTTAAGCAGGTTTTCCTTGACTAAGAGGTTTGTGAGCAATAATGCAGCTCATATTCACATAATGGAATAACGCTATTTTCCATTCTCCTTTAACTACGTTATACATCTACTGATTTCTGAGTTTGTGAGCGCTTAAAAAGGCGAGGAAGAATCAAATCAATAAGAAACCTGGGTAGTTGCAAACCCATAGTTGCATGAAGGTTGGATGAAAATACCTGAAAAATGGAGTAAAGTATTTAGGAACTTGAGCGGTTTTTCTTCTGCTTTAGCTAAATGTCACCTAAGCGGCCGGGAAGCTCGTCCATTGATCCGAAACAAAACTTATCTTGGGAAGTAACAATGGGCTTCAAGGCCCACCAAGAGGCTAAAAGCAGAATAATTGAAGCGTCATAGTTAAATGGAGATAACGACGTTAGCTGTTGAGTGACCTCGCCGGACCGTGGAGAGCCGGGCGACCCCTCGCGATCACAGCGAGTGAAGGACTCGAAAGACGAGCAGGGAGTGGAAAGGTGAGAAGCCAAGTCAATTGAAAAACCTCTTCCAAGCGGGTGGTCAGTGAAATAACCTCCATCATCGCTGCTAATTTGTCTTGTGTTTGACTGACTCACTGTTTGCGATTAACATTGATACCACTACGAGCGGCTGTATATACTGGCAAAGCGTTCAATACTTGGGACAGAAAATTGACTCATACTTGAATGTATACACCTATTTGCGTGTACAGAAGCTAATAAGAGAAATAGGACTTTACGAACTAACGACAAGACCGTACAAAAAGTGTGTATTGATGTTAGATTGAAATCGGGCCGACGATGAATCGACTGAAATGGGGATATTCAAGTTTGAGCATGATAAAAAGGCCCCTGAGGATGACAATTAATTGGCACAGAAACACACACGTGGAATCAAAATTCAGACAAGATCTGAAACGCACAGGGCGAATAGATTTCTTCATTTTGGATGAAAACCAACATTTTCAACTTCTCGCAATTGTACAGACAAAGCAAACTAATCATGCGAGACTATATTTTTCTTAGCTTTATGGTTATGACATTAACATACGGAATAAATAAGAAAGTCACCACTGGAGTGGGTTTAAATGTGAAATGTCATCGTGGCAAAAGCATAAGGTGGGTGCATAACCACTCTCCGATGAGATCCGATATGTATGAATACAAACTGTTCTAATATTTATCAATTAATGGAAAGAAACAAAGCTCATACATCGCTGTATTCATTTTGCAGTAAGACTTTAAGGCGAGGCATCAGTCATTTTTCTTAAGAATTTCCCTCCCTCTGATGAACATTTTGAAATGCTGTCGAGTACAAATAGAAAGATTTGAAGATTTAAACAGATCAGTTAGTCTGGGCAGTGAAAACAACCGTATTGCGATGCAAACACATGCACCGATTATCACTTATTAATTCGTTTAATTGGCATTTGCCTTCTCACGAGTCCGCCCTGTCAGCGTTTTGTACAGAGCCACTCTTTCCATTCCATTGAGCCAAGTCCTTTTCCGTCTTCACTTCAAAACATAGAATGAAGGAGCGCTAATGTAGGTATTTACAATTCTTAGTATTCAATATACTGCAAGTTGTCCAACGGTGCAGCTTGCATTTCCTCCTAGTTGAGAGTAAGCTTAGCCATGACATTAAATTCTGGAAGCTCATAAAGTACAGTCATTTTTCTCGGCGAAACATGGATAAATATTAATCACTTCACCATCTTGTATCTTTCACGTGACGAGGCAACACCGTTTTGTAGGGTTCGGAACAGAGAGAACTACGTTCAAATGAAGAGGTCTCAGGCTGGTTCAGCTATAAGCGGTGTTTGCGAGCTCAGTGACGCCGCCAAGGTCGGTACCTCAGTTAGTTCCATATTTAGTTCGGCTCGTAAACAGGTGGTTGTGAATTCGGTTCGCGTGCTTACCTCTGAGCTTCTCCAGTGTGTTCCTTTTGACTTGTCAGCCTTTTGAAAACCTGGCGTTACTCGTTCGATTATCACGGAAGTCCAAGGTTCTACCGGCGATGAAACCACTTCGGAAACAGACTCTCTTTTAAAACATTATTTTAAGAGAGCTGGATAAATTATACTGGGAATCAGTAGCGAGGCGTGACATTTTTGCTAGGTCATCGCCAGTGGCGTCGATTAGTAACCAGAAGTGGGGGACGTCTGGGGGGCACTCCACGCAGCAAAGAAGGGGGATCCTCCTCTGGGAAATTTTGAAAAATTACCAGTCAAAAACGACAATCTAAGGTGTTTATGACGTATGAAATTCACAAACCCCGCCTTAAGGTTGAAAATCACTTGCTACGGTAACCCTGTCATTGTGACTTTGAACCGAAATTCCATGGATGGCATGGAGAAGTCACAAGAGCTCCCGAAGGTTGCAAGACTCGCTCGAAGTTGCATGTTTGAGCACGAGCCTTAAAGCGATTTGATTGATCGATGTTTCGGAGGTAATAAGATGATGGGGCCCTCTGCAGTGGGTGGGGAGGGGTGTATGAGATACGCAGAATGACAGCGCTTCCACACAAGCGCTAATGTCGCCAAAGAGGCGGTAATTGCACCAACTGCGAGCACGAACATTTCTTTTTTATAAAGAGGAAATTGTTTGTTTAACATTACTATTAACTGATTTTAAATTTATAAAAATCGTCTGGTGATCGCCGACCATAGGCTTCGCCACTGCTGGGAATATACAATGATCATATTAAGATGACAGCAAGAGCTGATAGAGATGTTTATTGAAACAGATTTACCTTTAAATTTCTCGATATCTGTTAGTTTAAAATGTATGCGAATAACGACCAGTAACATATGAATATTTTATTGCGATAAGCCTTCTTCGAAGATGAACGATAAATCAAAAGGAAACTTCATATCTATTATTCAAAGTTGAAAAAGTTGGCCGGCTGAGATCAAGACTGTGTTCAACACGTTCAGAGTGACCTATTTTCTCAAAGTTTTGGCTCTAGAAGAATAATTAACTTTGGAAGTACGTCGATGATAACGATTGTATCATGAAGTAACACCGTTCGACACTACTCAATAGTTAGCAGTTTGAAGTAACGGAAGAGGGAACCATCCATACTCATCACAATGGCGAGGCGAGCTAGAGGGCATGAACGCTCTATTAAATAGTGAGCCGGTAGACTAGTCTGAAATTTGAAACGAAATTAAATTTGAGTAAATGGAATAGGCCGATGAGTCGAAGGTAGGAATGAAGTAGCTGGAAAAAATTTGAAACTGGATCAATTGAGTCAGGAAAAGGTTTTCGTCGGATTAATAGAGGCAAAACAGATCATGAACACTTCTGAAGCGTAGTTAAAAATTGGTTTCATCGGGTTAGAAACGATTTTCATAATTATATGACGAAATCAAATTGCTGACGAAATGATATTATCATAAAATATGTTAAGGTAAGACCAGAATAATGATATAGTAATAAAAATCCAGAAATTATATAGAAACGAATTACGTCATCAGTTTTTATTGCGTTCCGTCTCATCAAAGCTAACTCTGATCTCTGATGTTGTTGAAGTAACGTACGAATGTATTTTATAGTAGCTGATAAAGGAAACACAATAGCAATTACGAATAGGAATGATAAATTCAAAACCGCCATAAAATCATTCGAAATGAGTGGGGGAACCTTGAGAGTCAATTAACCAGAGCAAATAAAATGTTTTCTAGGTGAAAGACGATGGGTGCAAAACGGTATTTAGATTAGATTACATTAAGTACGTGGGAAATCTTTAAAAGCAGTCAAGTTCCTACGGTGCTCATAAAACCAAATGAAGCGAGCAAATTGAAAAGGAAGACATTCTGAGCTTAGAACATGGAAATGGACGCAGATTTGTTTAATTGTGCCGTTTATTTATTTGCCGTCTACATTCACAATGTAATGGAAGGCATAATGAGCGGATCAGTTCAGGAATGCCTCCTATATTATAAAGGCCCAATATAGGACCATCAAATATGACAGTTTTATTATGGGCTCCGATGTTTGTAATGGTGCTGGGGGAGAGGCATAAGCCAATGCAGAAAACTGGCAGATCTAGCATTAAATTAAGACACGTGACAGCAGGGATAATTTTAGTGAGAGATGCATTTCTAAAATGGTTTGCTGAAATGGTGTTGGGTTGCAATGGTTCGAAAGAAATCTCGGTGGGCGATTTGTAAGCGAGTTCGGGGAATCTCAAAAGATGGATGGTGAACAGCATCACCTATCATAGAATCAAAGAGGATTTTGTAATCATATTATTTCTCGAATCAGTAAATCAGGTCCCAGCCTATTGGCGATTCAAGGGGAGAGACATGCCATTGACGTGGGATCCCATCCTGTTTTTTGAAGGGGCATTATGTCCGTAAATAAACACTATCACAATGTGCATACATCCATCATTAAATCTTCCACAATATGGAGCGACAATCATCAATAAAATCATAAAATCAAATAAAAAACTGGGAAATGGCTTCGAGAGTCACAAAAAACAGAGCCAACTATTCTGCTGGTTTATAGGGTAGAAAAACTAACCGCTAAAGCTCCAAATCGGATATTAAAAAAAAAATTAAATTAAATAAAACGTAAAACGTAAAGTTTAGCTTAGTTTACAGGTAGGTGACCACCTTAATCTCTATGATAATTTAAATATGAATGAAAAAATTTTGTATTTTGCATTGGTTGGAGATTAATTTTAGTTTATCAACAATCTCAAGTCCTTTGACAATGCAGGACAGTAGGTGAGGTAATATCGTTTCAATTCCCACGAAATTACTCGGCATTTTAATAAAATCGAACACAAAGTGTATGTACTCTTACATGGAGACTTGTGGTAGATAAGTTAGGAGATAGATATGGACACCGCTACAGAAAAACGAGAAAAATAGGTTGTGGTGTTCCCCTCCAATGAAGGAGAGAAACTATTTTAAACTTCAGCGTCTATGGTTGTCAATAGACAGTGATTGAACGAATACAACATTTCAGATGGAATTGGGCTGCGAGAAGGGCGTATGTTCGCCGAGGAAGATTGTTAAATAGATTAGGAAATTTCCTAAGAGTGTGAACCACTATCGTGGACCAGAAACAGGTATCGAACAGGTGGTTCCACTTGAAAATAGTTTTTGATTTGATATGTTGCTTTCTTAGTTTCCTCAATGAATTTAGAGATTGAATTTTGTAGATGCATGCATTTTTTCAATGGGGTAATGAATAAGTTAAAATCCCTTCTTATTAAACTCTATTAAACTTGAGTCCAGTTCCTATATATCTCAATTGTTTCAATAGTTCTAAAAAGAATCGGGTGAATTTATATAGTAGATCTGATTGACATGAGCCAAAACAGGTCGAGATTCGCAAAACATATATGGTGCGGTACATAATATGTACCATGTACATATTATTTCTACCTCTTGAAAAAAAGTAAGCAGTGATTTTTACAAGGACAAGCCATTTTAAACAATTTTTTTCAGTAACGAACTTCTGTAATCGATACAGAAAAACAGAGTTAACCCCCAACAAATTTATCTGGCCGAGGCTTCAAAATGAGTTGATTTGGTGAATCAAATTTTAAAGAAAAATGTACTGCTTAATCAATTTTAAAAGAAATAAAAAAAAAAATCCGCCGAGAAGCGTCCGAAGTTTATTTTCAAAACTAACGGACCAAAACTTACGAAGGTTACTCAAAACGTCATCGGCTTGGGATGTTTCTGTAATTTTGGCATGATTTTTGGTCATCCTCAAGAGGTAGGTAGGTATTTAAGGGGTGGAACATGATAAATTTGTGGGTAAGAATGTGAATATTTTTCCAAGTTTTATATGTACTGTATATGGCAAATTTTTCGCCCTACACGGAACGCCTCAATGGGACAGTAACGGGTGCCCTCTTCTAACACTCGGGAGACCGATGTTTGATTCCCTGGAGAGTGAACAAGATTTGTTACCTCACCATAAAAAAAATCATGATTTATTTGGTTTTGTTCAGTAATTCCATTCATTTTGTTTTCCTTCAATTGCTCATGTATACTTAGTAATATGCTGTTAGGGAGATGAATCACCCGAGTATTTAGTTGTTACGCTTGGTTGTAAAAGAGGAATATCTTGTCACGATAGTTTTGAATGCTATTATTGTTCGGTTTTATTGAGGAAGTGTTTTAAGATTTTGAATGTTATTGAATTATTGAACTTTTGTTGTTCACTCCATTCTTAACTAGACGATTACAAAAATAATAAGCCTTAGAATAACAATTTGAATCTTTTTCTGATGACAGTATCTAGTAGTGTCAGACTACGTCATGCCTATTCTAAATCGATCACAAGCACACCATTTGTACGTTCTTCAGAACTGTGTTATTCTGTCAGTAGTTGGTGTAGGTAGTGGGGTAACCACATTCATTCCGAATCCCT
Source organism: Creontiades dilutus (assembly GCA_031894815.1). NCBI lineage: Eukaryota > Metazoa > Arthropoda > Insecta > Hemiptera > Miridae > Creontiades > Creontiades dilutus. The sequence goes on from JAVIWC010000240.1 coordinate 1,336,332, forward strand.
TATATGGAGCATGAGTCTTTATTTTCATCGGTACGTTTCGTCCTTCAACGAGGACTTCATCAGCCTTATTATGTCATCGTTACATGTAGAGTTCTGGCTTAGACATGGTGGTGCCACACATCATTTCACTTTGTTTTGATACTTGTAGTATGGACAATTGAGTTTTTATTGTCCCTCATCCTTCTTTATAAAAAACTGGTCATGATTAAAACTTTTTATATTATTGTTGTTGTCATTAATTTATTAAGTGAAAAAAAAGGATAAAAAAGAGGAAAGGGGAGAGAAGAGCTGCAGGTAAAACTCAAACTCCTTTAGAGTAAAACTGAGTTTTAATTTTGCCTGCAGCTCTTCTCTCCCCTTTTTTCTTTTTTATCCCTTTTTTTTCACTAATTAAATTAATGACAACAACAATAATATAAAAAGTTTTAATCATGACCAGTTTTTATATAAAGGAGGATGAGGGAACAATTAAAAAACTTCAATTGCCCATACTACAAGTATTAAAACAGGATGTGTGGCACCACCATTTTCTACATGTATTGATGACATAATAAGACTGATGAAGTCCTATTCGTTGAAGGACGAAACAGACCGATGAAAATAAAAACTCACGCTCCAAATAAGGGATTCGGTATTCTTCAGTCGGAAGAGCAAGGATTGAACTGTCCACATCATCCGAAAACCTATGATATCCCGCGTGCCTCAGTCTCACGGATTGCACAAACGGAACCGAGGCGCTGAGTTCAAGGGAACAGAGCTAAGTAACCTCACCCTTTGACCATTAAAGCTCTAATGACGGCGTGGGCAAACCCCCACGAGTTTTTCGAGATCGAGGTCGGACCCCCACGGCGTGGCTTCGGTTATTGAAATCTCTAAATCATTCTGCTTTGATTGTCCTTGACAGGGCAACGTGTCTTTTAGCCCAATTATACTTAGATTTAGTTCGTCTCGTAATCAAATAGCCGTTCATTTATGATAACGATAACCAGCTGAGCAGGTTAAAACCGTCAAAATAGAGACGAAATAAATGGAATTCAGATTAAAAGAAGTTAGTTGATTAAAAAGAACTATCTGATTAAAAAACTGCAATAACAACAGGTATGCAACAGGTAGTATGTCTGTTCTACAAATCAGAAAGCATTCATCAGATGAAGAATTGGTCAAGACATTTAAAATATAATCTTTAGCCTATAGTCTTCTACTTACAATATATACTACTGTGAATGATAGATGTCGCTTGTTACTATGTAAACGTGTCTTTGCAAACCATTGTACGGTACCTTGTGAGTAACGACGATCTTCTAATTGCTATCTACGTTTTTCACTAACCAAACTCAGAACACGCGGAAACGCACATCAATCCCCGAGATGAGGCACAGCCGCCGACCGCCGTTGGAAAATGAGGGATCGTGACCGACGCCGCGAGTGAGAGGATCCGAACGAAAATCTCAGCTACTTTCAAGTGAGCTGCGGGTAATGAATGGGAGACGGTGAGCGACTAGTTATGACTGGCCGAGCTCCTCAGAACTTACAACCCCTTTACCTGCGGGGGTTGACCGTTAGGGTCTCACCCCCGCTTCGCCAACCCCCGCGATGCGAACAGTAGGAACTTACCCCCTTTTCTGTCAACCTCTACCGGTCATCTCCTTCACCTCCTTGACCATCTTCAGAGTCAACTTACGTGGGAACAAAAAAACGAAAAACTAGAATCTAGACGATAAAACGTGAACCAGGTTTACCAAACAAAGAAAGACTACAAGAGGAAGACTGATGCTCTTGCAAAAAAAAGTTTCTCCCACATCAGTATACAATGGAATAATACGTTTTATCGAGGTGTGAGATTCTGAATTCCATCAGGTTGGATTGTGATGTAATCAAACTTGTAAATCAAACACTTAAATACTTAGAAACTGTCATTCGTGCTGCATGAATATTAGAGTAAAATTTCCCATCTTTCCATTGTTATCGCTAAATCGAGATAAAGCTTCGCCCTAATCGAAATTTCGATTTGTTTCTATGTTTTAAGACATTATTAACAAATGTCGTGTTTGTTATATATGTCCTTCAGTGAATATGTCAATAGTGTGTCCTCAAATCTATATGCCATGCTTGAATTTTAGTTTTCATCTATTTTAACCATCTTTACAGGGAATGCATGGGCTACACGTGGATTATTCATCATCAAATTAATAAATCCCTCCGAGCACGCGCAAATGTTGAATCCCTATAGCAAACATTATTTCTACAGTTTTCATGAAATCTTCATCAAATTTTCTCGAAATGTGAGGGTTAGCGAGGATTTTTCATTTAAAACAAAAATTAGCCTAATTGAAGTATTTTGGCATTTTAACACTCCATCTTAATTCTATTTTCATAGGAATTTCATAGTCATTTAAAACGTTTCAAAGTTTTTAATTTCATGTTATGAATACGAGGAAGCAACATGATACTCCAAATTTCCAACTTTTTCATCATCAGCACACGTTGTGAGTACAAAAATCATTGATGTTCAAATTTATGACAAACAATTTTACTTTAAATAAAATTCTGACAAAGAACGAGCCGATATTGGCGTGTTTATGAATTGTTTCTAATTAAATCTATTTATCGCACATTTTTCGATTTTCGGATTTTTAATTGATGTAATTAAAAGTGATATTCTGTTATTGAATAAAAGATTAACGTCGTTTAGCTGTTTTTACCTATTTCATTCCGTATTATTAAAGCACAGGTTTTAAAATTTATTTAATTAATTGTATTCTTTCGATTTTTTCTTTAATCGATAAAAAAAGGGATTTTATTTCAAATTTTAAGGAGGGTATAGTATGACATGATGTACACCCAAACTTAAAAAAAAAACATCGTAAAATTTACAAGAATGTGATTGAAGATCTAAACTGAGTGATATTAATATAAGATTGAGTAATAAATTATTCATTGACCATGATTAGGGATGTAAACTGAATGGTATAAATGGTTAGTGGTATTAATGGTGATTAGAAAGTAGGGATGTAGTTCACAATCCTCCTGGTTAGGTCTGATCATGATTTAGTTAGTTTCTTGCTATATGATGGACTGATCTAAGTCTCAAAAATGAAAATGCATATAGGGAGCTTTATTAATGGTTGAGTAACTTGTATGTACTGACATATAAAAAAATGTAGTCAGTGATATTGAAAACATATATGAAGAAAGGAAAGCGATTACTGAGTAGGCTTTTGAGCAAGTTGAGCTCGAAATAGGAAGCGAAATGAAGACTTATAGAAGCTGATCTACATAGTTTCCAAATACGACGGGTGTTCCAAAAGACTGTTTGGTATGTTACGACATGATCCCCAGGTCACTTGCCATGCAAGAAGGTTGTCCTAGGAGGGTTCAGGAATTGGTTTCGAAATAAGGCCCCTCCCCGACCCCTCACCGTCTCCCTACTTACCATTCCATCCTCCCAAAGCCTCCTTTGTATACCTTGTGCTCGTCGTTTCGTCTGGAACGATTTTCGTTTACATCCCCCTTCATTCTGATCGCAGCCCAGTTTCACTGTGGAACTTGCACCCTCTCCGTCGCACGAAAAAAAAAATCCTTTTATTCTATTACCTTAAATTTCGTGTGAGTCGCACTCTCGGCAGGGGGTTCCGGCGCTACATAATGTATAAGACGTAGTGGAGGGTGTGGGGAAGATGCTTCGCACCGTCTACCCGGCCCGCAACCCGCACGCTCGCACATTTGGGGTCTACGAAACGAAAGGGGAATCGTTTCGCGGCACATTTCCTGTATCAGGACCGAATTTCATTGTGATCGGACCATCAGAATGCATGAGGTGACCAGGGGAAATTGTCGGCTTTCATGGTAAAAACCACTAAGTTTCCGAATCTCATCCCAGACTTCCATTCGAAGGGATGGAACAAATTGGAACATCGGAAGAATTTGGATCACATAAAACTGTGGGCAAAATTAATACCTAAATCTCAAGGTGCTCTAATACACATTAGCCAGCCCATACCAACAAATGAAAAAGAAAGACGGGTACTTAAATGTGCATTGGGTCTCTTTGGGTCATGCTATGAATAACAATCACATTTTCAACGGAAGATGGGAATGTATACTCTTATCTATTAATTTCATCCTATCCATTTCGATCGATTTCACCCTGGTCTATTCATTTCCGAGTGCCTAGTAAGATTATTTAACTGTCTTTCGAATTAATATGTTTTTTAAATGTTCTTCTTGAAGGAATCACTTCATTCTCCTGCCGTTTTCGCGATGTCAAATTCACAGAAAACGAATTAGAGCACATAGAGTGTAATTATTGACAGACTAATGCGCTATTTGTCTCTCAGTCCCTTCCAGACGGTTGCCAACAGTACTACAGCTAATTTCTTCCATATTAATAATCCGCAGTTTGAAATGAACTAGACAAGGTTCAATGACAAAGTACATAAACAACATGATCATCTCTGAGCACAATTTCTTCCTTCTACAACCAGCCACGATGGAAATGTGAATATCATTTCCTACTAGGGTGCTCTTTTTCTAGCTCCCGCTGTATTTTAAACAACGGGCTTTCCTACTAGTTAAGCATAATCGCCGCTATTGAGAAGCTGTTTCTGGCAATTTATAGTTAAAGAAATTAAACTGATTAATATTACGAGTATTTCATTCTACCCTTTCAATTGTCAGCATAACTATCACTACAAATCTTACAACCACGAATGAATTTATAGCGGCTGCAATAACACTCCAAGCACGTCAACTCCGTAACATTAAATCGGGATGATAAATAACTTTGACATCTGTAAAATGGAAACACCTCAGTTCCGAGCCGACCGTTTCAGATCTGTCCAAGGGAGCGGAAAAAACGGCTAAACGGCCCTTTCTGGGGTAGGGACGCCCCCACCAACATTAGTAAAACGGGTAATTGGACGTCGATTTGTTGTGGGGAGGACACGCGCCTTTAACTGCTGGCTCGTGACCCGGGCGGTGCCCGCCTTCTATAGGGCCTTTACTTACCTAGGTCTTCTGAGGTGCAGAGAGGTCTTTAGCGGCACAAGGTCCTCTGTAAAGAAGCCTCAAAGAACCTGGACGTTCCCGAGTGCCCCGGGGCTGCTTTGTGAGCTTTGAGTCATCTACTCACAATCTCCTAAAACGACCAGCAAACATAAAACACTCCGCAATCGGATACAAAATATAGCGGTTTTTTACAGCCTGAGTCCAATAAGTCAGGAACAGCAGAAAATTATGAACGTTTCACACCGAAGATTCAAAGCGCCGTTGGGGATCCTTAACCGAGAGACTGGATAAATCTAACAGCAGTTGGATTAAATAAATGCTTCATAATCCACTTTAGCTACAGCTTTAAGAAAGTTCGAGCGGATTTAGACCCAATTTACTGCGGATTAGGCCCGATGGTGTGCTGGATTCACGTTATTAAATTCAGCATCAATATTCTGATTGCTCTGGAAGGAGATCGATTCAGCAAGAAGCTAAAAGAAGACGCTGTATCCTGGTTTAGGCAGTAACCATCACAAGTCACTGTCAAAAATGTGTGATTTTTCTAACTTTGGACGAAATCGATTGTACTAGAACAGTAATACAATATTTATACATGATAATCTCGAAAATAAGGCAACAGTTGAAGATAGCCCATGCACTCAGACTACTATTAATTTGACTGCAATTATGATTGCAGAATAATTCTACAGGGATCCTTTTAGGGCGTGACAAGAGAATCTGAAAAGAATCGAACTTCAATATAACATAAACTAACTTTGGACATTGTGGAGGACGCCCAGGAATAACCGATGCCAACCCCATTGATTTGGGAAGTTGTGGTAGATTGGAGTAGATATGAAAGGAAGTGCTCTTATAAAATTACCACTAGCTAGAGAAAACGCGCAGAAGGACCAAAAAGCACTACTAATGGGATAAAAAGTTGGGAAAACCCGGTTTTATTGGAGAAAACAGATATTGATAAAAACGGTGTCTATTTCCAAAAAAATTAATATTTTGAATTTTGAATAAATATTTTATATTATTTCTACGGTTAGCTCATCATCAGTAACAAAACATTGACTGAAGCGTTGTGATGGATATGGTTAGTTAGCCTTGGGGGGTGAATAAGACGTTTTCAAGCGTCTGGGACATGGTCTGACCGTGGCGGAGTATTAATATCCGCATCCACCTCAATGGAAGGGGCAACTATATCGGTCCATCACTTCACAGCGTACATAATTTGTATCCTTTCTACTTTGTATTCAGTAATAATTACTGTAATTGTTATGTTGAAGATGACATAACTTGCGCAACTGCAGCACCACGCCTGTTTGATCAGAATGACGTTCCTAACTTATTTATACCTCTGGTCTAACGACGAAGAGCGTCATTGCCCTAAATCGTGAATAAATTCAACGATGTGATAGTTTTGTTCGTTCATTCATGAAACAACCTCTTCCTCGTTCAGCTCATGTTGAACATCGATAAGATAAATTGAGTCAACAGGAATCGTTCTAACGACGTCATAGTGTTCGTATGATAAAGGAGAGCAATCGCCATTAACCATGAAGTGAGATCGGACCTCTTTTTTTGCCTTGCTTTTTACTTTTGCACCACACGATTTTATTTTTAACGGCCAACATGATAAAACGGATGAGTGTGTGTGATTTAAGTATACGATATTAAGAAATGTGAAAGAGGAAATTCATCGAATTTTTGAATACGGAAAATAATTTAAGGAATGAAGTAGGTGAAACGAGCCAGTCTTTCAAATAGGCGGCGATGTATTTATAAGAAGTAATTCTTCATATCAATAAAGATAAATTTTATGATTGAGAAGTGGCCGTAGACCACAACTGTAATGGTGAACGTTTCCAAACCAGAATGATAATGTATAATCGTGTAATTATTTTTACTAGAATTGACATAGATAAAAACTAAGCCAACAAGTTCTAGGTGCTTAGTGATTTGATTTTTCAGGAGATAACGATTTAACGATTACGTTTTCGTTTTAATTTTATACTCAGTACTTACTAAATATGATAAATAAGGAATATCTACCCAATAAATGTGCGTAGAAAATCGGACTACAGTAAAGAAAATCATGAATTTCAATTGTTATCAGTAGGTACCTATATATTTGAAGGAAAAAAGTATCTACAACCTTTTGTTGACATTTTTTTTTAAGAACGATTACAATAATTTATTATTGAATAATAAACCAAAAAGTATGCAAATTAGGGGTATAGGTATCCCGTCACATCCCTTACAAGATTTGAATGTACAGCTTATTGGAATGTTTTAAATTATCTGAATGCATGAACTATTAAATCGTTGATTATTTAAGATTATTTTTAGCTTGCACAGAATGTTGATAAGTAAAGTATTAATGTTGGTGAAGGAACAAGTTATAGGACGGCCTACAAAGTCTGGACTCCGCGCGTTCATTGAATTTTTCATCAAAGTCTTAAGAAAGTGTATAGATTAAATGTATAAATTAATGTAATGTATAATGTATAGATTAAACACTGAACGTGTTAAGGATTCACGGGCACACATAATATGTTATGTTATACTGTAATGATAGGTATACACGAAGCCGAAGTTATAAGAGATCAAGTGTTGTATGAGGGGCCATAGATGCAAAAGGTGAACTGAAGAGCGTATTATTCCGCCATCTGCCGAAGACCACCTTCCACTAGTTCACACCCGGAACTTTTCGGAAGCTCCGAGTTTCGAGGTGCCGGGGTAAAAAGGGCAAGTTGAGGAGAGGAAACGCCTCTAATTTGATCAGACGGGGAGCTCAGGATTGTTTGACGTACTTGAGAGGCCCGAAGTTTGAAGCGAGGGAGATCCCAATCAACCTCACTTTCATATCACGTTCGACCCGGGAGAGGGCAAGGACGTGCTAACAGCCAGCCGTGCTCACCTGTAAGCCATACGCCGACAGAGCTGAGTTCCCTGTCCAACTCCCTTGGCCGGAGTCATGCAAACCTTATGATCACTTGCCTACCGAAGCGATTATTTAGCTAATTGACCACCAGTTAAATGGACTGCGGCTCAAGGCTGTAAATGTCTTTAACGCATGTGGGAACGCGATATTTCACGTCAAGAGAGTGAAACTTGGTGAAGAAGCACATTTACATAAGAACATATCAATAAATAAAATTTTCACCTAGAACCAACCGTAGTTCAGTATCATTATTCGTTTCATGGACAGAATCAATCAACTACTTGTTAACAAAACAATTTCGAATATAATATCTTATAGGATTAAGACATTAAATAAAAACCTTTAATTCACTTATAACAATTATAAAAAGTGGTTCGTTGAAGGTTTTATTATTTCGTGATTTACATCTATCAGATACTGCGAGATGGGTTATCATCAAAATTTTTATTTGGATATTAATGATACAAATACTGCAAAGATGGTTTCGCAATATAATAATATCGCCCTTATAATTGTCCAGTCACTTTAAGAACTATGCTGCTGAGTCTATCCAGAAGTATTTGAACAAGAGTCCCAGTGTCGGCCTGCCCTGTATTGGCGGAGGGAAGGTAATGCAATCTCTGGCTGTGCAATCAGAAAGCATTTCTCCTCTCCATTGTATTTCGTGAGTGCAGCTCCAGGCCCCATAAAGTCAACCCAGCCAGCTATTACTACACGGCGGGGAAGTAGACGCCCTAATCACTGACCTGTGCTAACCTGTAATGAATTCTAACCTGTTAGGACCCTCTCTATCATCCATTCCAGGGTCATAAGAGGAAAGCTTACCCATCTCAGTTCGGTTACTGAACCTCTTGTACCATACACTCTCCCCAGGTAATGATTACACCAGTTACTTAAATCTGGCCAGGTTTTATATCTGGTAACCGTGCTGCTGTCTAGCATATCCATCTAAAAATGTCATTGTGACGGACGCATCTAGGTCCAACTTTCGAAAGACAGCTCTGTAGCACATGTTTTGCAGTCTCTTATAATGGGTACTACATAAGACGTAGGAGAATTGTTCCACTGCATCGTTTCGTAGTTGTACGTGTGGAGATCCAGAATGCACCTTCATCAACCAAGTGATCAACATCAACAATTTTGTAGATGGATTTCTAATCCATGCAGTAGCCAGAGCCTCGAGATCTAATTAACTCTGCTCCTTCTGTGGATCCAAGCAGGAGATGAGCTCTAAAAATCCGAAGCTCAGATAATGATGAGCAAGCTTTTCTACACCAAGGATATATATATCAAGTTCCCTTACCATGAGGCTAGCATCAGTCATCAACTTATTGAGTACCATCACATTCATTTCCAGTCCATCTGTACCTCTTCGCAGCCCTCTCTGCTGCTCAACATCGGTTACCCAGTCTTCGTGCCTCTTCCCTGGAATCTTGTGGAATTGGCACACAGCAACTGATGGAACTGTTATTCTTACTGCTAACTGTAGTTAGCTTCGGTTTTAGTCGTATCCTTTTTGGAAAAAGAACCAAAAACAAAATTACCATCAACCTCCTGACAGTTAATTCAAAAGTTCCTAGGTTTGTTGCATATCTAGATCGAAAATTCAGGTTCAACAAAATAAAGTAAAACCAATTTTATAAAGTCAAGATGAAAATAGTGAAGGTATAACGATTTATCACTCGAATTACTCCGTTCACCCCCTTTTTAATTTTTCAATGAAAATTGAAAGGTCTGATATACCTATGTTTAGACACGAAACCGAAACTCAATTGAAAAGAAAAAAAAGGACATGAATCGGAATAGAATTCTCGTTCGAATAGCGATCAACAAGACTGCCTATTAGCAAAAGACAAATTCTGGAGGTTTGTTGCACAACTGGACCTAAAACCAGGATCAATCAAAATAAGACTAACGGAAATTGGTTGAAAATTTTAGACTGGGCAGCGTCGACGAAATTTGCCACACATGCGTTCACAGACACACGCTCCTTATCCTTTTTTAATTGATTTTTATGCAGTTCCTTTTTCTTCATGTTAGCTCCCCTCTACTGACAAAGCCTAGCGGACGTCCTAAACAAGAAAGTAAAATGAAAGTATTATTATCCATGAAATGAAAGCTGTCAATCGATAATGGATGACATTTCGGAGTCATCTAGAAAGCCAATGATATAAATATATTTCGTCCAAATAGGAACTCCAACCCCAACAATTGTTTCCCATTGCAGGTTGAATGCGCAATAAAGTCACCATAATAGCTCGGCAACTTATTCGGACAGACCGGAATCGACTCCTCAGGACGGAGGCCATCTTCCACCTCAATGTGCCCAACCGATTGTGGAAAGTCGGAACAAAGCAAGGTGTAATTTTCAGTACACTACAAGATGTGACCTCGAACTCGAAAAAATATTAATGGAACGGAGTTGTTTTATTACCTTTTTTCTCCCAAATGTGAAAACAATGGATGGTCTCAATTAATCAAACACAATGGGCGTTCGCGAGCTCTCAAGGTCTGTTGCAGAGGTGAGGATGGGGTTAAGCTCCTGCCTTCGCCCACGGAAGGTGACGCCCGCCGTGCGGCGCGCCGAGCGATCCTAAATGTTGCCTCGTAATGACGGGACCTCCGCCCGCGGTTATCCTCATGATTAATACCTGACCGCACGTCACACTCCCCAAAAAAGATTCAAGTAGACTGAGGTGAACTTTTTCTTCAGTTCCCTGAACGTGTAAAAACTCGGAGATAAGGTGCTGAGATAGATGGGAAACTATGTGGCGTCCATATTATCAATACAGGTACTAATCAATAGCGCGATCTGAAGTATTCGAAACGGGTGGTGGTTTTTTTTAAGACTTCATTTTATATCACAATCTAGTTTTTTACATAACTAATAAGTGATATTATTCTGACATGATGTTAACTTGATCCAAACATGCAAACGTGAGCAATTTTGTGATATAGTTTGCCGTCCCTACATAATCACTGGACACTGTGACACTATAACTATTTTCACAACACTAACTCATGTGGTTTTTCCTCTTCAACCTTCTAACAAGGTGTTCAACGTCGAGAAGATGGACGGCCTCTTCGTTGACATGCCCCTGTAGCCTCTGTTGATGGGCTGCAGCAAAACGGTGTATTTCGGTTTGAACCAAATCCAATCCAAGATCACGATGGAGGTTCTCATTTCTCACGTACCAGGGAGCATTAACTACGTCCCTGAGTACTTTATTTTGGAATTTTTGTATTATTGCAATATTACTCTTGGCTGCACAGCCCCATAGCTGGCATCCATAAGTCCATCCAGGCTTGAGGACTTGTTTGTAGAGCATAAGTTTGCTCTCTATTGGCAAGACTGAGCGTCGTCCCATGAGCCAGTAAAGTTTCTTGTATTTCAGGCATAGTTCGTTTTTCTTTTTGATTTGCTGAAGTTTGAAATCTGTAAAATCGTTTCTTTTGTGTAGATCAGTTGTTCTCAATCAATTTCGAACGGCTGCGTTAGAGTTGATACATCGATTTTTTTCTAGGGCCCCCTGATCGAATGCGGTAGCTTATTAATTTGGACTCAGTGGTATTTATTATTTTATTTGAGAAAAAACGGGGAAAGATCATTGAAATACTATTTATAAAATGGTCATGGAAGATGGTGAAAGAGAATTTAAATAATGAACACCAACAATGATTGGTAATACATGAATTTAACAGTTGAAATAAACGGGAAAATAAAGAAGCCTAACAAAACTTCAAGTGATAACAAAGGATCGTCCAGCAGTAAACAATAATAACTGGAATTGGGACAAATAAATAAACACCGAGCACAACACCTCCACCAGTCAATCCCAACGCTACGAATTCTCGTCTAAGAGAATGCCGACAAACCGAAGAAAAGAATACAGGGCATTTTTTCAGATTCCCTCAAACTGAGATTATATCAAATGTTTCCTAAAAGGCAGTTATGTAGGATACAAGCTCAATATCAGGGAATAACAAAAAAAAAACACTCTTTCCTCTTCTTATTTTGATAAAGAGTAATTCGAAATATCAAGAACCTTCCCCCCTTTATTTCTGAAAAATGCTTCATACTTGATTGAACATATAGGCAATACGTATATTTTAGAGTTGAAAATTCGAAGTTTTAAAGTATCGAATGACACTTCTGGGAGGGTAGTAAATTCATCCAATCGTCCTTCCTACAGAAAGAAAGAACGTCAATTTGAATGCTCAGGAGACCAAGTTTCAGGTGAAATGGAATGAAATGAAATACAAAATTTGTTTATTCCTCCGTGGTATACAATTAATAATGCAATGATAAATTTAGGAATTTCCCCACTTTTTGGAACACAGTTCCGTGCTAAGTGCGGGAGTTACCCTTCACAATGGTATTAATATTCCAATTGTTATGATTCAATTTCATTATTTTAGTAAACACATTTGGTGTAATACTTAATTAAAGTCTCTAAATACTATTTTATTCGTATATGTTGGGTATTTTCTACAGTGTGTACCTACAGGTACTTTAATCAGAAACATAGACACTAGAAAATAGGTCCTCGCAATCACGATTGCCCTTTTCGATTAAAAAGCTAAAAACTTGTTTTTTGTAACTGGCTCGACTGTTTGCAGCAGGCACAGCAAGGGCTCTAGGCAGTTGTCTAATCAAAATAGGTAAGCTAAAAAAATAAATGCCGTGAGGTACATTTTAGTCGACTTGGAGGCACAGGATTAACACATTGTGTAGTCAAACGAAACGCATATGAGGGCATAATCTGGGTGTAGCTGAAATCAAGGAAATACTGATGGAAGTACATAAGTGCAGACTTCATATATAACTGGTTAATTGAAAATACTGGTACAATGGTGAAAAGTTGGTTGAGAATCTTCTAGGCTAATGGAGCGACTTTCAAAGGATACAAATCCTTATGTTAGGTCATAACATACTGTTTTTTTGAATTGACAATGTTTTTTTAAGGCAATCCAACACTTTTATATTAGTGCAGCACTTTATGAACAAATTAACATTGAAATATGTCAAAATGAACTGTTGACTTCAATAGACCAGCCAAACGCAGAGTAGCCTCGATTTTTCTGATCTTAACAAGACCGTAATTTTTATGAAGTTTTCTTCGTTCATTTTGTCTTTTTGATTTCAATGTTAATTAGTTCATGAAGTGCTATTCTTTCATTCTGCTTCACTAATTTTGTTTTCAATAGAAGTCTTGAATTGCCTTAAAAAATTGTCAATTCGGTTTGGAAAACTCCCTCTTCCTTTTTAGTAGTGAAAGTTTTTTAGACTTGGAAAATTCTCAAATTGATGGAAAATTCTCTGGAAAAATCTCAATTTGGTTTACGATTTGGAAAATTCTCAGAGAATTGGTTTAGAGAAAAATCTCAATTTGATTGAACTTATTCTGTCAAGACTTTATATATAACTGGTTAATTGAAAATACTGGAACAATGGTGAAAAGTTAGTCGGATGGGAATCTTCTAGGCTTGGAGGCTAATATTTTTAGAACTGCTTTTTGTGCGACTTTCAAATTATACAATGTATCCTTATGTTATGTCAGAACATACTGTTTTGTCATACTGTTTTGTACGCATATATCATACTGTTATGTCATAACAGTTTGTGAGGCCCCACCCCAGGCCAAGATTCCAAAACTCAGAATACTCTTTACTAGAGACTAGAGAAGGTTCATTCAATGCCTCTTATTAACTCCAAGATCTAACCACCTCAAACTATTTCATTACCATATTTAACAAGAAATCGACTTTATTATAGTTTCGTTACTGAGCTACGTTCAAGATCGTTGTTCACAGTGACCTAAACCGGTGTTTCTCGACGCGTGCGACATCGCGCCCTTGCGATTAGTGCTGTGCTATTGAGGGGCAACTGATTCGTTTTGGGCGGTGGGAAGGTTCGAGGACATGTTCTAGTATAGAAGTAAGAGATGACAGGAAAATCTCTTTCCCCAAGTGAATGTAAGAATAATTCATCACTATGAACAGTGTTTTTCAGAAGAAGCTTCCATTTATCGCACTTTCTCCAAGAAATCTTTTTTCTGCATCGCTGGATAAACTTCCAATTCATTCCGCTCCCAAACCATAAAATTCAAGCTGTAGTAGCGATAAAAGTCGTTCGATGCCGATAAATTATTCACGCACAGTTGACTATTTATTCTGCAGTTATGTTCATACATTACCAACAACAGGGGATACTACAAAAATTCCAGCACTTTTCGCTTCTTATTCATACCACCTAGGCAAACGGACAAAGCCATTTACGCCTAAAGAGGCTTTGTTGCCAATTAGCCGGTAGTATGATTTTTATGAGTCTGGAATAGACCACTCATATCATGCGCATAAGTAAAAGGCTACGTTAAAATAAAACTTCCTGTCCTCGTCATAAATTGCTGCCACAGAAACGGTAGCTCGGAACGATTTTTAAACCATTTTCCTCCTTTATTATCGACCGACGGGTAGCTGTTCCCTGAGAGAGGCTGCATCGTAATATTATTCATAAAAGTCAAAGGTCAAAGGAGCAAGCATGCTAATTGAGGAGGTTCAATTAAACCTAAACAGGTAGAAGTTTCCATCTGTGACACAACCGATATTAAAATACCGGGGCTTTTTGCTATCTTACTTGAACAATTTAAGGCTCTTGGCCATTTTCATCATTATTATTTATTTATTTTGCCCGATATTCCGATATTGTTAGAGGCTATATAAATAATACTTGATTGAAATGACCATTGATAGAAAAACCAAGAAACAACAGTTACTGTTACTGAATAAATTAAATAAACAAAAGAATAGAAGAAAAGTGACATTTTACATTACATAACTGAGCGTTAGAGTGGTGACAAAAGCTCAATGAACACTCATGTAAATTTCACTAAGGCGTTTTATAGAGGCAGGCGAGCATTGCATAATTGAAATCTACGCACCTTGAAACGTATAATGAAGACTCTCGTGGGGGGGGATGTTATGAACAATTTTTGCTTTACAGTTTACAATAGCTTGTTATTGAACAAAAAACAAAAACTGTAATTGTGTGAACTGAAAAGCTAGAGAGTTACCTACAGAATAATATTGATGTAACTGGTTGATATATGATGATGATGAAACGCTTAAGGGTTAAATTAAAAAAATAAGAAAAACCATCAAATAGTTCCTATAATCTAAAATGAATGAGTTAAGATGTTTGTCCAGTTTATCTTATGAGAATGTGGCGAATATGTATATACACTTCTACATCCAATATACAGAACACATATTTTATTCAAAGGTCGGATTCAACTACCCTGTTTATTCGTTTAATTTTTCCCGGGGCGCATGTAACATTAAGGAACCAATATTTTAGTATCTAGTAACCGGTAGAATCAAAGATCAAACCATAGAAAGCGAGTGGAATGATTCAGGAGCTCCTGAACGTCAAGTATCTGTCCACAAGATCAAGGACCTACGCAACCAAATGAGGTCGAAACAGTGAATTAATTAGTGCGTCATTTCATGCGATCTGGGTACCGAGAGAGGTTGAAGCATAACGAAATAATGATAACCCCTCATCACAACCGTAGCGTATTATTTTAATTGAAGCCCGCTAATTAATGCGTGGCATCTGCGGTCTGAGGCGCGTTGCGAGAAGCACAAAGAGCGCGAAAGACCTTGATGAACGTCTTCTTATTAACCTTTTATTCATTCGGTAGGCGAGAGAGGGGGGGATCCTGGGCGCATCGAAGGAGCGTTCCCGTGATTGTTCTCGGGTCAGAGGGTGTGCTCGGCTTGGGGAAGAAGGAAGTCGCTAATTAAACTGCCCGTAGGCGGTACCCTAAACGCTAAGGGTTAAAATTACCGTCGTCAACTGGCTGTGAATCCCACAACTCTCCTCTCCCATTAAATCCTCTGTTATTCTGCTGTTTTAAATATATTAACGCACGAAGCAGTTGAGTTAAATACCGGAATATATTACGTTTTATCCGCTTAAATAAATGTATTATTCTGAAATCTAAATATATTAGCTTGTACGTAGGAAACTATATGAAACAGGTAGTTTTCACAGTGCTAAACCAAGTATCGAACTAGTATGTAAGAAAGTATGTAATGTAAAATAAAATTATGCAATACCATCTGATAACAACAAGATCAATACCTAGAGATTACTAAATCAGTTTGCACGTAGCCATGAGACTCGATGGAAGGTCAGTGTGCCAAAACTGATGATGGTGGTGATGAGCGATTGACAGGCTTGTACGAGAACGCACCGATTTAATTATTAAGAGTACTATGAGGGTAAAGGGGGAAATAAACATTTTTATTATTTTAAAAAGAGACACATATTCATTTACGTTGCAAACACTCCTATTAGGGTCCATTTCTTCAATGAAGTTGGAATATTAGGTATGTGAGCTCACGAAAGTCAAGCAGTTGCCTTTCAAATTAACTAAGCCCAACTAAAAGGCACGAATTGTCATAAGAAGGCACTCGGTCTATTTAAGTCAGAACAGCAAATAGCGCAAGAGGCGTACAGAAAAAATAGCGAACTGTAATTGAGGAAGAAGATTGTAGCATCAAGCTCTCCGAAGAGTCACGGACGGTTCAAGGACGGTACTCCTTGCATTCATTCATACATAACACTGCTCAACAAAAAAAGTGACGTGGAAGTCCCCTCTCTCATTTTACCGTGTATACGGGTTTTCGGGGATGCTAAATCCGTTGTCCGTTTTTTTCCAGTGCGACCATTTTCCCGATTTTTTGAGGATATTATGCTTTCTATTACAACACCACGGTGTATTTCCCTGGTAATCACGAACTTCTTCCAACAAAATTATATTCGGGCTAAATTTATACACAATCTTATGGGGAATCCAAATTTGACCAAAATTTTTTTCACATTGATCCAAACCCCCTCCACATCTCCCAAAAATGTGCTGAAAACTGTAAAAATAGAGATTTTCCTGTCTTTCACCTACTTTTTCGTTGTTGTTGACTCAAATGGATCAGCCGAAAACCATTCAAAATTTAAAATTTCCTGTCCTGTCGAATGAGATTCCGTACCTGTAATAAGCTGCAATTAGAGACTTTTTTGTAACGCCTGAAGAATGGAAATGTTTCTACCGAAAAATGATGAGATAGACTCGAAATTCGTAATTAAATAGAATCTCCTGTTTTATTCCCATGCATCATGTCAGGTAATTTTCCACAAATCTAGCCAAATTTTATAGTTTTTTGACGAAGTTTGTGATTATCAGGAAAATAAACTGTAAAGTTGTTATCAAAAATATAAAACCTCGGAGAATAGGAATAATCGTCCATTGGGAAAAAACGAACAACGGATTCGAATTCAGCACCCTCGAAAACCGCTATCCATGATAAACTGAGGTCGGCAACTTTCAGGTCACATTTTTGTGACACAGTGTAATTTATCTGCAATGCATTGATAAAATCAGCCAATCCATTATCAACAGTATAACAGCGTCAGGACTGATCTTTGGGTATGATTCAGTGAATAGGATGATCGCTCTTTATAACATCACTAGGATGAAATTCCCGGAACAACTATTTTAATAAAATTAGTATTCAATACCTATTTAATGATAAGAAATTAATTCCATCTCCTCCATCACTCTTCATATTAAAAGTTATGTGCATTGATTGTTGACGATGAGTGGATGCAATCGGACTTCGTCAAGGAGGTAGGCAGTACTAGGTAAGATGGATTAAAACATCGAGTTGATGCATAATTTATTACAACAATAAGGTAGTGCACCTGAAGTACACACTATGTCAATAGTCAACACCCCACCATGAAAATGTAAAAAATTAGCTTCAGACAGCTGATCCATGGTTTTGCATTGCCCTCACCAATAGGTCAACTGAGGAGCTTACTTTCAAACAGGCACATATCCATTCCGACAAAATGTTCAGGAAGTGAAAAAAACGATTTGCAGATTAGTGGAGATGTTTTTTCTGCAGTTTCTCATCGGAGTAATGTGTGAGAAGGCACAAATAAAGATGCCTCAGAATATGAATCAATTTTCTCCAAAACACGAGGCTGTATATCCATTTTCACTTTGGAAATGTGCCCTTTTGATCAAAACTCATGGATTTGTACCTTTTTAAAAAAGAAAGAATTCATTCTCCATTCTGTAGGTTTTATTGAAAACTTTACCTGACTCCATATTTCCATTTGCCATGCCTGCCATCCATCGAGTCTCGTGTAAATATTCAACGTCAAGACGAAGGCGCAATGCTTCTTTTTGGATATGTGCCTTTTTGAAAACCCACGACTTATCGCCTGACGAAATTCGGAGGATATGTGCCATTTCGATTGCAAGGCACTGAAAAAAATGTAGGGGACGGATTTGTTACCTTTTGATGCAAACACATAACTTTAGCCCCGAAATTGACGTGGATGTGTTCTGTTTTGTTCGGAAATGATAAGAGGGATCTGATTCAACTCATATTCAGAGAAAATTGAGAAAAAAAAGTTTTCTCTCAGATTTGGATATGTGCCTTTTTGAAAGTAAGCTCCTCAACTGTCCTTGAATTTAAAACAATTATTACCTAAAGATAAAAAACACCAATTGAATTGTGTGGAGTCCTTGTGTGTTGAAAATGTACCAAGTAAATCTTTAGTAAAAAGTTCTTATACTCGTAAAAGTACAATTTATATAATGGATTTACTCCGCAACCACTGTTGTACGTTTTCTTAAGATTGAGACCAAGAATGACGGTCGGAACTCCACGAAATGACCTCCAGTAAAAAAAGTTTGCAGAGCTAGAAAGGAAAGAAGGTAGTAGGCATTAGAGTTATGGAGAAACTTCGTCCTATCGATGGAGATGATCAGATGTGTATTAATCGAATGTGCTATGGTTGTTTAAAAGGTACATAATTTTTGATAAACTAATCTAGTTGGGTTAAAAAACGCTAGGCAATAAATACAGTACAGTAGTTGTTGAGGTGGTAAAAAGAAATAAAACATCAGGCGAGATTTCAGATCTCCAGAGAACAGTCAATGGCCTGCAATCAAACAGTACACCTGAATTCGTTACAGAGCAGGCAAACATATTATTATAGCTGATTTAATTGCACACCACGTTTACCAGAGCCATCCTTAATAGATCCAGAATAAATGGATGATACCTAGTTTATAATTTCAGATTCGGTACAGTATTTCACAATGGCCGGAATTTGAAAAAATGGATTCAATCATTTCTTTGTCAGATGAATCCAGTTGCAATATAAACTTCATAAATCAATGTCGTGAAACAATGAAAATTAAACACGGCCTACATTAACCATAAAAGCAAGCAGGAGGCAACAAAAGCATATTAGCGCCGTCAGGCAGCAAATTACCGGCAGATTTACTTTAATTAGTTTCGGTCCCAGAGACCAGCGACCGTGGCTAAATGGAGCCGTGTTTGGTTGGGAGGTGGAGGGCGTAAAAAGCGGCGATCAGGGCGCGCGAAGTGACGCTCGTGGAAACCGGGAATAATCGCCGGGATGAAGCGTAATTACGGAAAGATGAGGTGCAGCAATTACGGCCGCAAGCTGTCATAAATGGACCAGTCCGATGGAAGATGATTATTATCGGGAAGGAGTGCGGTTTTCGATGGATGGCCGAACTGCCTGTTCAAATGTGCGAGCTGATGGACATTCAAACTATAACTCAAGGTTACAACTGAATGTATAACTCAACGAATTTGGAATGAATGACCAATTTTGGTTTATTACTCAATAATAAACCATTGTAATCGCTCTTGAAAAAAAAAATGTTAACCCCCTCTGAAAATGTCATGGTTTTACGTTTCAAAGGGTGTAGAATCCAAATCTCCATTAAACATTTTTCCGTCCGTCGCCGTACGCCGTACCCACGATTTCTCCCAAACGGCTGGAGCGAAAAATCTGAAATTTTCAGGAAAAATCAATATTGGTCCGACAACGCCCCAATTCTTTAGCCAGCACTCTCCCTTAATTTAAAGTGCCCTTTAAAGGTTGTCAAAGTTTTATAACATCCCTAAAAACCTCAAAAAAAGTAGAGGCGGCCTCTTTTTGAAGAAATTTCCATGAGGAATCGAATGAGCCCTTCCCCAGGTCCGTAGCTGAAACCATTCCCCATGTGTGGCCCGATTTATGGTGCCAACATTTCCGTTATTTTGGTTTATTATTGTTTTTGTTTTGATTGCAGTAGTGATGTAGTGAACGTGGATACTGGAGTGAACTCCTAAAAGGGTTTATAGCCGATACACGGGTTGAAGTATTCTGATAACCATAAGAAAAACGCTGCAAATTCTTTCACTGGGGTTTATTATTCAATTGGCTTGCGTTCATGATTTGAATTTCTACTAAGCTTTGGACTGTTCGTGTTTCACAGGTGATAGAGCGATCATTGAATTTCAGGAGGCACACAAATATGATCAACTGATCAATCCAAATAGGTATTGTGGAAGAGAACAGAGGCATATCTCCTGAAATTCAATAATCGCTCTATCACCTGTGAAGATGCACACTCTAAAGCTTAGTAGAAATTCAATCATGAACGCAAGCCAATTGAATAATCAGTGAAAGAATTTGCAGCGTTTCTTATCGACTTTCATGATGAATGAATTGCAATTATCGAGTTTTAGACACAATCTGCGTGCATTTCGTTATTACATGGCTAAATCACACTGGTAGTTGGCGATCAATCGTAATTTGAATTTGAGAAATTAATTTAATTAATTCTTTTGATTTTACAATAATTACATTTAGGGGTTTCATCATAACAAATCTCAATGGGGAATGGTGAACTGAAACCAAAACTATCAATGTGGCTAAACTATAATAGTCACTCACATACTTTTTCTCACCTACATAAATTACGATGATCGATAGATCGTCAATAATTTTAGCAGCACACGAGAAATTATGACCTTTTTTTGGTAACTATTTGATACATTGGGTTACATCGTTTCATCTTAGGTGGGGGGGGGGGACCTTTTTATTTTTTTTTTTTATTTTTTTTTTTTTTTTTTTTTTTTTAAATATAAAACATATTGCTCAGTAGAATAGCTTTCTGATGGCGAAAGAATTTTCGAAATCGGGCATGTAGTTTTTTAGTAGAATCGTATAAAACCAATAAATGGAAAATCAAATATTTATTTTGTATAATATTAAAATAGATAATCAACCAACATGAAATCATCCAATAGTTTAGGAACGAGGACTTTTCAGTTTTTTTAAATTATTGTACAACTTTAAAATTTACATACATACCTATTTCTAGTAGCAAAGCAACAAACGAAACGAGGAGTTAGATATTTTACCTGCCGGTCAACCTTAATACTAGTCGAGGAGTACACAAGTCCCATATAGAATTTTTATGAAGCTAGGGAAGACGCTACTTTCCAAGATTTATGAGTAATCCACATAGTCATCCTCAAACTAACTCTCCTTCCAGCATAAAATGCAAAAGTTTAGTGACGATGTAAACATGACAGGTCTTAAAGCATTCTGTTGCCAGTATCAAATTATCATAATCCGGAGCTTTACCACAGTTGTGGCGGCTCGTAATATGATGTGCTTAACACCGTCCGTAAATATCGAAGTATTTGTTTCCCTCCTAATCGATTTACAGCAGGAGAGATGACTAGCTCACATACGTGCGGGCACCGCGTTCATACGAAACACCGATGACTAGACGCCTCTAATTGAATCTTCGGCAGGTGGTGAGCAATTTATTACTCTTGTCAGTTTTCAATTTCGGACAAGCAATCGTCGCTAAGGCTGTCAATAAAATTTCTGTTTCTACGCAGCCTTCTTCAAACACCGATAATTTAAACATGTTAACTGATGTAGTAAAAGCATTTAGTGACGGGGAATCGTTCAAGTTTATAACAGAAGAACCAGCGCTCAAATGTTCTTCTGTCTTGAATCGAGTTAACATGTATTTTCCTAATATTATCGTTTATTGTTCAAGGATGGAGGTACATTGTTTTCATGAGATGGGAAAGAACTGCTTATTTTTAAAATAGTCAACCAATCGCACCTCTTATTTTACACACAAGTTCTGATTAGATCGAAAATATGGACTATAAAATCAAACAATACTCATTTGATGGAGACTAAACATTATTAAGATTTGGTACACAGATCTAGGGTGTTATCCGATTGAGAGAATGCTGAAGAACACGTTTGCAAATATTATAAGGACACGTTTGAAAATATTATAAAACCAGATAGCTGGAAGTCAATGACTGCTTTCCTCGATCATGAGATAGGAGTCACGTCCGAGATAGTTCGTACTTTTAACGACCTCAGTTAAAAACACATAACCCATGATAAAGAATCAATCTTAGTTTCACTCTCGACGTAAGCATAGGGTGAACTAGGTGCATGTTGTACCTGATGAGACTTCCAAGGGAAAATAACATTGGAAATTTTACCCGCCAAAATCAATTCTCTAACGCCGGATGCCAAACTCAATAGCGAATCTCAGAACGATAACATTTTATCTCAAACAACAAAATCAATAAGCAGATACCGTGAAAAACGACCGGAGCTTTATCGTTCCGTAATAAATTGCCAATCAAATAGTAATAAATGTGGATTTATGGTTCGCGATTCATCGTTCTTTTTACAGCGCGTTACCTGGAGGTTATCTCAGTCATAAACGAGCCTACATTGTGACCTATCAGTTCCAGTGTTTACATTGTCAAGATAAGACCCGTCTTCCCTTTGCTATTCCATAATCTCGCCTGATAATGCAAAAATAGATCGGTTTATGTCCTAACGCTCATAGCGGTTAGAGTGGAACGTTCCAACCGTCGTATATTATTATTACTTTTCCGTGAAGTTAGCAACGAGGATTACTGCAGCAGCTATATAATATTTACAGCCAGTAACTTAAACTCAGAAAAGAACTATAAAATTAGGTAATCGCAATAGGAGAAGTGCGTTATTGAAATATTAATTAATAACTGAAATTCCGGACTCCAAGGAGCAATTTTACTGAATTCAGTCAAAAGGATTTAGAATCCCAAAATTACTCAGTGGCGTTGTACGCCAAATGGTTTGGTGAGTATTAGTTTGGCAGGAAGAACCCCACTTGGTGGTCACGAATTGGTTTCCTTCAAAGATCTCTTTATACATCAAAGATGTTTGGATACAAAAAGTAGTTGGTCAGCATGTTTTGCCATTAGGTGATGGCGTAATAAGAGTATGTATGCAAAATTTTCGAAACTGTATATGCTTCATAACCGTGGGGGCAATCAAATGTGCGCTACCGCTTTCTTTAAAAATCAACTATCATATTGTGATTTGTTCTAAAACATGAATAGGATGATAAATCACACACGTGATTTCTCCTGAACTAAATCACTGTTCCGTTGAATATTTATACTTGATGACTTACATAGGTGAACTACGCCATTAGAAACAAAACGGATCGGTTCGATAACATTTGGTAAAACATTAAGGATTGACTGAGATAGCTACGAACAAAATAACTGAGTTAAGTGTCTACTGTACCCCTTGACTGCTGAACTAATATGAGACAACCAACAAACATAAAACAGATTACACACCTGGTACGGAAATGATTAAATGCGACGCGAATTCGTTCTAGTAGTGGATATTGGAATGCTCAGCGTGTTAGAGCCGGCACGTGTGTGGGATACTTTTAAAAGTTTGCCTAGCATTCAAATTAGGATTCAAACATTTTGATTTCAGGAGGCAATGTTATTGGAATCTGGGACTAGAAAATTATAAAAATGCAATATTTCCACAGAAATTCTACTTCTGTCAAAGATAGAAGTGTGACTTTTCTCCAATTTTTCTGAATTAAGCAGGCAACAGTAAATAGGAATAAGTTGAGGAAACACGAGATCGGAGACCCAGTCCCTGACCAGGTGATTAGCACCTCTCCCAACCCTCCCATTAACTCTTCACACCGAAGGACCGCCTACCATCACAATAGGAACAGCGACGGTGCACTGGTGGAACAAACAAGCCACGAGAGGAGAAAGGCCTCAAGCCCCATATCTGGGGGAGCCTGGGATGCATGGTTTACCCTGCATGATCGTAATGGCCGAGGAAATTCACCGACCAGAGCGACCAGATATCATCTGCAAGGCGCGTAACGCTGAGCTACATACACCAGGCTCGGAGGCTCAACTCATCTTTTCGCACGGGTTTAATGCTTCATGAAAGTTCATTTTGTTGCGGTTTAGCCCAATACCTCGGAACAAACCAGATGAGAATCTTACTGCAAACCATGAAATCATAGGTTCATTATAACTATTAGCTACGCAGATTAGAGGAAAGTAAGTAAACAGTCGTGTCAGGTTTGGGCTTTTTCGCGTTTTTTTCCTTAAAGAATTAGACAATTAAGTCATGATTTTACTCAATGGAGTCAACATTTCGACATCTAGCAGTAAATTTCATTGCAAAGACTCCAGTTTTCATAACGTACAGCCTCCGAAAATCCGTTTTGAGATACTCCGAAATGATTCCTGGATTTTAAGACTTAATCACTATCATTCAAGACCATTTTCCTATTTAGTCCTTAGGAGTGATTGTAAGAAAAAAATTAATTATTTCTACATCAGCGAATCGACCAAACTAAAAGCAAACAACACCACTTTTTGAACTCAATAAATTTTACATATCTGAAAGCGATACATCAGTAAATTTTATGTAATTTGAACATCAAGGCATGATATCCAAGTTCGTTTTTTGTTTACACTTATTTTCAGTTAATGGGCACCTAGTTTGTTTCTATTGTCCATCCTTCACATTCAATTTGACAATGTCAAGAGGTAAAATTCAAGGATTGAACGTGTCAATACACCTACATGAAAAACTTTCTAAATAAAACAGGTTTTCTCAACATTTTTGAACAAAATTTCAAAAATTAATATAATATTTCAAATGCGTTTTGTGGTCTTCTCCCGAATTCCGACTGGTAAGATGATGTTCGGACTATGTCATTTCAGACTTGTTCTAAGATAGACAAATCAATTTTAGGAAACACCAGAAGGAAATCATTTCCAACCAACTGCAAATGAAAGACCTTTCCGTTTTTTTATCATTTAAATGATTAGCAGGAGTACAATCCAGTTCTTAGCGACCGACCCGACAGTCAGCCCCCCCCCCCCCTGCTCGCACAACACTTTTTCAACTAACCTTCGGATGGGCTCCTTCCGCCCTTTGTTATCCCGGCATCACCACTTTTCCGTCCGCCCGAGGGGGTCATTCGTGTACCTGCCCCCCCCCCCCCCCCAGCCGTAGCTTTCATCTCTGCTTACTAGCTCCCCTCCTCTGAGCTAGAATCCCATATTTGTAGGTTGCATAGGCAATTTTTCATCTTCGGTACTTAAATGTGCAAAATTAATAATTTAAATGATCTGGCTGTAGAACCATAGAGGTCTACTGTCTCGTTTTTTTTTGTTTTGCTTATATAAACCTTAAGCAGTAATACCATTCATGAAAAGAGCTGTATTGGTTGTTCGAAATTTATTTAATATTAATACAACTGTTTACTCGGATTTACTGCATGTGGCGAATGCACATTTCTGGTTGTTCCTATACAGGATTAATTCTTTTTGCGAAATATGATTTTAATTTCCAACTTGTTGTACACTATGCTTTGTCAAGTGCTTCCACATAGACTATAGGTACTAAAAATAGAGGTGACAGACTGAGGTAAATAAATTACATTTGCCGGATGACTTAGCTAATGTTTAGACGCGGAGTTCAAGTATTTCAGTATGAAGGTGTCGACTGGAATGACAGCCGATTCAGATCTCCACCACGTTACACTTCTTTTTTTTGCGACCCGTTCGCATTAACAGTCTATTGTCCCGTGGAGTCACTTCTGCTCTTGATGGATGTCCTGGCCTCTATTGTTTAGGGACGTTTCACTTCTCTCTCGATCGTATCGCAGGAGGTATTGTACGACAACACGCTAAGAAATGCGCAACATTTAAACTATTAAGAATTCCTAGTACTTTACGATCATACGTTCAGATCCACAATAAAATGGAATCCAATCAAACCGTTTAGTAAACAGTACGTACTTAAGTAAAGAAACAAATCGTTCCTGATAGCACAAACCTACAGGCAATATAAAACAAGATGGTAGGCAAGGTGTCAGTTTTGAGCGAAATTCGGAAATGATTTCTCTTTGTTCCATAATTCAACTATTTTTGGACATGTTTTTTTCTTCAGAAGTAAATCAACATACAGAAAGGTATGTTACAGAAAGGTAACCCACACAATTGCCGAAATTTCTTCAACGTCAGAATGTAAAGCGAAATCGTGAAGGGCTGAACAAGAATTCACTGGCAAAGACACAAACAAGGACTCACAATTCCGTAGTGCCTTGCAACTCCAAAATTATACTGAAAATATGAGACTTCTCCGTTTCACTCCCAGCACGACTACAGGAAACAAAAGAGTATCGGTCTGATTTGAAGTAACCTAGAAAAGGTAACGTTGATTTAAACTGGTAAAATTGGAAAAAAAAAGTTATAGAAAGTGCTCAATATCTATCTCTCATTTGTCTCAACAATTAGTTTTGTTAGTTACCTTACTTAGGGGGTTTTACCTTACTTCGGAAGGAGATTCCATTGAGACCAGAGATACTCACCTGGAAAAATAAATGAGAATCAGTCAATAATCGATAAAGCAGAGAACAGAATACAATATAAACTTCCAATTGGTCAACGGGATACGATATATAGTTTCTTAATTTAACGCGAAATAACGGACGATGCGTATACTGTAGCCAGCTTCAGATCAAATGATAGTTGTTTCAATGCTTTCTCTCCAAGCAGTTTGAATGATACATGAATATGCTTCAATAATTGAAGTGGGCACGTCGTGGACACGATGAAAGTAAATTATGCTAGTTCATGTTTCTATAACTTACACCATACCTAAAGGAGAGATCGAGGGGAACGCTAATCAGTGGACACATTTACTGCTCCTCATAAATTTGATGCAATGATGTAGCATAGATAATATGAACAGATGTATCATAGATAATATGAACATATGTATCATAGATAATATGATATGCATGTGATGCTACACATGCATGAGAAGATATTGTAATTACTTTTCTTACAAAAAATGTTGGACGAGAGAACAAAGATTAAGGATACAGCAGAGAGTCCTCCTTTGCGTGTAAATTCACGCTGCCACTATCTTCGCCTATTGAAAACCAAATGAATGCTTGGACGAATAATTATTTCTATTATTCCAATTATAATGAGAAAGTTAGATAATTTCTATCGTAAAATCATTTATTACTCTCAAGCACTAATTTTTCGGCTGATTTCTACAAGGGAAGGTCTATACAATCTCGTTTCTCATTGAAGTTCATCACGATATTTAAGGGAATAGTCAACACCTGATTCTTAACATGAAACAGAACTCCTAACGAAAAAACGGTGTCAAGACTCCTGAACAGAATGAAGCAAAACAAATGATATCGTCAAAGGAAGATGATTTAAATATGGGCTTTAGAAACTCCCTGGGAAAATAATGGTAATTTTATACAGGGAGCGGTAATGAATGACTTTTTCACCGCCCAGTGGTTGGATGTAGTAGCCCCCTCTAAATACACCTCATTTGGTGGGGCGAGGTGAGGCTCTGTCCTGGGCATTACGACTCCATTATGCATTCATAGCAGACTGAGGGGGTTGGCCGATGCTGCTCATTCGTCTGTTGGGGGTTCCCTGATGGGTCCTTACGACTTTTCGTTCAGTTTCTTCATGTAATCAAATCTGCTAAATCTTCATCAATCACAATTTCGAAACTCTACAATTCCAGTTTAATTTAATAAATTCATTCTTCAGATGCTGATTTTAAAAAGCAAACGCCGATTCCCATTTGTATCATCTAATAGCCGTAATCATTCTGCTAAAAAAAGCACACGAAAAATGAAAAGCCCCGATATTACGGTCCCAATAACTGAAATTAAATCAAGTCGTGCGTTCACCACTTCGAAATAATTGACCACACGTACCGAATATTAGTTGTATTCCTCTGGAACCATTCTTTCACAAAATATACTGATCACAATAACAGTTCAAAAATGTATCTTCATCATAAGTTTATAAATGGATTTTCAGTACTTTCTTCGATACTTCAAATAAGGTGAGGGGGAGGTAAGATTATAAATCATGTTCCATGCTTAAGAATCGGGAAAGAAAAATTATCTCAATAGAAACGTAGTATGTGGTTGAGGGGCATAATTATAGGTGGACCATGTCAGATTTATATTAATGAGATGAGTTTCATGATTATTATGATTAGCCTATTATTTGTGGAATTGGTTTTTTTTATGAATAAATGTATCTCTCTCTCTCTCTCTCTCTCTCTCTCTCTCTCTCTCTCTCTCTCTCTCTCTCTCTCTCTCTCTCTCTCTCTCTCTCTCTCTCTCTCTCTCTCTCTGTCTCTCTCTCTCTCTCTCTCTCTCTCTCTCTCTCTCTCATTCTGTCTCTCTCTCTCTCATTCTGAGAAGAGAGAGAGAGAGAGAGAGAGAGAGAGAGAACATGCTTTATTCGTTAACATAGAAAAAAGTTTACAACAGCTTATCAAACAATCATGCAATAATCATGGTCACGTAGGACCGTCCGATGAGTCTGCCCATATGTATAAATGCAATATTCCCCCAAGTGTCCTAAATATTGTATTAGAATAACGTATCATTAACATTTATTATTATTTTATAAACACATTCACTTTTTCAACACTTTATAATTTTATTTTATTTTATTTTCACTACACTTTACAATCTGACTAGCATCTAAATATGAGGTACGCCTTTCCCATTACCCGTTCAACCCATATTCAGTTATTGTTCTGCTCCTCAAATTCCAAGCTACCTGGCTATATTTTATCAAATTCGGGTCTCCCGTTTTCAACAGTACAAGATACTCTTCCCAATCTAGCTCTGACTTTCGTCAAATATCTGCATCTTACAGAACATAGTGCACTACAACTCCCTATAAAATGAAAACAATTTTCAGTTTTCCCACTACTAGGAATTGCACATGCCTGATTATCTGACTCATAGGGTCTACACCTTGAAGCCAAAAGGTCCCCTCTAATCTTGAAGAGCCATTTGCATAATTGGAAGTCCTTGAACTGGCTAAGTGGTAGCACATCATTTTCAAGTCTTAGACCCAAATATTGCGGATGGTTCCGAGAGCAGAGCGCTTTTCATTAAATTCGGGGAACATTGATCTATTTATCATGGTTAGACATTCCTCTTTACACTTCTTCCATTCTGAAGGATTCTCAAAATTCAAAATTTTGGTGGTGTCCTACCATCGATTGCGATTATAGTAGAAGTGAATAGTTCTTGATGTTTTGTTATGAAGAATAACACACCCATAAGTTAAATTAGGCGCATAGTCATTTCATACTGCAGATACGTTTGAATTGCCTTTCGTGAAACAAGTGGCTCGAACGCGATTTCTACACACAAACACACTCACTGTCTTTCAACTTGGAGGGTCAAAGCAGCGTCACCTCGAGCCCTGCGTGTTTCCCAAAGGTAGGAGAGCGCCATTGGGCGAGCTGCGAGGTCACAGGTGAAGAAAAGGGGGTTTCCTGCCCGGAAGTCCCACTGTCATCTTCATGCGACGACAAGGTCACGGCACGGGTCGCCTGAGGTCGGACACACACGGACAAGGAGCGCTCGACGCATCGTCTGCCATTGTCACAATGGTCTTTCGAAACTACTCGTTTGCCGAGGTCAACATCTCATCGTCAGGCTATAGAGTACTTCGTTTCTTCGGCATACCGGCGGTTCAACTCATCAGGCAGCGAACCACAACAAATATGTCTCTCAGGTTACGTCCATCACATTAAAGGCCAACTATTATTGAGCACCGAACACAATTAGTGGAAATTAAATACGTACAGATCGTGAACGCTCCCCTAATCCAGCTGAATCAGAATTCCGGGGAAGTATCTTCCGTTGTTCTCAGTACAATAAAAAATAATCGAAACGAACTTCATAGGCTGCTGTATGGGAACTCCTCACCAAGTACCTACCCCTACAAACTGAATAGAATCAGATAGAAGGGCCAGGATATACCTGGTATATTGTGTGAAATTTATGTTTCCAAATAATGATGTTTGCTAACTCATATTCGCATACAATGATGATGGAATTCATACAATATATAAGATCCCGTATAAATGTATAAGATACCGTGTGATAGCCGACACCATCTATTGGCTATCAACGGAACAAATCGCGTGGGGATCGAGGCGGGGTGTGAAGAGGGGGAAAGAGAGATAACGAAAAGATCAACTACTTACGACGAGTCCCTTTCCTCGCCACTTTCTACCCAGCACTCATCCGACCAGGTAACCCGTTCTTCTATTATCATTGTATTTAAATCAAATTGATATCAATATCCAATATCCATCCTATTAACCGAACTCCTTACCCAATACCCTGCGGTGCTATTTCATAAAAATAAACGATAGTAAAGAAACACTTAAATCGTTTCCGCCTCGTGGTTAATAGGAGCTCCGTAGTTATTCTTGGAGCAACAAATACAATTATTCAATAAATAACTCAATCTATTACCAAACCCTTGTGTATAATTATTTCTGGAACCTTATATATCTATATATCAATAACCTTAGTAATTAAAAAGGTCAAAAATGGGAATAACATCGAGAAATCGTAATCAAGTAAAGGTAGAATTGATATAACAATTCCTTTCAAGTATTACAACCGTGAGGGTTAACTCGCAGCAGTAACACAAATTTCTACCGAAATCTGTTTATTAACCTAATAGTTTCGCCGGCGTCACTTAATTTCAATTTCGCGCATGTGGAAAAAAACGCTGCAAATTCTTTCACTGTGGCTTATTATTCAATTTCATTCATTTGGCTTGCATTCATAATTTGAATTTCTACTAAGCTTTGGCGTGTGCGTGTTTCACAGGTGATAAAGCAATGATTGAATTTCAGGTGGCACACAAATATGATCAACTGATCAATACAAATAGGTATTTTGGTTGAGAACAGATTTACGTGCTCTATGCCTATCTCCTGAAATTCAATAATCGCTCTATCACCTATGAAACACCAAAGCTTAGTAGAAATTCAAATTATGAATGCAATTGAATAACAAATTCCAGTGAATGAATTTGCAGCGTTTCATGCATATCAGAATGCTTCAACCCTTTTAGTAGTTCACTCCAGTATCCACATTCACTACATCACTAGGTTACTGCGATCAATACAAAAAAAAAAAAACGCTGTTGCTTTTGTTTTGATCGCAGTAACCTAGTGATGTAGTGAATCTGGATGCAAATGTTGGCAGCATAAGATCATGCCATACATTGGGAATGGTTTGAGCTACAGAACTGGGGAGGGGCTCATTCGATTCCTCATGGGAAGTTCTTCAAAAAAAGTCCACATTTAGGCCGCCTTGGTTTTTTTTTTTTTTTTTTTGGAGGTTTTTAGGGATTTTACAAAACTTTGACAACCCTTAAAGGGCACTTTAAATTAAGTGAGAGAGCTGGCTAAAGAATTGGGGCGTTGTCCTGATTTGTATTCTACACCCTTTGAAACGTAAACCATAACATTTTCAGGGGGGGGGGGTTAGAAATTTATTTTTTCAAGAGCGATTACAATGGTTTATCATTGAATAATAAACCAAAATTATCAATTAATCACAATAAAATCGCAAGAGCTCTGTGTTGTAACTATTACGCAACCCCTCTGTATAGTAGTTTCATTTTCAGGTTCGTATGATTTGAAAACATTTTATTTTTCGTGAATAAAAAGAAATATAAAGAGAGGAACCTACGACATGCCGGACACAAAGAGAATCAAACTTGTCAATACAGCTTCGCCGTAGATTCTCTCACTATAGGAAGATTGAATGTTTCAGTTAGAATGAAGTTCCTATTCCCAGAAGTATGCATTACGGTATGCCACGTTGATATTATATTACCATAAAAAATGCTTGTATAGGCTAGCTGAACTATGTTAAAAGATGTAATACGCGGAAGAATAGAATGATCAATCGGAGGCAGCAACGTTAGGCAGGGAAATAAGCAAGTATTTCCTTAGTAACAATCGATGCAAATAACACGTTGATATCAGATAGGTGGGCACCTAAACTTGCATATTTTGTGTTACCATTCATACAACTATTTATGATATCTAAAGTGCTGGAATAGCAGCCATTACCATCAATTCAATTCAAAAATTCCTTATAACAGTACAATTACTTACAACGCGGAAGTCATGAGGACAATGAGATTTTTGGAAGTTCCAAAAGCAAACCAGTGTTTACAACAACGCTTAACGTTCTTCCTTTCACAACCTGAGACAGTACACTACTTATAAATATCAACAGTAAGCGATATCTATTTAATATTTTCAGATGAAAACAGTCCATCCCAAGTCGTTTGAAAATAAATGCGTACTTTTTTTATGACCTTTCGAAGTTTCGTAAACAGTAAAAGGATCCGCAATCCCCCTCTTGGAACGCCTTGCTCAGTTCAACGAAAAGTTTGAAAAATCAAATGAAGGTCGCTACTTATCGTTGGAGAATGGAGTTGAAGTCAGAGTTCATAGGATGAAAACACTTATTTAAAAACAGTTAAACCAACATTTTCACACTCATGGGTAGCGTGTTCATTGTTTATACTTAAAACTTGAATAGCCAACCCAGGAGAGGTATCTTTGAATTGGACGAGCCCAAACGGAGACGTATCTATAAGATTCCTTTCCTTCCACCTGAGTGGGTGAAGAGAAGATCTCATTCATAGAACTCTCTCCCTGCCCTTCACGTATTCTCATGAATGGGCTTCCAACGCCGGGCCGCGGCGGGTAGGGACCACACGATCTCCTCCGACAAGGTTGTCACGATATTCCAGCTTCCTCCAGTACCAGAATCTTCCCGTTACGTCACAGACGGTTTCTTACTACTTTCAACATCCACTTAAAAGTAGGGGACGGCGTTTGGTTTGTCTGCCACTGAGGAATCTATCGCCATTAGAAGGTCGATTTGATTCGTAAGAACCTCAACTAGATGTTGTGATTTTGCTTACAGTTTCGTTCTTAAATTGGGTATCTATTTGGATTACAAGCTATACTTACAACTAAATACTGAAATCGCTTACAATTTAGCAAATGGGACGTTAAATCGACAGGTATTTTCCATAATCCCCGAGTTCTTTCTTCAATCAGTGACGACCTTAACAATTTATAAAAAAAGAAATTAGAGCTGATTACTCTCACTAGGAATCGAATGTGTTCATTTCTATAAGCACGTCCCTATCATTCAGGGTGCAATTATATTTTGATAAAAAGATTATGAGATTATGAGATTAACTGGTCGAACAGTATTTTCAAAAAAAAGTAGTGAAAATTATTTAAGAATAATTGAGTTTCAAGACTAATTGAGGTTGAGTCTAATTTTTCTATTATTGTATATATGACAGTCAGGTAATTCGTTGAATTTTTCCCCATTGACGCCGCGGCCCTCTGCGATCAGACACCGTTACTCAGAAGCCTAACTCCCATTTGAGTTGAATTGAGGCTCTTTATCTACAAACCCAATTAAGGTTAAGTGTCTCCAAACAACGAACTACTCAACCGGAGGAAATAACAATAATTATGCACTGAATCACGGGGTGAGCTTCTTATCTCGGTTGACATTCCAAAAACATTGAACACAGTTTGGGAGTAGTAATGAAGCGATTATTCAGGATAAACAATTGAACGATTAACATTATAAGCTTGAGTCTTGTGTTATTTTATTTCAGTTTCAAAAAACTAAATGTATTAGGTAACATTTTATTACATCGATTGCAGTACCTATAGCTAGAAGTGTGAAGGCTATACTATTGTCCATATAGGAGCGACCACGGACCGCAGGGACGAAAACCCCTTCCCCGCCATCAGGTGGCAACACCGCAGCTGACCCTTTAACTCGGCCGACTATCCCTCATTAGCAGCAGTAAAGCCCCTTTCAATCTCCCCCTCTTAACGCAAGACGTTTTAGTTGCTTTTGTTGAAAAATTCAATTTTTGTGAGATTCAAAATGTTCTCGTCGTTCTGAAGGAAAACAAGTCTAAATTTCATATCAATCAATTCAAGAACTCCTTATCAAACAAAACAAAAGTGTAACAAATTGCAAAAAACGCTGCAAATTTGATTACATTTGGGTTTATTATTCTTGTGTCGAACTTTATTACACTTGAACTCATGTTTCCTTGATCCAACCCTGTCAGATGGGATGGTGCTCGGAAAAGTACGGAAATAATGTCATTTCAAAGATGTTCTTATGGGATCGAGCGACAAATACTTTGAAGCTGTTTTTTCTAACCAATGCTTGTTAGATGGTTCGAATATCACACGAATGAAAAGTGTAACAAAGTCATGCAAAAACCCTCCTAATTTTTCCTGGAACCCCGCCAATTTGTGAAGTTCGACTTTACAAGAGAATAAACATTTTCAAAAATATTGAAATGTAACGTCATGACCCAATGAATTGCGCATCGTAAAGTCATTTAGTACGACACGAAAATGTTGTTAGAGAGGGGATTACAAATGTATAATGAATCCTCACCAGATGATAAACTTGGCGTAATTTCGAAGAGTTTATTTAAAGTCTCCCCCCTCTCTCTCCTCTCTCTCTCTCTCTCTCTCTCTCTCTCTCTCTCTCTCTCTCTCTCTCTCTCTCTCTCTGGAAATTAATGTCATTATTAGTTGAAAATTGTCATCAAATTGTAGGTATTTATCATTAATAAAAACTACGATCAGAGTTAGAGTAGGCATATACCCCTATAACTACAAACATACCTGCGATATATTGTAATATTAATATAAATGAAGCTATGAACACATGCTTATAAATGCATGAGGATCATGTGAACACCTAATGTACGTTAATGTGCGTGATGGATTGAATTCAAGAGGTAACGATCCCCCGGTCAACCCTTGCATTAGTCAATCTGATGTTCACTTTTAGGGAAAAAGCGCAATTCTAGTAACATGGACTGTGTGATGCATACTTTTCTGATGATAACCTTCATTGAATGTCACTTGAAGGGCACTTACTATGTAAAATCAATTATTCATCTTTCTCATACAATTTAAATCAACAAAAAAAAATTCAGTACAAGTTTTTTGTAATGTAAAATCAAATCAGCTTAATGAACCGAATTGTGACAAACGTAGCGAAGCTTCACCAGTGGGCAAGTGTTAGAGATGAAACAACCACCTTAACGGAAATCATAAATAATTTATAATCATAAATTTTAATTTCAACGATTTACTCATTCGCCATGGCAACGGCTGAATAGAATAAAGCTGGAAAGCTGGGCGGAGCCTCGCGCCTGATGTTTTTTAATAAAGCGCACGGATCGGGGTCACGTTCTCCGAAAGAATTTACCTGCCCCAACATACCGGGACAATGAGGTGCGGGGTTTAGACCGACGTGCCAATACCCAATGAAGGAATCGAGAGGAAATGGTCTAAGTTTAGAGCCGACTCGCAGACCCGGCGCGGGTCAGATCTAATAAAGCGCTTCTGCGTCGACCTCATTGTTAAGACGAGATGAGATGAGGGGACCCTCTCACGTTGAAACCATTTCCCGGACTAATTTCAGAAGGGCGAACTTGGTGCTGAGAAGCGGGGGTCGACTTGGCCCAACTTGGCTGGGTTCCCGGCTCCCCAATGAAAACGGCAAAGAGGAAGCAAGGGACGGAGTAATACGTTTAGTGCTGCATCTAAATGAACCACTCAACATCTTTTCCAACCCCTTTTGCCGCGACGGCCGCCTAAAGAATTGGTAAAATGCTCCTTGACATAGAAAATCGTGATGGACATTCCTGTAAAGACTGCGGTTGCTCCTGAATGATATGAACCACAATGATTTACATGACGGTGTTGTCAAGATTTGGGTCTTGCTGTTCTTGCAATCAATATTTTGCTTCCAACTCAACTAAGGTGGAAGAAAAAATATTATCACTTTCGGAAGAACAAAATACCTATCTGTTCCAACGCATTTAATCACTAAACCGAAGAATGTAAGTTTCAGAATGTGAATTTGCCAATCAATGTTAACCATAGCAATTGAGGGAAAAACTAGATGCCCCAAGTCAGTTGGATGACATCGTCTTAATATAATCGTCCCAAATAAAGGGCCCTTTAAGGGTTGTCAAAGTTTTGTAAAATCCCTAAAAACCTCAAAAAAAGTCAAGGCGGCCTAAATTTGGACTCCTTTTGAAGAACTTTCCACGAGGAATCGAATGAGCCCTTCCCCAGTTCCGTTGGTCAAACCATTCCCGATGTATGGCCCAATTTATGGTGGCAACATTTGCGTTATTTTGGTTTATTATTGTTTTTGTTTGGATATCAGTAACCTAGTGATGTAGTGATGTAGTGATATAGTAATGTGGATACTGGAGTGAACTGCTAAAAGGTTTTGTAGCCGATACACGGGTTGAATCATTCTGATAACCATAAAAAACGCTGCAAATTCTTTCACTGGGGTTTATTATTCAATTGGCTTGCGTTCATGATTTGAATTTCTACTAAGCTTTGGAGTGTGCGTGTTTCACAAGTGATAGAGCGATTATTGAATTTCAGGAGGCACACAAATATGATCAACTGATCAATCCAAATAGGTATTTTGGTTGAGAACAGATTTACGTGCTCTATGCATATCTCCTGAAATTCAATAATCGCTCTTTCACCTGTGAAACACGCACACTCCAAAGCTTAGTAGAAATTCAAATCATGAACGCAAGCCAATTGAATAATAAACCCCAGTAAAAGAATTTGCAGCGTTTTTATTCTCCACCAAACTTTTCCCAACTTCCCGGTCTTCGAAACTTCTCGGTTCTTTTTGTCAATGATAAAATTGAGACTCAAAAATTGAAAATATTCAGCCATTTTCAACATCGGAATAAAGAAAAGAGGGAAAATGCCGTTATGTCGCATGTTGGAACTATTTTACTGGAATAACAATACATAGGTGACCTATAATAACCGTTTATTGGTATTAAATTCAATACATATACGACCTGGAAGCTTCACCAGTAATATTAACATCACATCGAATGTAGGTAGGTACGTGGGTAATTCAATTTCCCTTCCTCGTCGGAGATAACCGCAAAAAAGTGTCACAAAGTCATTCGAGGAGCTCATGAACAGGAAATCATTTCTCTTCTGATTGACAATCAGCTTGAGTGCTCAGAAACTTTCCCAGCCTCATGTTCCCTCAGTTTACTTTCTGTAAACAATAAATTGTGGGGGACATAGGCGATGGTTTTCCAGTTTAGATGTAAACAGTGTACCTCAAGCTTTGTCCATACTAACAGTTGATGACCCCACAATGCCATCTTTACCCACTAGGACGCTAGGCATGACTTTTTAATGTCTCTTCTAATGTAGATGAAACGACCGGAATAACGAAATGCTAAATTGATGAATTCAGATTACTTATATCTGGCCTGATGTTGGTATGAACATACTTAGAGCCCTGAAAGTACTCACGGCAACGAGTGTGGAATGTTAGTTGTTAACTAAGTAAAATCCAATTAGTTTTGACAGGAAAATAAGAATCGTTTATGTTGCGGAATGAATCCCAATCACACGATTCGGTTTTATTCAGTTTCAATATATTCCGTACCTCTGAGAGATACTTTTTTTAGAGCGTAGAAACTATACCCTAAAAATTTAATTATTTTACGTTGCATTAGTTCATTCGATTATAGGGAGTCAGTCAGGGTGCACAATGAAAAAAAACCGTTTCTGACTCAGCAAAATGTGCTTTCAGTTACTGCTACTTGTAATTTGATGAAAAAGTTGCTGATGTATGCAGATTTTCATAACTTCCTCTTGGAACATCCAGTACTGAAATCTGTATATCTACCCTTCGTGTTATCCTCCTGGAGTAGACCACAACTTTGGCGGCAACTAGAAACTTCGTCAGGTCACTAAGTTTGCGAAGGGTTTATCTGTTCCTACCTATCGGAAGGGCTATTTATCTCAGCGATAGATACGGTGGATTGACGGAGAACTAAAGTTTCTCAGTAGGTACCGTCCGCTCTGCGATTTGGAAACTTCAAGCAAAGAACTGAAGGAGGAGTATCTACCAAGTGTCAGGGTTTCCCTATTCGAGAATTGAGTTCTATGAAGTAGCTCACTTATTTCTTTTCCCTCATAGTAAGCTTCCTACTCGGCTATTTTACATTAATACATTGTCCATTGAATAACTAACAGCACTTCATATTGTTTTGAACTATGGGAAATAGTTAATTTAATTAAATTATGTGCAACACGTTAGTACAATACTGAAAGAAATAGCGTTACATATACATATACATAGCTGCATGCTCATCACCAAGCGATTAATGTCGACTTGTAGGTTTTAGCAATAAAAACGAGGAATGCATTAAGAAAAGTATTGGCCATTCCTAGACGCCTGCTATTCTGTTTTAGCATGGAACAAGCTTCAGCCCTGGACTAACTAGCCGAAAAATGTCTTGCGGCAGTGGAACGCGGGAGGGTGACGGGGGATGGAGGACAAGAGATTTTATAATTGTAATATAATATATTTATATTAAAAGATGAATATAATGCACTTCCCTTTTTGGAAGTTAGTGGTGAGTCATCATAAGCGCTATAATCCTTTATAGTTCTGCGAGAACCTGAGCTGCGAGTCCTCATTTACATAATCAGTCCAACAGCATCATTATGATGGATATATTTTGGTCAGTAGACAACGGAGTTCAGTAATATTAGGGCACATCCGTCACATAGGTAAAACGGAAACAGCAGACACAAAAATAGCAAATTGAAACCAGCAGAAAGATAGGGAATCAGCGAAAGGAAAACAGCAAAAATTGCATGGCTAAAGCATGTTCCATGTTTTTTTTTAAATTCAGCAGCAGGCTCTAAGCAGTAAGCATCCGGGGGTCTAGGAGGCTTGCCACCAGGCGAGGCGCCTAGCGCCATGTTTGTTTTCTTTTCTTAAAAGATAAAATGGATCTTCCTCAGGAAATAATTAATGAATTAATTAAATAATTAAATGATAAATAAAAATAAATTCTATAGTCTCACAGTCCCAGTAAAACAAATATGATTGATTTAACTATATATATTACACATAAATACAGCAATAAAACGGGTGAGGGGCTCGCTCTCATCATACTAAATCCCAGCTTAAGTCCTATTATTCGCCCTTTTTTTTCTCAAATATTTCCATAATCAATTCTTGCCGGAATAAGTGGAAAAAAATAAATTTCTTCAGCAACTGATCGAATGTAGGTAAATGTCTTTAGAGGACCCGAAAGAAATTAACATCGGGAGTAGAGAAACAAGGGTGGTTTCGGCACACAGGTCAAGAGGTCGGGGATGAATAGAATAATTAAAAAATTAACCAACGGGATCAAGGATATCAACCCCCAATGTTGAGACCACCAGACCGACGCTTTTGCGCTCACGGCTACATCATTCCGGTTAATCGACCGCGAATAACGATGATTACAAATTATCAAGAGCGTCATAATTTGGTGAGAGGTAGAAATTACAGAGAAATTCGTTGGAATAATCGAGAGGTGAGAAGGGGCGAAGGTAACTGGTTTTTTCACGTCCTTACTGCATGATAAACAATAGATTGTGTATCGGTGCACGATGAAAAGCGATGAGTAAGGATTTCAATTGTTTTAAGCAGAATTCTTCGATTTAGTGATGCGGTACCTGATAATGATAACTCAAATTCAAATGTTTTCCCTTCAATGGTTCGATGAAGTGGTTGTCCCCGATTGTTCATCACCATGTTTTCGTCAGAACTCGTGCGGGCAGCTCACTTTCATTTTTCTCTCATAAACACCCCAGGTAAATGACTAGATAGACAGATACATTTTTTATTTGTATAAGTCACATTACATGACCGTTACAATAACAGGTAAATGACTATGAACGAACAAATAGTAAACTTTGACAAACTGTACCTGTGTATAAAGTCAAAATGCTTGAAAATCAATCGGCTTATTAAATAGTCGGTATTGGGAGGCTAAATTCAAGTACAAGCTGTAGGTTCACATTACTAATCGAAAGGTCAAGCGCACTCATGATCTAGGATTAGGATTAGTTTCTTATTTTAGAGAGAGAAAAAACATTTATTGATCATTATATGGGTTGGAATGTTGGAATAGTTGGGGTTGTGAAAAGTATAAATTGATATGCCAAAAGTTTAAATTGAGATGCCATAAATATTAAAATTTATTTGTGCCAAAGGTTCAAATTACTTTGCAAAAATTTTCAATTTGATAATATGCCAAAAATTCAAATTGATTTTGCCAAACTAATCTGATTTTATTTGTTTTCCTAACTGGGTGTGTGTGTTTAAATGTTTGTGTGTGTGTGTGTGTGTGTTTGTGTGTGTGTGTGTGTGTGTGATTTCATTCTTCTTGTAGTTTCTTATTGTTTATGTACGTTACACTTGTTGAAGTGGGCTTTCGAAATGTGTCCCTATTTCAATACGTATCTACCCGTACATATATTAGAAACACTTTCACAGATTTCAACTTCATGATATTTCATTTCAAGAACCAAGTGGAGCCCTGCATTTTGAATTTATATGTGTACGATTAATGTTTACCGCTATCTGTAGAATTCTTAGGAGTATCTATCAACTTTATATATATGTAAATAATTATACTCGTCGCAATTTTTGCTTTTTAGAATTGAAGCAACTGTTGACGCAGGAAACAACTCCTTTCGAACAACTATGTCTTTCAAAGATCTCCCTCTCGGAGATCACATTCTTTGCACAAACAGGAGAGTGAAGACTCGTTACGCTATTAGCCAGACTTCGGCCAGACCATGGGGGAAACGAGGTTAATGTAATGCTCCCTAAGCGATATTTCGAAGCATTCTCACAACCCACGTACGAAAGTAAGGGTTGCAAAACGTGATTTTTACAAAACATATAGCTTGCAGTGGTCAGCTTTAAATAAAATTGTATTAATCATATATTAGTTATTTGTACTTTGTTTACATTTGTGAAATAGATAACTCTTTCATAATAACTCATAAACGGAAGATTGAAAACTCAAACTCTCCCGACTTCTGAATAACCGCTCAACATAGTGATGATAACGATTCTGATTACAACAATCAAGCAGAGCAGCTCAACGTCAAGTACAATAAAAAGAATTATGAACTACAGTTAGATCATGGACAAGGTCCTCAAAAATTAACGAGGTTGTTTGCAGTGACATTAGAAGATGGTAAAGTTATGTCAAAAGCAGGAAACTCGGCAATCGACATCCATTAAAAAATTTGAATAATTTTAAACTTCCAGACTTTTTTTTCGTTTAATTCACAACAAACTTGAGCCTATTTTAAATGAGTATTTGTCAGAATAGAAAAATGTAAATTTATCATTAGAATGTGCGTTTTATCAAATTAGGGTTTTTAATAAAAATGATAAAGGAAAGTCAATGACTGCTGAGGCAAACTTCAAGACAAAAATGAAGAATTGCCCCAAAGAACTAATTTTAACGATTATTAATGTTTAAATTAAAGTTTAATGTTTTAATAATTTGAAGTTTTCAACAAATCATGAGGGAAGATTGAATTGAAAGGGCAAGTTTGAATGGAAATGATTTGGTTGGATGTTAAAATCAGTTGACGATATACCAATTCAAATAACAATATGCCTTCCCCTCTCCGGAAAATGTTATTTTCCATTTCTTAATATGCTAAAATTTCGTAGAGCAATTATCAATGTCCGAAATCATGATAATTTGTTTTTTAAATATGCCATATTAAGTTAGTATCTAGAAACGAATATTAATGTTGGTGCTCGGAGAAATATAAATCGAGTTTAAACTATCTCATCCTTTCAATTTAAAGTAGTCAAATTTCCTGCAACCTTGAACGATGATACATGGTTTGAGAACTATCATTCTGTATGCATGAATGTTTATACTGTAAATAAAAATGATGATATATATCCTCTCAAAATTTCTGACAAAACCAACTTAGGTTTTACTTCAAGTCTTGATTTGCTGTATTTGAAAGGCAAACAATTGTCCCATTATTGTTGCATAACAAAGTTGCTTGCCCTCGCTGATTTGTGTCTACATCAATCACAAAGTAACACTCTCATTATGTGGAGAAAATGTTTCAAACCATTTCGCTCACCTAGAATGCATGTAAATCGTCATTCTGCAGAACAAGGCTTGAAGAAAATGAAATAATTTTGCAAAAATTCAAACCATGGAGACATGCCTTTTCTGAAAAAGCACATGTTGAATTCGATAATCATCAGATTTTGTGCGTGACAAAAGTGGATTTCGACTTGAATGCTGATTTAATTTAAAATACACGTTTTTCATTAAAAAATGGTAAGGCTCAAAATGAACGAGTCTAATGAAACTTCGTGATTTTTTGTTTTGAATCATCTTTCTTGAGGTTTTGAAATTTTTACTCGCATGGTGCCAATGTAAAACATATATACACTTTCCGAAATGTAAAAGTTTCATATTTATAAGTGTATGGCAATAGAAATGAATCGTTACAAATTGATACGTTGTTTTAATTAACATTAACTGTTTTATACCATAATTTACAAAATCTACTTGTTCACAAAGGGTACCCTACAAAAGTGTAGAACGAACTACACCAAATGAAATTCTACGCACAATGATTTAGATTGAAATTCGTTTTTCATTTAAACGACAAAATAATCAATGTTTGAAACTCCAATCAGCCCCACCTATTGAACCAGTGTGCCGAAACTAACCCGTTATCCTCTACTATCGGGCTTCTAACAACAACCAGTAAGATATTCTTACTTAGCCAAAAGTCTGTGACACAGACAATTACGTAACTGCTAAAAGATTTGTTATTGACTTTGAAAACTATTATTTAATTGAATACGTAAGTTAGTACATCTTAGTAGACTAACGGTTTGTTCAAGCCGTTACATTTTCCTTACTTGGAGATTTTCGGTAACCGTCATAATTACTTTAACGAAAAGATCAATTCGAATAATATAAAGTGGATTTAAACTAACATAACTAAGTTTAATGAGCCCTGAAATGTTGTGATATAATGATAGATTTATGAATACATTGATACATAGGGTTACACTGTTCAGTTTCAGGTAGGGACCTTCGATTTTCTTTTTAAATGTATTATAGCTTATGTAACTCAGTAAAAATGTAGCTCTCTAATGGTGAATGAATTTTTAAATCAAGATGAGGAATGCAATATGAGTGTGCAAATCAGTGAAAATTAACAGATTTTAATGAGTTCCTGAATGCATACCGTTGTAAAATACTCGTTTGGCGGGGAAAGTAAGATTTCGAAGTGGTATTTTGTGAGTTGAAACCATAAAAGAAGAACTATTGTCTAAGAAAAAGAAGAAACGGCTATTAAAATTCCACAGCCAACAATTGTAATCAAATAACATCCTCCAGCTGGCATTCAGACAAGAGTGGTTTCCATGCTACGATCCCAATGGCCTTTGACGATGACGCGTACAGTTCTGGTAATAACAGTTGACCCCTACCCGTGATTATTTTGACCTATCAATAACAAAACTTCTTTTGAGGTGCACCATCATTAGCCTGGAGCTTCAGCTTTGGCATTAACCTTCTGGCATTGGGAATGTTCCTCCGTCATGGGGCTTTACAGCCGCTCGATCTTCAAGTGAAAATCCTCGCCTTCACCCGAGATTACCACCAAGAGAACTTAAATTCATCAACAGAACCACCTCTACTCAACACTCAGTTAGTGGTTGCATCTTATTTAGTTGGGGCAACAATGCTAACGTTAACACTATTGAATTTTTAATTGTAAAGTGTTTTACACTTGTTAAATTGTGAAAATTTAAAAATTAATTCACAAAATACATCAAACTCAGGCTGAATGAGATTTGGTTCATGTAATTTCAGTAAGTTTCTTCCTTTTGTCCAGAAAAAAAGTGGTTTGTCTTTATAAATCATTAAAAGTAAACGAAGAACATGTTCCCTCAGACACTAACACCTTCAATTGGGTAAGTCAACAAGTATTGAAAGTCTGTTGATTCTATAGCGGAAACAATAATGATAGCTACAACCAGTGGCGTATATATGTGACATTTTCGGGGAGGGCCGAGAATGAAGGGGGGTCCGGGGGACAATTTTTCAAATCAAGCGTCTAAAATCACATGTTTCAACTATTCCAGCACTAAAAAAACTGACAGAAAAGAGGTTCTTTTCCCAGGGAAAGCTTATTATTGGCCTAAATCCGAAAAATACAATAATAATTTAAATTTTCCAAATT
The DNA here is from genome assembly GCA_031894815.1 of Creontiades dilutus. NCBI lineage: Eukaryota > Metazoa > Arthropoda > Insecta > Hemiptera > Miridae > Creontiades > Creontiades dilutus. Next base: position 1,380,596 of record JAVIWC010000240.1, read on the forward strand.
TCGGGGTTGGGGGGGGGGGTGCCCCCCCCCCCCTCATATACGCCCCTGGCTACAATCCTACAATCGATTTAACAATGACACGTCCTTCAAATATTTTATTTGGGAACTACGAAATTCAAATCCCCCTAATCCTTCTTTTCCCTGACAATGTCATCAAAATCGAATGACTATGTAAATTACGCTTACGGTCACAGGACGAACATGAAATGAAGGTTGTTCAAAATGGTCTAGTAATACGAGTTGAAATTTTGATTTTGCAGAAAAAATTGGACCTTTAGATGGTGAAAATGAAGATTCCGATAAATAAAAGTAGACTCGGAAGCATAAAAACCGACTTTATTAATTTAATATTGTAATTAATGCAGTGTACTTGGCGAAATTGGGTACCACGTTTTCGTCCGTTGAGCAATATTTCAAAATTACGATATTGAAAGAAATTCGCTAAACATTGGTCACATTACTTCAAACGGGAGGATGATTGTTTTAGTGCAGTTTTCGAAAAGGGAGTCATTTCGGAAAATCAGAAAGTTTTATAGAAACATAAATTTCAGGACTTATCGCACCCAAACTACTACAAAAAGTGTCAGTGAATTCAATAAAATTTGTAGTAAGATATTTTTTTAATGATCAATTAACGACATAAAGAAGGATTTTAGCAGTTGACTGAAAGCAAAACGCAAAGCTGATTATGAGCGATTTAGAGTTATCAATAGGGCTACATTAGCTGCTCTGCAAGAAGCAAGGAAAAGCAGTGTTGAATGTGGAATTCGGTAAGATGTCTAATCATTCTTTATACCGTATTATAATCATCCTTCTATACCGATAACTACTCAAAAACTATTTGTAACCATTAAACTTCCTCAGCAACTTTCACCAAAATTTTCCGGACTGTGTATCACGGTAACTTCCGCCTATCATGTCCCCAAAATAGCAGCTCTATTGCATACAAGTAATCAGTGTATTGGTTCATGATAAACCCCCCTGCTCCAACTCAATACGAGGCGAAACAGCTGCACATTTGGATGAAATAGCTTGAAAATATTAAATTCGAATCTTACGTCTTTGTGACTGCTCACAAATAAACCACTTCCATTGGAAAGAAGGGGTCACATAGTGTCAGTCAGTTCCTCAGTACACATTTTTGATAGAACTCGCAGGCTTAGTTCTTGCAGAGTCCAGAAAACGTTCGGCTTCTTTTATCAATTTACATATCTTATTTTTACTAGTGAGTAAAAATATTCAAGTGATTGCTGGTAAAAGAAAATATGCAATGTAATTCTGAACTCATATGGTAGTCAACAACAAAATAAATCATTCAGGGACAATAAACTTAGTAACTAGTATTGGGACTGGAGTCCATTTGTATATCATCACACGCCCCCTCAAGTGGACACCTCAAGTCCCAGAGCTCGTGAACATTTCCCTAGTTTTTCTCGAGGGGTGGATTTAGTGAGTATATCGGCAGGCATATCTTCAGTCGGCAAGTATTCTACCTTCACAAGATTGTTGTTGATTGCCTCCCGGATGAATGCCTGGCGTATCTCCATGTGCTTTGTCCGGTTATGATAAACAGGATCCTTAACCAGTTTCAGAGCTCCCTGGTTGTCGTTCTTGATCGTCAACGCCCCCTCAATCGGATATCCAATATTTTCGAGGAGTCTTCTTAAATAAAGTGCTTCTTTTACTCCTTCCGTTAAACATAAATATTCAGCCTCTGTGCTAGAAGTCGACACTGTCCTTTGCTTACGCGACTCCCACGTTATAGCACCCCCAGACATAATGAAGGCCATACCACTGAAAGACCTACGATCGATTGGACAATTTCCCCAGTCAGCATCTACATAACCAGTCAAATTCTGTTCGGTTTTTCGGTACGTCAATTTCATATCAGCAGTCCCCTTCAGGTACCGGAGTATACGTTTAGCAGCTTTCCAATGCGCCTCTGTATATTTGTTGTTAAATTGACTTAAATAATTGACGGCAAAAGCGATGTCTGGACGCGTTCCTATGGACAAGTAGAGAAGTGAACCCATCAATGACCTGTACGGTATTTTAGCCATTTCTTCTGAACTTGGTACTATGTCCTCGAACTTAGTGTTGATTTCCATGGGAGTTGATATGTCCAGCGCAGTGGAAGCGTGCTGGGCCCATAACCTCTTGCAGAGTCCAGAAAACGTTCGGCTCCTTTTATCAATTTACATATCTTATTTTTACTAGTGAGTAAAAATATTCAAGTGATTGCTGGTAAAAGAAAATATGCAATGTAATTCTGAACTCATATGGTAGTCGACAACAAAATAAATCATTCAGGGACAATAAACTTAGTAACTAGTATTGGGACTGGAGTCCACTTGTATATCATCACATTAGTAACCGTGATCAGCAGAATAGAATGAAGTAACTATCTTCAATTAAGGTCTTTGGAAGAATAATCACCCTAGTGCATTTAGCGAGTTTCTTGGAAAGAAACGATTTGAACAAGGCGAGCTGCAGGGATCGGAAACAAAGAACAGAAACGAATGGTTGCCATCAGTTGGTAACGTCTGGACAAGCTAAGATCTCGGACAATAATTAGCAAGGGTGGGGTCTTTTTTCGAGGGACGATAAATACGATATTTCTACAAAGGAAGATCACGAACGAATGAAGTTCGAATTTAGAGATGGTCAAATCACTAGGGACCTCAGGATCTGGCAGGGGTTCAAACGAACCGATACGTCCGAGGGTCACAAGAAATGCACTCCGAGCTCCGGGCAGAGTATTAGAATTCAGTCGAGCGCAAGGTCGAGGAGTCAGAAAAAGGAGCGCACCTTCCTTGTTGGCGTTTCTTTAGTTCTGAGGCCGTCTGGACGTCTGGCGGGAAATCACTTGGCGCTCTCAGTCTGCATAAGTTGTCTTCTCATTGGAGGGATACAACTGATCGTTCCGACTAGTGTACACTGATAAATCGTTGAATTGGTAAACCAATCATGGGTGGTTATTACAAAAAATACTGGAAACGCATCTACAAACTGTATTGGGATAAGGACATTTAGTTAAAAACGCCATTAAACTGATAATATGTTCGCAGAACGATAGTTTTTCACAAACAAGATGACAGTACTGGCATTCCTACTATCAATTTTATAAGAACATAATTATTAGAATGTTTTAGATTCACTAAGGTAACGGCACCGGTAGTGGCCACTGCTCCAGTAGTGGCCATTTTAAAGTTTATATTCGAGAAATAAGGATTCCCGGTCTCCTAGTGGCTTCAAACTTGCAGGAGGTACAGCTCATGTCATCTTGTAGTCAGAGGTTGAACTAGGAGTGCGCAGAGCATCATTGGAAATTGTGGTAAACTTCTCAATATGACCGTCCCTAGTTTCCTCGTTTGTTGGGCTGTATCCTAGAGCTTCTACTGGATAGAATCAATTTTGTTCATCTGGTATTGAATTTAATGATATTAAACACGTAAGGAGGGCAAAATGTCAAGTGGCCACTACTGAGACATGCACGTGGCCACTACTGGAAATTTCGTAATTTGATGTGGCCACTACTAGATCAAAATAAAGGTGTGAGGAAAAATTAATAAAAAATAGAAAAAATTGTTCTTTTGATAGTTTTAGGCAATGGATATGTTAGGGAAGAGTCGGGCTATATTCTAAATGAGTCCTGAAGAAAGTCAGTACTACTGTTGGCCCACAATTGTCAAAACTAAAGAAAAAATTTTCAACTGTGGCCACTACCGGTACCGTTACCTTAATAGCGTTTCAAGCGAAAATGTTTGTGAGTACGCCACAAATATATTATAGGTAACACCGTTAAGAAATCGAACATTTTCAGTAATTATAAATAAAACACTACTGTCAACATATAAGGTTTCAAATGACATAATATGTCTTATATTATATTAATAAGGTTTCTCTTCAATTTAATTTGTATTCATGTTGCTGTATTTATGGCATCAATATATTTTATATCGCTTTCTTATCGACAATACTTTAGAAATATTGAAGTAATTCACAAGGCGTGACTGAGTAGAAGGATGGAATTTGTGGTGAGAGGAAATGAGATTATCTACTGCAACCTTCTTATACCATGTTTTTTATAGCCCAAGTCGACGAAATTACCGTTGATTAGTTAACGAATTCATGGTCGGACATTCTGAAACTGGCCTGATCAACCCGCTTTTTCAATGATATAATACTAGAAGAAGAACTATTCTAATCTCCACAAAAATGAGGGTTTGGACCCAAAAAATGTATTTATGTGGATATGTGGCTCTATTTAATGGTCGTTCAGTAATCTGATAAACTCTTAGGTCTCCCGTTTCATAACAAGGACCGTGTAAACGATACCCGCGAGACCAAGACGACAATGTTCACAAAATAAAAGAGCACTTGAGAGCTGAATGGAGTTTGGACAATACCTCACATTGATGGTAGACAATAATGTTGATTAGCCAGAAAATTGCAACAAATACATAACGATAACAGAAACATGGAGTTGATTTGTCTTTTGGTCCGAGCACTCTCGACGACAACGTCATTAACGTTCTACTGAATGTTATTCTTGATGCTTGGAAGGAGAGTTGGATCAGCAGAGCTGTAAACACAATGAATTATCACCTTTACCGTCAGCTCAATCACGGGGTGAAATGTACAGACATGAACCAGGTTTCGGGAGTTGTTCATATCAGGTGGATCATAAAATTAAGGTCGGAAACACTCAATATAAATTATCAGCCTTGCGTCGGGTGTCGAGTGGAGCTGTGAACGCTTTGCAACAGGAGGACTGCTGAAGGCACCAACCATTTTGTCGCTCAACGTCCAGTCTTGGGCGAATATCGCAGCAAATGGTTTGACATCAATGAATTTTCTGAAGCTCGCCTCATTGAAATGCTGAATCAGCCGAATCACTGGCCGAAATTGGCTGGATACTGCTCTGATGTCTGGAAATATAGAAAAATTCTAATCGCCGAGTCCAATTACAATTGAAGGGAATTACCTACCCGCCTGAAGAATAATTGTCAAAGCTCCAACTGTTACTACATTTCGCATGTCATTTTGATTATTATAATTACTATTGTTGTTATTATTTTTACATACTAGCATTAATATATTGGGGTTAATATTGGTTGGTTGTTGAAAATTTTGGTCGAATTAAATTAATAGTTGTGTGTTAAAAATTGATGTTACATATATTTATCACACTTCTATATCATATTATTGTTAATTACGCGCTAGTCCCTTGATGTTATTTATGTATATTTATTATTTATATTATTATCATAATATTCTATTTCCCATTACATTATTTATAAAACTACTTAGCAGGGCACGTTTTGTATTAGTTTTTTGTACATTCGCACTGGCAAATGTGTAGAAAAAATGTATACTTTGTTGTAGGTAGTTCTAGCACAAACTCTCAAAAAATTTGGCCTCAGAGGCCGACGGCCATCCAGGCCAAGCCTTAATTACCTTTTGTAACAAGGAACTCACATAGATCTCCATATTGAAGTGTAATTGATATGTACGAGTATGCATGTGTATATTTCAAGAATAAAGGAGTTCATTCATTCATTCATAACGATAACAGAGAATTTCCAACCTTTGATAACGAATTTGGATTATGGGCTATTTGAAAATTGTACACTCTTATCTGAACCAGTAGTTTCAACATACCTACATAACCAACGCGATGGGTCAGACGACAAGCTGTTGTATTAGACATCTATCTATCATTAGCATCCATATTGAGGCACATCTCACCAGTTGCAGAATCACTGGCATTGGCCAGATGTGAAGAGGTTAAGCACATTCGAACGATCACGGAAAGGTACGATCAATGTGTCTGAATAGATCAACCTTAACCTGAAATCTGACTTCCACAAATCTTCTATTCTCTGAATATCTCCGCACAAATAGGTGTGTAATACAATAATGAAGCACCTTCTCCAGCACTTAACAATTTTGGAAGGTCTCTGTAAAGATTCTTGTACATTGATGGGGTTCAGAATTGAGAACACGTTTTGATTACAAAGTAATTTATATCTCAAGTGCTCGACATCAGGTGCACATCTGCTCTGACTAGCCACCTTATCAAATATCGTACACCGACAGATCATAGGGCTTGAGTCATGACTAAGAATCATCTCAATGATACAAGAGCACCTTCCTAAAAAGAATTTCTTGGCCGAAATAGCGTTTACAAATCGCATTTTTTTTTTCTACCTGTGCTCAAATGATCAGTTATGGTGCCCCCAAGGCGCAAAGCGAGAAATGGGTGTGAGTTCAAGGCTGCAATCCCCTGCTGGAGCACCGAAGGCAACGAAATAGCGGTGTATGACATCAGGGAACGTGGGTGGCTCCACCGCACAATTCTCAGTGATGAACCTGAGTCTTGGACAAGTGGCTCGATGTGGCGACGAAATCACTCAATTTCGTCGGAGTTAATGGCACATCAACCAGATGAATTTTTCTTCCAATGATTTTTAACTCTAACGTGATCGTTTCAAGACTTCTTGAAGCTCAAGTATGGTTTTTCCATGGAGGCGTGCTACTTAAGTCGCAATTAACCTTGAAAACAACTTTCTAAATAATTCATGGAATTTAATAATTTTAATATTTTCGTGTCTTAAATGTAGCAAGGAATTCCGAAAAACGGAACGACACTATTTTTGGATAACAAAATTATTTTTTAATACTGAGACTAATTTCTCAACTGTTAGACGTAATGATCTAACTTCCTTAGTTTCCAACCCAAAGGAATCGTTCACCACTCGTTGGGAAAAGCCTCAGTTTATTTATGCAGTATTTATTGTAACTAATCAAGTTATTGTTTGCCAAATAAAGTGACTTATTCTGGTCAGCCCTGAGTTAGTCCTTACAGTGAAAGTCGGTTAACGAGAATGTCCACGATTCAGTTGAAAGTAGAAAAAATGAATATTTATTCACGAATTGGTATTATCAGAAAAGATGTCAATTATTAGTGAACGTCTATTCAGTGAATTTTTCGCAGGAGTTGGAGTGGAATCGAACCGTTACAGGAGGAGCAGTAGGATGGAAAAGAAGATATAGCAGTACAGAACGAACATAATATTCCGCTCAGCCGTTAAAGAGCTATAAACCGTTGGAACACTACCGCGCAACAAAACAAAAGCCTGTTTTAAACCATTTGACGGCTCACTGGCATCACTTGTGAATCTCCGGTAGGTGAACCGATCTGTAAAAACAATTTCATCGTTTACTACCGCCAGATTAGAAGCAATACGTAGCAACATTTAACATAATGAAAACGGATGTACAGGATTTACTACGCATTAGTACAAATACAGTACAAATTAGTACAATGCACACATTTGGGAGATGCCCGGAACAGCTTGATATACGACAATCTACATTCATAAGCATACCACATACATAAACATGGTAGGTACAGCACAAGCAGGCACTCTCCTTGAACTACATCACACTTATTGTGTACATTCCATAGCCTACATTATCGTGAGAAATCGGTTTTGTAAGAAAATAAGATTTAAAAAACCCATATCCCCATCTATAGGCGGCATTGAATTTTTATAATAATAGTGTGCTATTAAATTTTAATAGTGATACATATTGAATCATTAGTATTACATATACATCACTGCAGACGATACAGAAGACATTTCTTGAACCCATTGGATGGATTCAACTGAATCTTTTAATGTTGAACTTCAATCGTAACCCCTAGGTGAACAAAGTCACTGACCCTATCAGCATTTTACTGCCTAACAATCCTATAGCAACCTGGTAACTATATTATTTTCAAAAATTAACTACTGTAATCAACTATGACAACAAATTCAACAACCCCTTCGAAATTTATTGCTTATGTTACTACAAACTTAGATTCGAAAAAGCATAGTTTTTTGTTTATCATCTCATTGCAAGGAATCGATTGGGTTAACCCGGATCGCTAACATTCTTCAACTCGCTCTTCCCAAATTAATTCGTTGATTGAACTTATCAATATTATTATAATTTTTAGATTAAATAATGTTTCAGTGTAGGCATTCCCTCTTCATTTGATTTTGACAAAACGTCTTATATAATCACATTCCTAGATGCTTACTGCTGTTCCAGTGGATAGGCTGTTCGGTAATTTTGATGGTTCAAAACATCTCTGTCGCCACCAATGTTTCTCAAGCTGTCAACTTTCTCATTCGCATTCACAAGCAAAAATCTTCGGTCTTAGCAAAAATAGTCAAACCTGCTCCTGATGTAAGTAAGAAGGGGGAGCGTGAACCTCGTGGAGGGAATCAGAAACAATAAACTACAAGAAACTCAGTAGAGATTAGCAGAAGGAAACCTGAGACACTATTCTTAATGCACCCAACTGCATCCCAGATAATCCATTTCGTCAGTTGACAGCCGAAGCTTTCATAGCGACCAAGAGAAATGATAACCCGAATTTTCACCTCCACATTATTCTTCAGTTGGAGGAGCTTGTACATGTAGAAGTAAGCTAAGCTATTTCCTGGCTAAATAACTGGAAGAATTCCTCATTACTACATTAGACTACCAGGCACGTATTGGATGAAATCCAATGACCTCATGGCGTAGGAAACAACTACCAAGACTAAATATTGCTTCTCATCCAAATCGATTAAATATCGATTGAATTTCCCTGCATGGGACTAATTGGTCTGACGTCAACAGTGCATTTTTTAACTGATGAATTGAGACAACCAAATCGCTGAGGACGATCTTTTCCCCCCTTGAAGCTGACTGAGCTGAAGCGATTCTCTCGCGCCAGCTAATCGCTCTCATCGCACGCAGCCAAGCCTTCAAACGAATTCCGGGCCATTGTCACGCACTTCCGGCGGTCCGATGCGAAGAAAAAATTAATTATCTAGCCAACCTGAAAAATAATAATTGAGTGCCGTCTTTTTACCCACGGAAGCTCCTAAAGATTGCCCTAGCGGGGAAAGACGGTCGAAAAATAACATTATCAAGCTGAAAGCACGGTAACGAATCTGGATTCATAATTATAAGAAATGATATTACGGGTCTGAAGGATAATAAAAATGGAAACGAAATACATAAATTTAAGTATTTGAATATAAATTTGTGCCCTCATGTATTATACTGAAACCCAATTGATGGAGCTTGAGACCTTGGTAGAGTAATAAGGGGGAATCTTAAAATTGCTTACTTCCAAGTTGCGAGAAAGGAATCACATACAAAATTGTTGAAAATGTTAAGAAATTATTTCCTAATCAATTGATAAACAACCAGTTTATTTAAACAGAAATATAACGAGAAGGATAAGGCATAATTCTAGCTCGCGTATTACCAGTGAAACATTGCCATGGGAAAATGTAATAATTTTTAATTCAATTCGCATTCATAAATACTAATTTACGATATTCAACAACAGTATTTGAGAAAGCGGTTCATGTTTCAGGACAAAACTCTATTCACCTCTTTCAACATGAGAGCCAACCCACACTACACAAACGGTATTAAGAACTTCTGGGGGGGGGGGGGGGGAATAATTACAAGTAACTGTAACATAAGTAGCTAATAAAATCAAGTTTAAACGGGTCACGATGATAACACCTGGATTTTGAACTCCTCAACACTCCTGAATACAAATTCATAAATGGGAATACGCCAGTGATTCTTTACGTATCCTCTGAAGAAGGCTACTTAGCGGTTACGCGGGAATCAGAGGGTCGCGTGTCAACAAACATAGTTCCTCCGTCTAAGAGTGGTGTTACACCAAACAATAAAATGACAGGGACAGAAAAACGATTTGGAGAATAATCACTAGCAGATTCCGTTGTTATAGCATATCAATTTTGATTCATAACACGCTACACAACGGTATCGCATACGGATTACTAAGAAGCTATTTTCGTATTAGTTCACATCCGTATCACTCATTTCAAGCAATGAACTAATCAACAGGCTAATAAGGCAAATAAACTTAATAGGTAATCGATAATAGCTAAAGTATTGTTCAGCTTCATGATCTCATCACCTTGATGCGTTTTGGGAATGATGTGGTTCTTTTGGTATTCCCTGATTTTGGACAAAAATGTAGTCACTCTGATCTGAGGTAGAGCACCTCATTATTAATAATCTGAGGTCAGTCTGAAGATCCGCATGAAATTTCAGCGTAACACTCGTACGTTGAATTTGGAAGAAATGAATCTCAGGACAACTAATCTGGGATACTCGTACCTACCAGTATCTAGTTCAAAGTGGTGAAGCATCAAATACATCAGCCTCAGGGTTCATACAGCCAATCAGAGGTGCTCCTTACTTCATCATTGGTATTCCAAGAAGCTTCTAATGAAAATTCAGCATGATGAGTGGAACAGGGTGGACATCATCATCAGGAATCGCAGAGCTGTCGACTTCTTTCGTCGTAGGTACCTGGAAGTCCAACAGAACCTCCTTACGAAAATTCTTTATGGGTGGAATGGGGAAGATAATGGCCTCAAGGCTCACTCAACCGATCTTGAATGATTCCTGTTTGGAAGATGTGTACACCAAGTATGTATTGTCAGCAACACCGTGGGGTCAGTTGATACCGTCCAATGATCAAAGGGTCCAAAAGAATTCGTTGTAGAGAAAAAATTGACTGTATGAACCCAGTGAATTTAGACTTATTTAGATGTAATGCGAAGTAATTTAATTAAAATTTATAAAACATAAAGTGTCATTTTAATAAAACTACAGAAGAAAATGGTCGGAAATAGGATTCAATTGTGTAATTTTGCTAATTTCATACTCCCCTGACCATGAGGAGGGCCCATCGATCGAAGGAGCTACTCCTTATATCTAAAAATATGAGCAGTATTATTTTATATAGATATAAAAAATGTATAACTACGTTTAAATCATTTGCAAGGTCAAGCAGACGACTCACCCATGCTTGGTTTGGTAGTAGTGCCACCTATTCATGATTAGCTTCACTTATGATATCAGCTTAGTATTTGCAGTGTGCAATTTCGTTAAAAACGGTTGTGGTTACGCTGTTACCGGTTTAGAATGTTGAAGGAGGATTAGAAGATTCAATACGTCTATAAGAAATCTCAAGATGCCCCTCATCATTTGGCAAAAACCCTTATTCGAATGAACCCATGCAATTTAGCGCGTGTGCGTCATCCTTACGCATACATACAAATAGATGAGGTTATTAAACATTTTTAGTACAATTGTATTGGAAGAGAAGGATCCATAGGTGGTCAGTGTAGAATTTCAGTCATTCAGGCCATTAAGAGTCGCACCGTGTTTAGAAACCATTTTGAAGCAGCCCATTAGATCCCCGTGCTCTCGGCAGTCCTATGCGGCTAAGAGCTCACTTATATGGCAGAAGAGGGAAGATGTAGTTATCCAACTTGGCAAGGAAAATCCGCCAGAGAGAAAAAAAAGGAACGAGTTCCTGACCCCTCAAGATCCCTGAGAAATGCCAGCGGACAGTCCCAGGGCGCTCTACTTGTCCCTTGAAAACAGGTGAAAGGTTTTATTGGTCCGATTTCACTCCCGGTGTCAAGCTTGGGCTCTCTCTTAAGTATCAACCGCGCCAAGCTGTTCATCTGGTACAGAAACGTCTGAAGGCAAGAACGCCGATGAGGAGGATAAAAATAACCCGTAATTATACAGTTTATATTATTTTTCGGTGATGGATGTGAAGTTCCAAGAAGAAGGGAACGAGTGGTAAAAATCAATTCATATTCATTCACGTCCGAGGAGCCTGGAGGGTAAAATAGGTCTTCGCGAGCTTGTCAGCCAAATAATTCATCACCTCCACGTTTCTTTATTAACGCACTCACCTGGTTCTCCAGCTACTTTCCAAACTCACGTAGCAGTGGTCACGACGTTCCCGTATTTACATAAGAGTGAAAAATATTTTGATTGCACGACTTTAAGTGCAAGGTGAAATGTTACCGAATGCTGATCCTCTGACAGTTTCGTGCAGTACAAAATAAGCCAAAAAGCTTTTAAAGTCCATTTTAAGCGGAACATCAAGTATTACTATGCCAAATCAAAAATCTGGAGGAAAACGCGGTTGGAATCGTTGAAATGCCCTTTTAATTATATCAACGTTGGGTTTACGAAACACGCAACATAACAGAATCCTTAAATTCCTTAATATCAACGAATATGTTGTGAACTGTGCAGTTCGAATCGCTAATTTCCATTCTCTTATCGGATTTCGTAACAAAATAAGGAAGGCATACAATAGTCTCTAATTGGATCACCCATAAGGCCATGAATGAAGCCTTCACAAACAACGTGGTTGGGTTAGTAGTGAAGTTAAACTATACTCAGATGTGGTAACTAAGTATGTAACATTTACCAGTATTTGTGAAACTAAAACTTGAAGATATACTTAAATGGGATTCAGATGTTTAGAAACGTTGACACTTTTTACTTACATTCAATGTTTGCTAACTTGAAAAGCAGCCTACCTGCAACAATAAAGGAAAATAATAATTAGACATAATATTAGATAAAGGTACACTTTTAAATTGAACAAACCCGTGTTCGTAGAAATAAACTCGGTTGAGTACACAGAAACTTTTCCTTTTCCGATAACTGTATACAGTATTTTCATAGATTTTGCGGAGAAATGTTTCAAGTCGTAATGAAACTTGAAGCAAAACACGACAAAATCCGAGAATAGGTTTGACTCCTCTTCAAGTCCGCTCTTAATTAACTCTCACTTAATTTAAAGTGCCCTTCAAGGGCTGTCAACGGTTCTGTAAAATCAGTAAAAACCTCAAAAAAAGTGAAGGCGGCCTAAATTCGGACTTTTTTTTTAAAGAATTTTCAATGAGGAATCGAATGAGCCCTTCCCCAGGTCAGTAGCTCAAACCATTCCCGATGTTTGGCCCGATTTATGGTGAAAACATTTGCGTTATTTTGGTTTATTATTGCTTGTTTTGATTACAGTAACCTAGTGATGTAGTTAACATGGATACTGGAGTGAACTCCTAAAAGGATTTATAGCCGATACACGGGAATAAATCACGGGCCGATACACGCGCATTCTGATAACTATAAAAAATATATTAAAAAATGCTGCAAATTCTTTCACTGGGGCTTATTATTCAATTGCTTGCGTTCATGATTTGGATTTATACTAAGCTTTGGAGTGTGCATGTTTCACAGGTGATAGAGCGATTACTGAATTTCAGAAGGCACACAAATATGATCAACTGATCAATCCAAATAGGTATTTTGGTTGAGAACAGATTTACGTGCTATATGCATATCTCCTGAAATTCAATAATCACTCTATCACCTGTAAAACATGCACACTCCAAAGCTTAGTACAAATTCAAATCATGAACGCAAGCCAATTGAATAATAAACCCCAGTGAAAGAATTCGCAGCGTTTTAAACCTGTTTTATAAGTGACACATTTAGCCTATATCTGATTAATCGTTCCACGAAATCATTCCCCTCGATACCTTTTATGCTATTACCGTATACCACTAATATTAATTCGTATTTCACTATTCATTCGTCAGTATTCAATCGTATGATCACGCGTAGACATTGTGGACGGACTCAAATGCTTAAGCCCAAGAAAACCAATTGGATCGGTCCTGATTAGATGACGTATTTACTTAACCAAACTGTTTTGCAGTTCACAATCAAGGGCGATTTCTTCACACACAATAACTACATTTTTGCTAAAATGCACAGACTCACCTTTTTCAATAACAGTTATGAGTGCAACAAAGCGGGTAAGGTCAAAGCTACGTATTTTTCACTAGGGATTGTTTCATACGAACCTTCTTTGAATTGTACCATCCTAAAAATCCCGTCTTAAAAAGACTTCTCAGATTCTGTTTAGTTCTGTTTGAAAGTTAGCCGGCATATGTACTTCCGGTTTTTTCTTCTAAATCCCACACTTCAACCTTTGAACACGCTTTTAGATTTTGTATCAAATGAAACGAGGAGAGTATTTATCTTGGCCAACTGGATCACTCGGGGCAGGTGAGAGTTCAGGTAAATGCGGCCGGTCGCGAGAGCGGCTGCCAGGAAACGCGAGGGGGTGTGTGAGGTGCCGGCCCGCCACCGACGGGAGAAGGAGCGCGCCGTGTGCGTGCGTACTGATTCTATTTAAGAAAAAGAGTTTGCTCGAGATGCCTAAGTATAAAAGAGAGCTGGGGACCTGACCCCGTGGGGTCAAGATGAAAATACTTCCTAGCCGGCTCTTGGATCCCCCGCGCCAACCGTCCACCTATGGCCCCAGGTCAAGGAGGCAGGCTAGGCGATGCAATGGCGGGTCTCTCCTACTCTCGCAGATGGATCACCATCATCGTCAAAATCAACATCAAGGAGACCTTCAAATGGGATCCTGTCCCGTGATATTTGTTTTCTACGTATCTATACTCATTTATGAGTAGCAAATCCTAATTAAACTTTCGGCCAAATAAGTTGAGCTTTTTGTCAAAAGAACCAAACCTTGTTTTAGATAGTTCAGAACAGTTTCCCCTTCGTGCAATAAGTTATTTACCCTAATTAGTTCTACCTGAGACAACCCAGCCTCTTCCAGCAGAATGATGAGAACGTCGTAGAAAAGGAAATCAGACATGATTTGTTATATCTTAGTGAGCTGAAGGAGTTAAGATAAACTGTTCATTGTCTGCTCTCATACTTGAGGCCATGATGAAATTCAACATTTAACGGTTCGTTTTTAGGTAATCTCAATTGATTCACTGGAATGTAATGTATCAGAAGCAGTCCCTTTCGACACCTGTTTTATAGGTCATGAAAGAACTTTCAACTCTTGCCATTACACTTGTTGAGCCTATTTCAATAATGACATGTATCACCAACAGAGTGAAGTCAACATCTGCACAGGAGCAAACATGAGTAAACTTAAGAATCAGCTGCTACCCCTATTATTTCAAAATAATAACCGACCGATTTCCACAAGTTTTGGAGGCAACGTAAAGTTATAGAACCCACGGACATATTGTTTGCTATGGTGAAGGGTAGGAAGACGCGGAGGGCTCATCAGGCTGAGGAAGATGATTGGGAAGAAGGGAGTGAAGTCAGTGGAAAAGCCAATGTCAGGGTCAAGAAAACTCCACAAAAAGAGGTTCCTGAAGGGGCAGGTGAAAATGTAAGTGTGGTTCATACACAGATTCAAACATTTAGTTTGACATTACCGTCTCCTGAAGCATTTTCGTTTGTTTCGGACGAGTGGAATACATGGAAAAATCGGTTTCAAAGATACCGAAGGGGGACTGGTCTTGATCATGCGCCAGAAGGCCGTCAGATTGACGTCCTTCTATTCACGATGGGTTTTTTGTAAACAGGAGATGATTGTGAATATAGAGTTTGCGTGAATCAATTTGTGTTGTGCCACGCTCATATCTGGTGGAGACAGATAAACGAACCATCAGACGCAACCGTATTCACCTCAAACCTGCACCATATTTGGATCGAACCCCTCCAAATACGGTCCCATCACCAACAAGGCAGTTATCAAGACCAACACATTCAGATGTACCAAAAACTCCAACCGAGACTCAAAACGCCCCCCCCCCCCCCCCCAATACGAAGAAATACGTCTGGGACACGAATATAGAAGACTAAACAAGAAACCGGAACGCTACCAAGCTTGATGAAGATGTTCCATCTTGAGGGAGGATGTTGTAGAAGCCGCCTCGAGTATGGTCCTGATGATCACCTGACTCGTTTCTAGGAGACGCTTTGGAATTATATGGGTTTTTTGTGTAAACAGGAGATGATGGGGAATATAGAGTTTGCGTGAATCAATTTGTGTTCTGCATTACTCTTAAAACAGTTCTTAATAAATATTTATAAACTAACATTTTTCAAATCCTCTCTAATACGTTCATACAATATTTTTATAGATAGAGGAATCCATGTGCCTGCCATACCAACCAACTTATTCTTCCTTTGTGGAATCAATTTTTAGGATTGGGCACCCTTAAAACCCATTTGAACGTGTTCTGGGAAATTACAATGTTTAATTGTTGAAAATGATAAACTGAATTGGAGACACACAGTACTGAATTATTCATGTAAGCTAATGTCTGCTTGAAAACTGCTGGAGTAAGGTAACGGCACCGGTAGTGGCCACTGCTCCAGTAGTGGCCATTTTAAAGTTTATATTTGATAAATAAGGATTCCCGGTCTCCTAGTGGCTTCAAACTTGCAGGAGGTACAGCTCATGTCATCTTGTAGTCAGAGGTTGAACTGGAGTGCGCAGACATCATTGGAAATTGTGGTAAACTTCTCAATATGACCGTCCCAGTTTCCTCGTTTGTTGGGCTGTATCCTAGAGCTTCTACTGGATAGAATCAATTTTGTTCATCTGGTATTGAATTTAATGTACACGTAAGGAGGGCAAAATGTTGGCTTGAAACACTAGTAATTTGATGTGGCCACTACTAGATCAAAATGTGTGAGTAGAAAAAATTGTTCTTTTGATAGTTTTAGGCAGTGGATATGTTACGGAAGAGTCGGGCTATATTCTAAATGAGTCCTGAAGAAATTCAGTACTACTGTTGGCCCACAATTGTCAAAACTAAAGAAAAAAATTCTTAACTGTGGCCACTACCGGTACCGTTACCTTATTTAGGGTTAATGAACACCAGGCCTATAATTTGACTGATGAGTCATCTTTTCTACGATATGGTACCCTTGGCAAAACAAGGAGAACCATCTTAGTAAATGATAAATGTCTGCCACGGTTGGAGGATTCCATCAGCACTTCTAAGTGTGACACCAGTTGTCAACAGTAAATTTTTGAGGAAGAACATACTGGTCAACATTTTTGACCGAACTAAGCAATCAATCAATACTTAAATCGAAACATTAATCACACGTTACGACACGAATTCGTGATAACCCCTTTGCCTTCGTAGTTATACAGTAGTTCGAATGAAAACCTTGTTTACGATGGCCACATAATTTAATCACAGGGTTTCCAAGGTAGATACTATTAAATGGACCGGGTTTTTTCAATATAGAAGCAAGCGTATCTCTCAGATTCCGAAAACGACCATTCTACGGTTTAATTGATTCGGTTCGATCGATTTCTCTGAGTCAGAGGTACCCAGAACGAATAACTGGCAGGTTTGCATTGTTAATTCGATACTATCTCGCCATCCTCCAAGCCCGAAATTATCAGGGCTCTAAAATGTGAATGAAGCTTTAGTGGAAATAACGGAAGAAAGAAATCATTCAACGGTGGTGAATGGATTTCGGATCCTGGATCGCATTCGTTCGGCGGTGTTCCCGTTTTTTTCGAATTATATCCCTTAATTATAGTGGGATACGTAAATGTGGGTAGAGGATATGACGTTTACGGGTAATTCAGTCTTCTGGAGATGAGCTCAGCAAACGTTCAACAAAATCAAGTTAGGTTGAACTAATCTTAACTCAACTTGAAAGGCAAACGGACACCATCCACTTTCCCGTTAAAAACAAGAAATTAAGAATACTTAGTGTTTAAAATGGAAAGCTTTTCAGCAGGTATCGAGGTGGTACTGGTTTCTGACAGAGTGAAATACTAAGTGAGTAGCCAATGGATTTTAAGATCCCTGAAGGTAATAATGCAATGGTTTCTGCGTTCGGTCGATCTCAGAAAATAACAAACCAAACCGAGACTAACCCAACATTCGGAACCCACGATCAATGAACATAGAATGCGCGTTTATAGTTACGGTTTTATTTAAGTTTGAAACAATAATATACGTAAAATATTATAATTTAATGTGAATAAAATTTAAGCACAATCACTAAGCATTTATTCCGATGGTTTTGTTCGAGAATTATCGGGTTCCCAAGCCAAGCAGTTTCTTTCTACATGCTGTTAACAAACTGTACATCGCTTTAGAAGCCACGTAAATGTCGATGAAGAGATTGTAACCACACAGAAAAAAAAGAAAAAAAAATTGAAAACAATATGACTGAATAACAATATTTCATTCTTGTCAAATGAAGTTTGCATAATAGATAGTTGAAGGATAAAAACACCAATCAAGTAGATTTTGTAGACATCAGAATTTTTATAGATATTTGTACTGAACGACAATAATTTATATTCATTTTTAAATTGGCAGGTATTTAAGCGTTGCACTGCAAATGTATGAAACTGTGATTAATCGTTCTTTTCGTGAACATTAGAATTAATATTCCTCAGCTGCATGTTAGTTTAAAGGTTCCCTGCACCCACGGAACCGCGCGGCAAACAAGCGATAGATCTTTTGAGAGTTGTCCAACACTCGAGACATTATTTGGCCCAGTCCGTATAATTCAGTGCAGTTCATTGTTCACATTCACTGGGAGGATGCAAGGTTATGAGATTGATGCAAACGTTGCCACATACATCAGAGAACGAACTGTGTAAGTAGGTAGCAAGTGCTGGTTGAATCACATGAGCTATTTTGCTTTATGAACTGTTGGCGATGACATTAGAATGGATAATATTGGTGTATGTAAATCGTTAAGCGGTTTGCATAAGTTCCTAAAAACCACACGTAGACTGATGGTATTGAAATCTCTACCACAGATTTTGTCTACTCTAACTAACTGTTAGGGTGGGGTCCCGTATATCTTGGGCTAGAACAGAACGACCCAGAATAAAACGGGTACTTATTCCTTCAAACATCCCTCCTAGATCGACCTCAATGTGAGTATATTAAAAAAAGATGGATTGCCACCAGATTCCTAGTCATAACATCCGTTTTTTGGAGGATATATTGGATTCCTCCAGGAGTAACTGTAAGGTAAGTGTAGGGTCACCACACCAGGGCAGTGACTTAACACTGCATGGCATAATAGTGTACGAATAGTTTACACATTTGCTTACTCTCTTCCAATTAAATGTATTTTACGAAAAAAAAGGGACAAACAAGACAACCAAGAAAAGGAAATGAACTCTCTTGAAATCATAATGTAATGAGCGGTAGTTGTGTTGAGAGGTGAAACAATGATAATGGCCGAAGAACGCCGTTCAGACCTTCGAGATTCCCGACCGCTAATTACTAACATGGGATTCTCAACTCGCATCTATTTAAATATTCTAGGTCAGAGCTCATTAGAGTAGCGCAGATTGCGAGGACGGGCGTTGAACAGCTTCGACGGATCGTTTCGTATTTGAAACACTTGCGGAACGATCATCCAAGGATTAAATAATGTATTTCGTACGCATGTAGTTGTGTAATATATAAATTTCAAGGTAACTATGCAAGTTGATGCAAAATGATTCTAAAGGTCGTATCTAATCTCTATCACTCAATTTACTAATTTCTGACAACAGTTTTTGTTCCAAGGCCTAGACATCACATTGTTTGGGATTTATGTAGCAATTTTACGCTTGTAGCTGATTCGTAAATTGTACTCACAATTAGTAACATCGACAGAAAGAACGCTACATTTCATTTGACTAATTAAAGAAAAAAATACCCTATTAGGTTGGAAAAGGAGTTTTTGTTTTCCAATGATGTCTACAGTTTTCAAAAAAGCGATATCTGGAGTTTCACATTGTAACTAAGACTTTCTTATGGTATTTATTTAAGTGGTCTTTCGAGTGAAAATCGTTCATAAAGGAACAATGGAATTCAAATAGGAAATCGTTTAACTATCTTTCAAACGGAGTTACCAAATAGTTCATGAATTAGGGAAGATAGTGGGCATTCTAACTACACAAGTTTGAATGTATGAAACAAAGTTAATCTCATTCGGTGCTCATTTCTCGAGTGCGCGGGTAAAATATGCAGAAACCGAACGAATGAAAATGCAGAAACTAAAATATGGTTCAGCTAATTGTGGGAAAGTTTCAAGGGAAATGTCGGACCAACATGGATTTTTCCTGAAATTTTCAGATTTTTTGCTCCAGCTGTTTGGGAGAAATCGTGCGTACGGCGGACGGACGGAAAAATTTGTATTGCAGATTTGGATTCTATACCCTTTGAAACGTAAACCATAAAATTTTCAGGGGGGTTAGAACTTTTTTTTTTTTTTTTTTTTTTTTTTTTTCAAGAGCGATTACAATGGTTTGTTATTGAATAATAAACCAATAATTCACTTTCGGGTTCATATAATATGGAAGGAGGAACTGAAGCAGGTATATGAAAAGCTGTATTATCCCTACTTATCGTCAAGGATTAAACATATATCGCTCCTTTGTTACTTTATTGAGTCTAAAATGTAATGTACGAACTTGCTCATCATCAGATGGAGGTTGAGAAGTAGTTGGAAATTTGCTAAATGTTTATGTTTTCCGGATTGGGACTCACAATAACGAATCCGTGTTAATTTATATGCAACGGATAAATATGATTGAAATTACCACTCTTCGTAATTTTGTTCAAAATTTCCTCTAAAACGGAGATTTCGATGTTTGATTTAAACCTGGTACCGACGATAGCAGAGCAGCTTCAAGGACACCGAATGCTAATCCCCAGTTGCGCAAATGCACTAAGCCCATCGTCCGCGGTTTGAGTCAGCGGTCAGCCAGTAGCCGCACAATGGAATTTACGATGCTCGGAACGATGAGGGCTGACCCTTACCTAGGGTAATTGCCCAAGGAATTGAGATGCATTAAAGATTGGAGGGTTTTAGTAGTTGTTCGACAAGTTCAACAAATTATAGAGGATTGAAGCAACTTTCGTGGATACTGTACGATATCTTCAAGGGGAGACACCGCATTCATAATGATAACTTCATAAAAAATTCTAATATAGGCTACTGGCAAACGTTTGTAGACACACATAACGCTAATTAATAAGGCTAATTCAGCACAATTATACAAATTATATAAACATATATTATTACATCAAAATCATCCAACGGCAATTTGTCATTTAGTGAAGTGAGAAATATTCGTCGCACTAGATGCAAAACGCTACATTTGAATTATAAGCCCTGGGTAGTTATTAAGTTTTTACATGTTCGCTGTGCAACTCAGGAGAAGATGAAAGTGTTATTCGTTTCAAGGCCAACTGTCATATCTTGAGAGGTTTGAGGAAAATATTTTTTAGTTCGCACCATTTGTCTGAAGAGGAAACAATAGACCATTTGAAGGGAATTGGTCCAGCTTGGACAACTTTGTTAAGCAGGCAATGGCATACAGAAAACCTCTGGTAGCAGAATTTAATTTTTGAATTAGTAGGTGAATACAACATGTGAATGTGAATACAACAAATAATTGTACTTTAATTTTGATTGCTTTTAAATTTAAATAATATAGGTAATAAATCTAGAAATTTCTGTTATGTTTCTTTTTTTGTGATTTATGAACTGAACCCCGGCTGATAGCATAGTGATTGCAATGTGTTTTGGTATACGAATATTATTTCTGTCATTTGTGAATAAACGCTCAATTCATCTATTCATTCATTCATTCACACATAACGCACTGGCTCAGAAAACTGCAACTTCCATTGGTACCGTTCGACTTTTTACATTTTCATTTCGAATACTGCAAGATGAAGAATTTGAGTTTGTAATGATTTAGGATACGCAACTGGAATTTAGAAATAATCAAATCGGCCGTGGCTATAATTTACAAGTTTAATAATCAGTCACTTTTGAGCCATATTGGTAACTTTCACTAATATTGTTTCATTAAACTTTTCATTTTGATTTATGATTTCCAAGAAATGAACACAAAAATACAGTACAAACTTATATATAACAATTGGTGACTTGTTCAATCTTTTTGTATCTTCCTTTGTCGTTATATCGCATGATCTTTTCAAGGTGGAAAATGAATATTCATTTAGTTACATATTATTTAAATGGTAACTACACTATTGGGTAAATATTTATGAAGTCAAAAGACCCCTCTAGTTCATTCTTCAAGGATTTCATATTTAAAACAGGAAACGACGACGGCGATTGGGAGATTAGAGCGATTAGCTATTATTCTCAGGAATGTACCTTTATAATCGGCCATGAAATCAAAAGTTAATGGTTCACGTTTTACGACACGTAGGATACCAACACATGTTATCAATTACAGGCGGACTACTAGGTACTTCCAAAGCTTAAGTGTTTTATTTCATTGAGTTGGTCCTCATAGATGGGATATCGAATAGTAAAACTGAATTGATCAACCTTTATGTGACAATCTCACTCTTATCCTATACGCTTTTTAAGTAGATTGCATTTGCTACAATTTGAGCTTAACATGAGCGCTGTAGGTTTAGTAGGTACGGATTTTTTCCAAAAAGCAAAATTTTTGTGTTAAGGTCGTATTCTGCAAAACGGAAGTGTTACTCACCACCGAAATAGTTACCTACATCTTTTGTGAGCAGCTATCGTGCAATGTAAGTAAATATGTGTACAGACGTATATGAAAAACGAAAGAGGTGATAGGAGGTACCTCGACCTCATCTCAAACCAGATCGAATAAAAATCAAATAATTACACAACTCAGATTTTACGGAAAAATGAAGAAAACATTGTACCAACACAACAACATTGCTTCATTTGTTAAAAATATGGGTATGTTATGTAAGTGAATAAATGATAAAAGATGAACTCGGAAGAAACATATTACCTATAATATCCAGAAAAGAAGTAGGTACAATGAACTGATACCTGATAAACGGGGAAGAAACACGTTTTAGAGATGATATGGTATTCTGAACTAATTACTTGCAACATTTTTCTTGATAAAAACCTACGGAGTTGAGGAATTAAGTAAAGAGAGATTGGGTAGGTTTTCAGATGAACAACTTTTGATTTATCTCCCTCAGAACGAAGGGTGACTTCTACAATCGTACAATATTGTCGCCAAGAAGGATGAGAAATTCTATTCCAGTTAGGCAAGATCTCTTGTTTCGCTAACGACATCAACTTCTGTTCGTTATCCTACTTCATTCTTTCGCATTATTGGGTTACGTCTCTCTCTGTCAATTTTCTTCCTCGTAAAAAGGAAGTTTCAATTTGTCAACGGCGATTGTTCCCAGACCAAACTCACCTTCCAGGGAAAAGCAACTCACCGCCACGTAGGAGCTTTCTGCCTCCTCAAGTGAAGGGGCCAGACATAGAGGTGACAATGGCTTTGCTGAGGGTCGTCTCTCATTCAAATTCCGCGCTGCCGCACCGAACTGAGTTAGCACTCAGACTCTAAGTTGGTTCAAAGGTCTTCGCCCGAACGCTGACCGTGAGAAATAGCTATGTCAAAAAAAGGGCACCTCAAGACACACATTCTACCCGGAAAAAATTGCAGTTCCTTCTAAGCGTAAAACATTAAGAACCACGGAGCATTTGCAATACAGTTATTTGTTACGTCGACATTACAGCGACTGGAGCTTATTCTTAACGAGAATGTCTTACTGACAGTAACCTAGTACGTCCTGTACCAATGCATAAAAATAACTGACTAGTTGGTTATGTTAACATTAGAGTTAGTGCTTCGAAAATCAAGCAACATCATGAGGTAAGAACGAGATCAAAAGGGATAGTCAGCATTCATGTTCGTAACACCTGGAGGGGGATTGGCAAAGCAGATTAGCAGTACTACGACCCCCTTTATATTAGGGGATTGTTTTTGTTCATTTTGGAAATGATCATTTTGAAGTGGCACACTGGCAGTTAAATAGTTGAAGGGGGGTTTGAGGAATCGTCTGTGGGCCTTCGGTGGAGATAAGGAGACAATGGAAAGGCACGTGGCAAGTTCGTGAGGTCACCGCCGTGGTAGGACGCCAGATACCACGGACACCCAACTTTTCGTTCAGACAATTACCCATAGTTTTCAAGCTGACAGAGGCAACGTTTATTCGGGTCAACATCGGTAAAATTAGTTTGGAGCGAGTCTAACTGGCTTGAAAACTGCTTTTGAAATTATCCAAACCAGAATTAATGCTAAGGGTTCTAATCGAAAATTCAGAATGAGAACAAGAAATAGGAGCGCGTATCGTAGCTGCACGGAGTCAACTAGAGGCAAAAATCGGCTGGAAACATACAAATATGGGAGCGACTCCCAGAACCAAGAATCGTCAGCAAGGCGGAGTTGACCTGAGTTTCACTAATAAACATAAACGACGACGAGTAAACGACGGAAACAAGTGATCGAAAACAACAAACTCAAGGCAAATTCAACGCCGGAAGAAATAACGCATAATAAAAAATGAAAAGTTACTAGCTTCTGTTACAAAACAGCACTTCTAAGCAAATCAAATTAATGAATTAAAATTATACACGCCAACTCCATCTATGTAACACAAAATACATTAACTCGATTTCTGAAATAGACAAAGTCTATTGAAATTATAAAAGCCGGTTTACAAAGGTCTTCCTTGTTTATTTCATTTAAATTTCGTAGTTGAATTTTGTGGATGACGGCGGACATTATGATCCATTATTAAACGCACCAAAGAGCATTACAATACAGAAATGCTAAAACTTTGAATAATAATTTAAAACTTTTTAACTCACAAATCACATGAACTTCGTGAAATTATTTTGGTAACTAAGAAGTTGCTTGAAATTCCCCCTTGATGGGGAAAACATCAAATTATGGATACGTCAATAAAAAATGCCAAGTTTATCAATAAATACAAGTCCGGTAATTTTGAAAAAAGAGACAATCACCAAAGTGGATAACGGCCAACGATGACCGCTTGAACTCGTCGTCGAATTAAGTTAACTTTAAGTAGGCAATCAACGACAAATGTTTTTGAATCTATCAATAACAAGTTTCTAAGTCTCATGTTAGTCCGTACTCTTTAAAAGGGTACGATATCTCAAATTCAAATATTTAAAAAATAGAAAATCTAAAATTGAGTGCATTGCACGGTTCACCCGATTGTACGCGAGTTAACAACCTCCCGTCTATTTTCACTAATTGTCGAAGTAAAAAATTCGTTTTAAACTTATTCTTCATGAATTTTTTCTCAGATTCATTTCAAAAAGGCCTAAAATTGGGCGACCCCACTAGGCAAAAACAGGGAACTGGGAGGACCCCAAGTATGGCAAATAGTTTTTCACTATTTTTCTGTTACTGAATCATATGTTGCAGTCTTTGTTCTTAATCGACGCGAGTGTACTGGGATAGCAGAAAAAATATCGTCATTTCAACGGGAAAAATCGCTTTTTATTAAACGACTTCGTTTATTCTACCATTTCCGCAGATTCGGAGTCACAACACAATTATTTAGGGACCCAATTCAGGCGGTCCATTTTCAGTAAAGCAAAATAAGGTAAGCTACTTTCAAAGCGTGAAAATGAAATGGAGAATTCACTATTAATAATGTACATGATGATATTGTCCTTCCAAATTAATAAATAATACATACATGGAAGAAACCCATACATACTGTGTTTGTATTCGAACCAGCATTTGGAATCAACAATCTGGTTCGCTCGTGTTCCAGAAATGGCAGAAATGCATGAACGAACGGAGTGATAAAGCAATAAATGATTTTCCCCTTGAAATGTCAGTACTACGTATTTGCTGCAACTCCAGTACTTCGAGTCGAATCAATAAACGAACAGCACCAAGTCAGCGTCAATAAATAGCAAAAGACATCTGCCATACTTCAAGCTCTGCTGTACCTTCATCTTCTTGATTATACCCAGGGTTGGTTAATTAGCGAGCTCGTTGGACTTATCTCTCAAAAAACCGTTCGCGAGGTAAAATATTCCAGAAAGTTTCCTTAGAATCCGAATCTGCCATGAAAAAAGTAGGGTATCTATTTGAAAAACCGAAGTTAATGCTCGTCTCACACGTTTGCACAAGTGCGTAATTTGGCCATTTTTGAAATCTACGGAACAAGCTAACCGGGAAAGCTCTGATACGAATTTCTTCCTCCGACAATAATTCCATTTATTGAAACGTATAATGAAGACGACCAAATGACTTTTGGATTCGTGCGCCTGGACGATTTACCTGAAGCAAATGACGTTTGGCTGAGTCATAGGTTGTCTCTGGCGCCTTATCGCAGATAACAGTGACTCACGCCTGTATGTACACAGACGTCACAACGCTTGTCCAGAGAATGGTTGACATTTTATTTTTGTATGAAGGGAATCAGAAGATGTCGGATCAGTTTCGCTTATATGAGAGAAGAGAGAGAGAGAATACATTTATTCATAAAAACAAATTCCACAAATAATAGGCTAATCATAATAATCATGAATAGTATGACCCGTCGGTTGGCACAGCCTGTGGTGACGGGGCAGAGTTGCTTCTATATAATATTTGGAATTATTCACTTCAGTTTATCCTTTTTCTTTCTATCCTTTTTCACACAAATTATAAATTAC
Source organism: Creontiades dilutus (assembly GCA_031894815.1). Classification (NCBI taxonomy): domain Eukaryota; kingdom Metazoa; phylum Arthropoda; class Insecta; order Hemiptera; family Miridae; genus Creontiades; species Creontiades dilutus. Next base: position 1,406,849 of record JAVIWC010000240.1, read on the forward strand.
AATTATCATTGGTGATTAAACTACCCTTACGATCTCTTCTCGATCGGAAATAACGTAAATTCCACAAGAAAAAAAAAACAACACAAAAAAAAAAAAACTGAAAAATAAATTTGCTTTCTATATTCTTTGTCTTGCTATATTTGCTTCACAAATCAAATTAATATTCTTTGTCATTCAAGTACACATAAATGGTGCTCAAAATAGCTTTGGCACTGGCAGGTCCCAGATGTATCAGCCAGGTGAATATGTGTCTCTTGTAGACAGGACGCGTGTAGGCATCAGGGGTTTTCAGATTTTCGGGAAGGGCGTTGTAAATCAAATGCATCGAATACTGTGGGCTTCTGGTTGTGAGGGCTAAATTTATCCTGGGGTTGACAACATTATGTACAAGCTGAAAGCGGGTTGAGTGAGAGTGAGTATACGGACTGGCAATTAAGGACGGGTGCCGATAATAAAAAAGAACTAACGCCTTTATAAAGAGCTGTCTAACTGTGAACACCTTAGCATCTTGAAATAAGAAACGATTATTCCGCGAAAAACTCAAAATCGTAGCTAGACGTTTGGATCAATTAGTATCTCTTACCATAATCTAAAATAAAAGGAAGCTACGTGTGAATTCGTATACTATTCCTAATATTGTTCCTAGACCTCCCTCAATATGTGGGTTTTGAACACAAACTCAAATTTTTTCTTCTCTGTTGGCTTTTGTGTATGCATATGTCTGACAGGTTTAATTCAGCTAGTGGTCAACATGCCTTTTGCAGTAGAACGACGTAATACCCCATCAAAAACTTTATTTCCAGAGGATTTTTTTTATTTTGAGAGAAATCTCTCCGAAAAATTTATTTTATAAGATTCAAAACGGGAGACTACTTCAAATAAAAAAAAAACATTTATGGTAATTTTTTACATGACGAATCCAATTTTGGTGGAACCTAAGTGACTTAAACTAACTAAATCAATTTTCTCGATTCCTTCATCAAACTCAAGAACTAGAGCACAGTTAGGTGCCAATTTTCAAATGAGAAACACACCAAAGCCTACTGGAGCGCGAGGCAAATACATGCTTTGAATAACAACACCGCAAGACAAAATTTGTGGGCCTTGTTTACCCTTCAGTAAGGACTGTTTAATTTTATAGTCAACCCCGACGATCGAGTTACATAATAACAACGTTGACATTCCAAGTACAGGATTTCATTATTCAATTTAGGTTATCGAATCATATTTCATAAAAGCTATCGCTGCGGTATCGACTTTTTTCCTTTCTTTTCCGAAGGGCAACGATGCCAATTATGTGAAGCCATTCGTGAAGTTACCCACGGTTTCAAGACAGCACGGCGGGCTGGAAACGTTAACGCAACGCGACAAAGCTCGAAGGAACGGTAACTGATAGTCAGAGCCCGAGATGTGGACCTTCAAGGCTTTCATATCAGATTTCGAAACCGAGACATGAAATGCTGAATGAATTAAAACGAGTTACTTGCTCACAAGTACGGAAGCTTACCAATATATGCATGGCTTCACGTAATGATAAGGTCATTCGATCTTGTAATATACCAAGAGCATGTGCGCGAAACGATAAGAAAACGCAAGATGTATATCGTTCTCAATTTTCATCGAATTTCAATCGAAAAATGGGCACTGACTTCTTTTTTATTGTGATTAACCTCACTAACAGAAAATTTAACAGTGATGGCTAAAATGGTGTTTGCTGGTAGTTGGAAATGAATTTTATCGATTGCCACGAACATATATACTATTTAAAAATCTATAAATACCCGGGATGAAAGTATGAAAGGTACTTCAAAAACTTTCATGTTGAAGAGAAATGAAAAATGCTGTACTACAATTTGGACATATTGAGACCAAAATCATCTTCTTAGCTCAAAAGTTGAACAAGTGATTTTTTTAACGTTTCCTATGAAAAATGGGTGTTTTGAGAAAAAAGCTTTGTAGTTATAAATTGATGCCCCCCCCCCCTCCCATCAGTTCCCACCCATTAGTTCCTAATTGTCTTTTCCACAACTCCCACTTTAAATTAATGTACTATGTCTGGTGAATACTGGAGAAACAGACTTTCAATAAGACAATCGATTATCAAGGAGTAAATTTGAGATATCCAAAAAGTCCCAAATGGGGATCAAGGGCAATGCCGGGCATGGAACCAGGGCCTGCTGAGGACTGCTCTCAACCAAAGCAGCAACTACCTACCCGCTGTTTAACTAGTTCAGCAAACAAATATGACTTAGTTAATTGTAACACATTATTATTGTAAACACGCCTCGAATTGAAATTTTAAATCATATAGAGACAATTAGTATCTAAAGCAAGGGAAACCATAACTATTTGTGCCAGTACACCGTCCAACGTACATGAGCTCCCACTATACATTTTGAGCGTTGTTAACTCCACACAGCATCGTTGCCTCCACACACCTTCGTTGCCTCGAAAATACCATTGCAAAAAGAGAGGAATCATCTTGTCTCCGACGTATGGTTTACTTTCAAAATCATGGTTTTTAGTCGAGTTTTGAGCTTTTCAATTCAGTAGGTACTCTTTTATTGTAAGTGGTAGGAGCGAAACTCGTACTTACCAATAACATCCAATAAAGCACTGCCAATCCGTTGGTATTTTCGATGTGTTAGACATCTCAAATAATCGAATTTGGCAGGGTAAAGAACACCTTGAAGCATTCTGAATCGATAAAATATGAAAATCGATACTTTCGATTTCCTTCAGATGTGTTAGCTTTACCCTTTGCTCAGTATCTAATCGATGAGAGACCACTTTTTCCTCTCCGCATCAAAAATATACCTACACAATCATGAAAAAATATTCCATAAGTTAATCAGTACGAAAGCACTGCATCATTGAGCTGAACCGTTGGTTTCACATTTCAGACCTGATTTCGGAGCACTATATTCAATGTAGCACACATCTCCCATTGAAGGTTGAAATTTACCTAAAACCCAACCAACTATTTTAAAATGCAGATCAAGGAGCCTAATTTCCAACCAATTGAATTGAAAATGTCAATGACAACACACAGTTCGTCTCGATGGTGACAATTTGAATAAACGCAGATCATATAGTTTAGTGCAGGGGTACCTAGGTAGGATGTACCGTAGCATATATATATATTAGCTTTCCACACAATTTACATTATTTTAGTCAAGGTTTGGGTTAGGTTTACTTAAATTCTTCTCTACAATATCAATGAAAAAACTCCTAGTTATTCAAAATTGCGAGTTTATTCGTTGTTACAAAACAAAAGAGTTACATATGGTGTTAAACTTAACTAAGGAGTGACTTTGGACGTTGAAGCGTAGCACTGCATGTCCTCAGCATACTTTTTATAAGATGGTGCGTAACCACTGAGTGCTAATAGCAAGCATGATGACATACGATCGTCAGTTAGTCGATTGCGATATTTTGACGTTAATTATCTTCATTTCAGAAAATGCAGACTCGCACAAGTAAGTTGACCCAAACATTAGTCTTATATTCGGATATTTATCTTCGGATATAAAACACCAGACATTTGTATCAGATGCTGTAGCTTTGGGATGTATATCTGATATAATCTGCACCAACTCATTTTCAACAGAACATGAGTTCATATTAAACTGACTTGCTACTTCAGTAGCTAATTCCTCAATGTTTTTACATGAAAAAGGAAAACTCATAAATGATGCTATATTTACCAATTTACTGCAACCATAAAAACACATTTCGAATAGTCCCAAAATATTTGATAATTCAGCCTCATACATATCATAATTCAACTGAGGAATCTTTGCTTTCAAGGGGGGAAAATGTTTCAGATCCTTTCTTTTCAGTTGATCTATCATAAGTTGCAATTTACTTTTGAATGCGTTTACTGCGCAAGCAGTGTTATTACGTAATACATTTTTGTAGTTTAGTTAAGTACCTACTTATTAAAACATTTTTTCCTCTCGAGATCTACTCAAAAAGCACTCGCGATCGACCGTTTGAGCACCCCTGGTTTAGTGAGAAGTCCAGAGATGAACCTCAGGAAGCATCTGGATTAAGCATTTATTGGAACCAAATCGTTGTTGGTAAACGAAACCACAATCTTTGGGTATTGGCTAAATTAGGACCCTTTATATTAAGCAGAATACGTATTACACATAGGTACTGAAAGATCACATAGGAACGAGCAATGACGCACTCTAATTACCCTGCAAATACGACTGTAATCACCACCATCAATGTACCACTTTGGCAACAGATATTAGAAACAGTTTAGTTGGTTAAGTAGATCACTGAGCTTAAACTCTTTTTAGGGTGGAAATGATCATCTAGCTATTACAGTTTAATAATCTTGACGTCTAAAATGTTTTGATATTTGGGAATGTTTGTCGTCATTCCATCGTGAAATCAATGAATTGATTTGTTCCCTGTAGTTGTGCAGTTTTGCATAGCCATCGCAATTCCGTGATTTCCACATCCTTACTATTCAAATCAATGATTTACACATTTTATGAAAAATTGCCTATGCCTGTAGTCACGCACAGTTTTGCATAGCCTGTGAAATAATCGTAGTCGAAATTCCAGCATCGTCTGATTTCCATATCCGTACTAGGCATTCAAAGAGAAAAAATTACTGATAATAACTCGAAGATGGTTTTTTGGAACATATGAACAAGATGTTTAGCTATTTGATGTGACTAAATGAAGGACGGGCGGTAAAATATCCAGAGAGCAAGAAAAGGACGGTAGTTGGATCTCAGAGCACCGTGGCGGAGGAAGAGATTCCGGCAGAAGATTACCGGAGGAATAAGACGGGCAGAGTTGGCGTGTAAATAGAAGCAGAACAGCACTGCCTGCGGGGGCTCCCCTGTCTCACATCGGGTAGAAAGAAGGCCGAACGGGAATGATAAAAAATAAAAATAACCAAAAAACCGGCACAATCACGAAAGAAAAAAAGCAAAAGGAGAGTACCTATCTCAGGTCAAAGGTCGACCACTATTCATGGGGCCACTTGAAAACGGAGGCCCCCGGGGGCAACTTTGTAGAGGTCTGACGGGTGTAGCCCAGGGCTACTTGGGCTTTCGCCTTAACTACCAGTCTCGACAATAGATTCTTCAAATTACTTCCACGCTTAGCGGGAGGAGGGCACTTCGACAAACGTTACCCTCTCATCACCCGCATTCCACACGCTTGAAACAATAAGGTAGCAACGTTTGAACGCGGCCCGATGATGGTATGAAATGATCCTGAATTACGGCGGAATAGTCGTGCCAAAACGTTGATGAAATTGAATGGTTCTGAAGATCCCATTCCAGTGTGAGAATGTGGGGTTGATGAGAGCATCTCATACTCGCTACTCTGTGTTCGAGGGCGTAAATATCCCGAGTGGCTCATGAAAGTTGTCCGTCGGGAGGTAAGAGGAGACAACAATAGGTCATACACTACTGGGATCAGAAAATAATAGTGGAGTACCGAGATGATAGAGACAGTAAAAGCTTATGCACAACACAAACATACTCTTACAATGGTAAGGGAGCTCCGGAAACTATAGCACAAGCATTAAAGTATTCAGAACATTGTACTATTTTGCCGGAAGTATATTACTAAGTACTTAAACTTTAGCCTACTATTTTCAAGGACAAAAGGTAATTCCGTGGAGATTATTGTTTTATACATAAACTTAGGATACAGCCATTTGAAATTGTGTTCCATTTTTCGCTGCCTTTCTTAGGGTGTTTATATTAAATATACAGATATACAAACGCAAAAAGTTCTGTTGATCTGCAAACAACAAAATTACTTTAAAAGCCCCACTCGAATCTGCTCAAGTTCAGCTTTTTCTTGATTTCAAGAAACTTATTGCGAGTCATAGTTGTATAGAATCTTTACTGCACTGCATGATAAATTTTAAAGTTCGACATAAACAATCGTAAAGGGTGCATACTGTTTCAAAAAAATAATAACAACTAAAAAAGAAATCGCTTAAATGTCACGTTGACCTGTTAATTCAGGATGTTGCGAGTGAGGATGTTTATCTATTTTAACTTCAGCCCTTTACAGTTAACTAGCATACAAAAATTCTATAGATTTTGCACATTACATTGTGGATCAAGAGGCAACCACCTTGTCGTGTATAGCGGCCATGTTTAACACGAGGTACTTCTATATAACAAATCCATAAACGTTTCTGGAAGCATTTGGGTTTTGAGCCGAACGACCTGAAGGAATATGTGTCCAACACACTCGGCGCTCATTACAATTTGGTGTTTGTTCAAATAACGTATTTATCAGACAGTACGAGTTGAACTGGATACTTCACGCACCAAGTAAGCAAGGAAAAAAAACTGCAGTACTTTGTTTTTCGTTGGCAGTTATGTTTTAACGGCGACTGCTTCGGTGTCAAACCTTGATAATGAAACTCAAGAAGACTTGAGATATTTACCGTTCCAAGGGTAAATGGATGAAAAAGAACAAAAACGGATACTGACAAAATAATCAACCAGACGTGACAAAGCGACTTTGTGAGACGCGAGCCGACAAATCGTGTTACCTTGAGAGCTCCAAGAAAAGATGTCACTCAAGGATTATGCGCGAGATGTGGGAAACCGCCTCACCCAAAAAGGCAAGTTCTGCCTCAAAATGACGACTTCGAGGGAGCGGAGGGTTCGCGAAGGATTTGCAAGGTAACACCTTTGAAAACGGCGGGGCTCTGAGATGGATGCCGGTAATTAATTTCTAATCAAAGGAGACTATGACTTGCGTAGTGGAGATAGATCGAAGACATTCAGGCGAACTAATAGATGGGAACCTCGAGGCGAAAAATTTGTTACGAACGTGTCAAGAGGAACGTCATCGGAGGTGGCACCGCAATACTATTAGTGACGGAAGCCATCGAGTCATACCTACATACATTTACATGAACCTACTTATACACACACGATATAAACGAGAGATTTACATGGGGACGGTTTTAAAAGATTACGGTGCAGCCAATATAGGAATACACTTGATGAGTGTCTGCGGAGAGGCTTAATGTATTTACTATACAAACTAGCTATATAAAAGGCACATCTGAAAACACTGATTGTTCCCCATGTTGAAAACATAAGTATTTTGTTTAAGCTACGTAGGCCGAGGGTTTCAGGCCAAAATTTTTTTTTGAAAATTCTTGTAGAAAACCTCTGAAAATGATATTTTGTGGGCCGGGCGACCTTTTGACGAAACCATGGTTCAGGGACCCAAAAAACCTGAGTACCACTTTTTGGACCACTCAGTGAACCTTTTGCTGAGTACCAATTTGGTACTCACCCCTAATTATCTCATGTAAAAATAGGTTACCCTGTCTCAAATAAGAAGGTACCTAAATCATCGGTTTTTCAAAACCATAACTTCAAAAATGGAAAAATACGTTCATAAGTATTTTGTTTAGAAACGAATTAACAGATAAATCTGTTGACAGAATGATTTCTAATTTAGATACCACACTCCATTAAAACGATGCAGTTTGTCGAAACAGTGCTAGCGGACATTGAAAGGTAGTGGTTTTGATCTGCATTTAGGGGAATCAATCATTTTGATGGGAAGAGTTTCTCAATCAACGTATGACATGAGATCTCTGGCTTCAAAATTATGAATGACGATGCCAACTCATTTGTCAATAGTTCTGGGAATTAAACAGTATGGTAAGGACAGCCACACTCTTCCACCCTTAATTATTCCGAAAATATCAATCTCGAATCAAATTTCTGGTATGGGAATTAGAAATGAGACGCCAACTCAGTATCTGCTTTTTTGAACGGCAATAAGGAATAATTATGCCAATTCACTCTAGTTAATACTTGGGTAACGAAGCAGTTTAGTTGGCATCTACGTTAACCAAAACATAATTGTATCAAATGTACTAGAGGAAAAGTTGTCGAACTACCAATATATTAAACGTTATGAATAAGTATTTGAGATCTGAATTTCTATACCTTAATGTACGTGAGTTGTTTCTCATGATCAGCAAATACCTCAAAACTGTTGGGTGGTTATCAAAGTTAAATAAGGAACGATTAGGGATATTTATTTCCTTTTCTAGAAGTTTACAAGATGATTTTCCAATGTTATAAGAAAAACGTATCCCAAAGTATTTCTGTGTTTCCCTTAAAAGCAGTGTAACACTCGAATTGGGACACATGAAAGTAAACAAAGAGTAAAACTCACATACCTTCAATTTTCCATGGTGCGTATCATTATTAACCTTCGTCGACCAATGCATGTTATCAATGTAGTTTTTGTATTTGATGCCCCTCAGTTACTAAATCCCTATCGCACAAGTTTCTGCATCCCCTCACTACAGTAGACCCACCAAGATACCTAGGCCCCTTTCCGAATACATTTGTGTTGAATCGAAGGAAAAGAAGAAGGAAGTCTTTTGAACTCTACCAGTTATTTGATACCAATTAGGTACATGTGATTTCCTCCGTAGAGTACCTACAAGAATAAGTCAAAGCTTCACGCTGGTATAAATATATATTTTTAAGGAAAGGCCCATTCCATCATCAATTTCCGGATTAAAAACTAACGGAACTGCCGTCCACGAAAATCCATTATTATAATATCATTACGGTGACCTGATACTGGATCGGGGAAGATTACTCCTAATGGTTCTAGGAAGACCAAATCAAATACGGACACAAGTGATTGAATAAGAAAATGCGTCAAACAAAGGTTGTCGCACTATTATAAACCTATTTGGTCAAAAATAGAGGCACAGAGATAGAAGGTAGGTATTAGATCTAGTTCACCAACTTTCCTTACTGGTTAGGTCTGTGGAAGTACCAATATGTTATTATTGTATAGTTACCGCAGAAGTGAAAAGAAAGTCAGTTTTAACAACCTTCAACACATAAGAAAATAGTCATTTATATATCAGCTAGGCAGGATGACACGTTTTATTTCAGTGCCATTTAATAATGCACACAATACACCAATCCACCATTCAATGAGATGGTCCATTCTTATTCCAACGTTTTCACAGTTCAATACTATAACGTTGCTATGGACTAATCGATCATCCCTTATTCCGTGGATACAGGGACGTAACCAGGCCGTATTTCACCCGGGGCAAGAAATAAATTTTGGCGCCCTCCCCCCACCATAGGCCCCATATCTCATGACTCATACCATCTGAATATACCAATGAACCAAAATATAAATATAATTAATTTGATTTATTCACAATTTATAAACTCGTTGACTAAAAGATCTTTGTAAACTGTCACTTTTTTGCCTATTTGGCTCCACTCTAACTTTGGCGCCCGGGGCTGCCCCCCCTCCCCTAGTTACGCCCCTGCGTGGATATATTGAACGCAGATATTACATTCCTAAGAAGAGAACTTTCATTTGATGGATCGTCAAAAGACAAATGCAGTGCAGTGGCTCCCACAGGAGAGTGAAATTATTCCTACGGAATTCCAACGATCGACCTTAAAGGAAATATGATATCATTGAGGATTGAAATAGAGTTAGTAAATCGAAACTAAACGACTCCGGGTCAAACGATGTGTGGCCTTTTGTAGTAACCTTATGCACAAAGAACAAAGTACCCCATTGGTTGACATTTCAGCTTCCATCGCCACCGTAGGTCAAGTGTGACTCCAACTTCTCCGACTTTCTGAGAGAAGGTAGAAACCAGAGAGAAAAACACCAATAAAATCCCCATCAATAGGTTAAACTTGTTACGCCTCTTCCGCCCAATGTCTTTCGGCTTTCAACAAAGGGAAACAAAAAGTAACGACCCATCCAGCAACTTGATGAACACGAGGACAAGAAATTATGTTAATAAACAGCTTTGTCCATTCATTCGCAAGGATATTTATAAATGAAAGAAAAGAACTGGTTCGTGACATTACCGAGAAGTGACATTTCAGATGTCGTTTTGATTTTTCATTTTTGATTTCGCGTCTAAAAAATAAAGATCCGACTTCGGAACTGGATAGTACGAAACCGGTCAGCAGTGTACCCTTTAAAACGAGAAACAATGGAAAAGGACTTTTCGGAGGAGAAAGCAGTTTTACTCACACAAAGCCGAAGAAATCATGGAGTTTTGTGTCAGCTCACTATCATTTGAAAATGCAGATCATCACTCAGAAGAAACAATTTACGTATACCCGATTCGATCGTTTTTTCTATTACACCAGTAACATCCATTAAGAAAAATCGAAAGTAGAATACAATCAATGAGCGAAAATGAGAAATTGTCTTGTGTTTTTCACTGATGATATACCCGTTGAATTATGTTGTTCGGTCTTGTTTCCATTAGGTTTTCCAATTCTTTGAATCAAATGAAGTTAAAATTCATCAACAGCAACACATCGTCGTTTTTCCGAGAGAAATCATCATAGAAAGTGTCTAATGTTTCTCAATCACCTTGTTTCTTCGTTTACGGAATAAAGCAATGTAATAGAAATTACCAAGAGATCGTCGGGAGTCCGCAACTATCCTGCACTGCTGAAGGACCACGAATGACGAGCAATCATAATGCACCAAAGAGTTGAGAGTTTTCGTGATTTGTGGGAGTTACACATCAATATTGTTAACAAAATTCCTCGACTTCCAACAAAACATCGAAAATTTGGAAAGATCGCAAAGTCTAGAACAATGGCATCCTGGAGCATCCGACAGAGTTTCATTGATAATGGTTGCAGTGAATGGCTCGTCAACTCTGAAGTAAAGCAGAAATTAGTCGCACGCCTTTTAACATTGTAGTTGGCTCGTCTAAATTTATGAATGTTTACGTGGGGTTGAAGTGACCAAGCAGATCTAAAAATTAGTCTCATCCGCATGTTTCGATTTTTCCTCTAGGTAACATTGATATAGTTCAAAATTCATCTGATTAAATAAGAGGTGTTTTTTAACTCTATTTGATCATTTTTTGCCTGAAGTTTGCTTTACTCATTTGGTCGTTCAATTCTTCGAAAATTCGCATAGTTACTTGAAATGAGGAATTGAATAGTTTTTTCGTTAATTTATCGAGTTGCCAAGCATCTAATAACAACGACATACCTATTTCTGTTAGAAAAGGTTATCCATTACCTATCACTGTAATTGGTCATTTTCACCTGCCCACCATGCTATCTTACGAATCTTACACAGCAAAAGTGATTGAATGGCAATGATAACATATGCACCAAAGTACATTTATAATCCATCTCGTGTTTTGTGGTTGAGTTCAAATGCTATTTGGTCACATAAAACTCTTTTGCAAAAATTTCTTGCTCATCATAACGTTCTTAGCAACAACACACAAGACAACGTTCCTTAGTACAGTAATGACAAAAAAAATCTCATTTTGAAAAAAAACGTCACTTTTGGGACGAAAATGTGTAATTTTTCACCAATCCATTTTTCAAAAACAAAAGAAATGTGAATATAAAAGGAAATATGAATTGAAAAACTACATATCGAAAGAGAACGTTGGGAGAAAATGTGATTTGTTAACTACAAATACTAATTGAAAGAAACATGTGCATGTACGACACAAGTTTCAAGTAAGGTTTGGATTGACTCGCGCTTCATTTAGGAAACTGGAACATCCACCAGTCATCGCTAAAAATGCAAAATCGTTACAACTTGGACAACCTCCGGTTCTCTCGACGGACCCAACGCTACAACTCCGCATGCACCTCAGCTATTGTTTTTTGTTTATTCGACGAGAGAATGAAGAACAAGCGAGCGAGAAAAGGGTTCGATGAATGAAATTGCCGGTAGCGCAGTAGCTTCACCAGGATCAATGGAAACAGCAGCGCTCAGCGATGTGCCCAGTTTTTTGCCTACTCGCTTCCTTTTCCCACCATAGAGTTTACACTACATTCTCGGAAAAAGAGGGAAATCGTCTAGAGCTGGTTTAGCATTCGATTCCGCTCCGCTTGCGTCCGGTGGATCAGCAGGTATTTACCATCGTCAAAAAAGGTCAATATCAAGTTCTTCTGGCCTTTCTTACCACTGATTTCGCTAATTGGAATAAAAAGTCCTCCAGGTAGGTAGCAAAGTAGACGCTCATGCAATACACAAGAAGCTCTTTAACAAGTGGACGGTTGCGAAGATGATGAAGGTCCAAAAAAATAAAAATCCCCATGAAGTTGTTTTTTATACGTCGATTTTTATTCAGTGAACCTTCATTACATGTATACACTTGGTAGATGTATTTGAAAACTCCCAGGGCAGGATTTAGAGCCCGAGCATCGAAGCCTGATGGCTTATGGTCCCATCAACAGAGTATTGACTTTTATCAAGAAGGCGGCTTTTTTGTGCATGTCGAGTGCGACGCTCTTGATTATTTGTTCACTTTGAACAGATATCATGGGGTCTATGCCCCGAAGACAAATCTGCATTGGATGAGAGCAGGACACTCAAATATAATTTGGGACGTTGCTAACATAGTCTCCTCAAATAGTCTGCACAGGTTTGAACATTATGTGAACCCTACTCGAAGTAGATGAAATCGTATGGGTGGAAAGCCGAGGCTATCAACTATTTCCAGTGTCCCATGGTTTTACCTGAGTAGCCTTTCAGTAAGTTTGGTGCTGCGTTCAGCCCCATGAGAGGACACGAATAGCTCAGAGCGGCCCTACAAATGGGGTTTTGAAGCTCCTTCTTGCAAGCTTGTCTTCCTCGTCGTTACCAGTTTTAGCTTTATGCTTCAGCACCCAATCCACCCCACTGAATTATACTATAATTGAAAAGCAAAACAAACGCTTCTTAAAATACAGAGTTGGAAGAAAAAATAACCTTGGAAATATTAGACAAATAGGTACTGCCTAATGCAAGGGCAACTGTCGTTCCAGGTTGGCAGTGACGAATAGGAAATTGTGAAGTAATGATGTTTGGTATAGTTTTTCATTTTCTCCAATAAAAAAAAAGTATCATGTCTTAAGTTAGAGCGCAGGAAGGTCTACAATTATTTGTAGAAGGTTCAAATATTTGATTTATATGGGATTTCACGTTTTTGGTTTATTATTCAATAATGAACCATTGTAATCGCTCTTGAAAAAAAAAAAAAAATTCTACCCCCCCCCCCCCCTGAAAATTTCATGGTTTACGTTTCAAAGGGTGTAGAATCCGAATCTGCAATAAAAATTTTCCGTCCGTCCGCCGTACGCACGATTTCTCCCAAACGGCTGGAGCAAAAAAGCTGAAATTTTCAGGAAAAATCCACGTTGGTCCGGCGACGCCCCAATTCTTGAGCCAGCTCTCTCACTTAATTTAAAGTGCCCTTTAAGGGTTGTCAAAGTTTTGTAAAATCCCTAAAAACCTCAAAAAAAAGTCAAGGCGGCCTAAATTTGTACTCTTTTTGAAGAACACTCCACCAGGAATCGAATGAGCCCCACCCCACGTCCGTAGGTCAAACCATTCCCGATCTATGGCCCGATTTATGGTGCCAACATTCGCGTTATTTTGGTTTATTATTGTTTTTGTGTTGATATCAGTAACCTAGTGACGTAGTGATGTAGTAATGTGGATACTGGAGTGAACTCCTAAAAGGCTTTCTAGCCGATACACGGGTTGAAGCATTCTGATAATGCATAAAAAACGCTGCAAATTATTTCACTGGGGTTTATTATTCAACTGGCTTGTGTTCATGATTTGAATTTCTACTAAGCTTTGGAGTGTGCGTGTTTCTCAGGTGATAGAGCGATTATTGAATTTCAGGAGATATGCATAGAGCACGTAAATCTGTTCTCAACCAAAATACCTATTTGGATTGATCAGTTGATCATATTTGTGTGCCTCCTGAAATTCAATAATCGCTCTATCACTTGTGAAACACGCACACTCCAAAGCTTAGTATAAATTCAAATCATGAACGCAAGCCAACTGAATAATAAACCCCAGTGAAATAATGTGCAGCGTTTTCAAGATCGATCCATATACTTACAAAGCATACAAATATATACTTGTATAACAACTACCATATATTATGCTAACAAGTCAATTGCCAAGTAATATTTATTTGTTCAATAGTTAAAGTGCTTTACGGATAGGTAATTTCATAAGATGATGATCTTTACCTTTCAGTTTTCTATTCATCAGAGGTAGATTCGCAGTACATCTTGCTTCCTTACCTGCAACAATTTCATATATTCCATATAAGTACACTTTTTTTACTAAGTAAAAAATCAGAAATAAAGTAAAATTCATATTGCTAAAGTGACTATAACGTTTGAATGCTTATGCAAGAGGCCACCCTCACATCACACATTCACTCGCATAGTTGGAAGGATAAGTAATTCGACTCTTCCTCCTTCATACCATTCAGCATTTTCATCAACTCATCTAGGGCTAATGATCACTTTCGGGAATCAAATGACTTGAAATTTAGTCTTAGTTCCAATTTCCAAGTAATTTCTCTTAGTTCATTAATCTACTGTTGTAATTTATTTGTTATTTACATTAAGAAATCATTATTGATCCCAGGTTTCAATTTATTATTATTGTAAACTAAATTGTCATCATTGTGATTCTCACAACGCTTCAATGTAATCACAACTTATCTTGCTGAGAATCCTAACAATCACCAGTTTTGGTCAGTTAACCTTTTGCTTATATCGATATCCATATTTAATAAATACTCCTAGAAGGAACAATTGCATCAATTAGGGAGGGATGAAGGACGTTCCGAGAGAATGATAAGGGAACAGTGTCAACAATTTTTGGTAGTGTTGGTTAGTTCCAATTTGTTATCAGACTAATTGAGTGATTGACAACGTAAACTGTAAGAATTAGGGGCATTAAGGCTGATATCGAGTCGGATATTATCACCTCTTCAATCTATGCGATCCATGGATTGTCGAAAACGGACCAAGGACGTTTTGCATTATTTTTACTAACTATCTTTAGGTGAGGGAAAGACGCGGTGGTAGGGGAGGAGTGGTGGCGTAGCAGACCGGGACAGCTAATGAAGCAGGTTCGGAGGTCAAAATTGCCAAGAGACAAGCAAATAACTCGGACGGCCCCGATAGCGCAGGTTCGGGAAAAGACGAGTTTAAGTGGCGTACGGCGAACCCGACAATTATACTCTCGTCTACCAGGTCTTATCGAGTATCCGCCGTATTTACAACGTATTTCAGCGCTCAAGTGGCCCGTCGGGAAGGGTATTAAGATGGAAACACGGAACGTGGCGTTATCGTCATGAGAAACCTCACAACTTCATCATGACTCTCGCAAACCTCCAGAACTCACGCTCTCAACAAGTTGGGAAATACGTCATAGACCGAGTTTCTACAAATCCAAGAACGATGATAAATTGGTAAATTCATATTTTATTTCAAGGATGGTATGATATATTTGGAAAGGACTAGAAAAATCCCTTATAACCTCACGTGCATTTCGGCTCATCATTTCCAACTGCACTTCTGTAATCAAACAAGGAAAAAACTCCTTCAAATGTCTTTTTTTACACACTATGACTCGCAGATATGCATTTCGCAATTCATATGACGAATTTCTAACGTCATTTGAAACTTACCAACTACTGAACTGAAGGTTTCAACCTTTTGCTCAAAATATTATTCTACAGCCGAGCTTTACATCTCGGCGTCGCTTTCAACTAACCACGAACCGTACGGTGTGAGGGTTGGGATCCAGTCAAGGGCGTAGCCAGGGTGGGGGGGGGGGTGCTGAAAGGGCTTTTAAATTCTAAAAAAATACCTCCTAAAATACCTTAGTTTTGCTGCTTCGCTGGCTAGTTTACCGAACTTTTGAGCGAGATTATTTGGCGCACGACAAACAAGCATACGGACAATTAGAGCTCTACAGCTAGAAGACGTGTTGGATATAATGGAGAATGTGCCGAGGAGGGCTGTTCTCTTGTGGTTTTTCGTGCTATAAAAACTATCTACATTTTACAAGTATCCCTGGAACTAATTAGTACATGTAATTATACCATAATACGTTTTCTGTTCTAATCAATTAAACGATAATAAAATTGACATTAGTTGTAATTTTGTCTCTTGTTCGCTTTTTTATCTCATGAAACTATACATCCTTATAACCTTCCTGCCTATTTCAGCATCCCCCAAAATAAAATCCTAGCTACGCCCTTGGATCCAGTTTTTTTTTCCCCCCATCCGAAAATCGGTGTATTAGAAACATTCTGAATGAATGAGTACAAATCTTTCGTTTGATTACCGAATAATGGCGTTTCGATAAGGCCAGCATCAACGGAAAAGAAATACTTTTAGAAAGAAACTGCGGGGTTAGGCGTGTTAGCTTAATGTTTTTAGCATTAAAATTTAGCTAATGTTTGCTTGAAGCCTAAATTTGTTGAGCTAACTACAACACTCTAAGCTGGCGTTCAGCATGTAATTCGTTACATATCCGTTCCTTACATATTTAATTTCCCGTTGTGAGGGGAAGGGGAACAGGCCTTCTTGTAAGTCACAACAAGTGTGATCCCCCCCCATCGAACCTGTGATACTCGCAAGACCCCGTCGTGTATCATCACACTTCAGAATGTATCTCAAATGAATACTTTTATTAAAATAGATTGAAGAGATCATAATGATGATGCATCATAATGATCATAATAATGGTTGCAAGCTCTTCTAAGAAAAAAATATATTTATCATGGAACAATCCTAGTAAATATAGATTAGGTAATGCAGTACATCGTTGGATTTCTTGGATACGGGTAAGCTCACATCTCCAAAATAAATTAATATCGTAATCAATCATTTTATTAAAATATAAATTAGTGGTACAATTATCGATATCTGTTGTCATATAAGTATAAGTAGGTATGCTTTGTTGACAAAAAAGTGGAAGTAAAGAAATCCAGGGCTCCGGTGTACATAGCACGAACGGACTCAATGCATTCTTCTAGAAGAAGGGCCCTTCGGAACAATTCTATTTTACCTGTACATATTTATGTTAGCATGTTATTGTTATGCTCAATACAACTTTTTCCTAATCTAACCTAATACAACTTTTACTGCACAAATTACTTTCAATTCATTGAAGATGGTTTTATCAATCTTATCTAAAGACAAAAATAAAAAATAAAATTAAAATTAAGATTCAGGAGAGAAGAAGTACATAAATAACGAAGGTCACATAAATGGTAGGAACGGTTATAACTAATGACGCCGCTGCTCGCTCCCGTAAAAGGTCCCAGAACCCAACAGTTCAGTTGGTGTAGTGGGTAACTGTTCCTGCAAAAACAAGATTCCAAAAAAAAAAAAACCGGTTGTTACCTGTATTTTGGTTTATAATTCAATAATAAACCATTGTAATCTTGAAAAAAAAAATTCTAACCCCCCCTTGAAAGTTTCATGGTTTACGTTTCAAAAGGCGTAGAATCCGAATCTGCAATAAAAAATTTTCCGTCCGTCCGCCGTACGCACGATTTCTCCCAAACGCCTGAAGCAAAAAAGCTGATATTTTCAGGAAAAATCTATGTTGGTCCGGCGACGCCCCAATTCTTGAGCCAGCTCTCTCACTTAATTTGAAGTGCCCTTTAAGGGTTGTCAAAGTTTTGTAAAATCCCAAAAACCTCAAAAAAAGTCAAGGCAGTCTAAATTTGTACTCTGTTTGAAGAACACTCCACGAGGAATCGAATGAACCCCTCCCCAGGTTCGCAGAATGTCGGTGGCAACATTCGCGTTATTTTGGTTTATTATTGTTTTTCTGTTGATATCAGTAACCTAGTGACGTAGTGATGTAGTAATGTGGATACTGGAGTGAACTCCTAAAAGGCTTTGTAGCCGATACACGGGTTGAAGCATTCTGATAACCATAAAAAACGCTGCAAATTCTTCCAGTGGGGTTTATTGTTCAATTGGCTAGCGTTCATGATTTGAATTTCGTAATAAGCTTTGGAGTGTGGGTGTTTCACAGGTGATAGAGCGATTATTGAATTTCAGGAGGTATGCATAGAGCACGTAAATACGTTCTCAACCAAAATACCTATTTGGATTGATCAGTTGATCATATTTGTGTGCCTCCTGAAATTCAATAATCGCTCTATCACCTGTGAAACATGCACTCTCCAAAGCTTAGTATAAATTCAAATCATGAACGCAAGCCAATTGAATAATAAACCCCAGTAAAAGAATTTGCAGCGTTTTTCAGTCTTGTTCCAAATGTTTGATTCACAGATTCACCATAGTCGTAGAACATAAGAAGTCCATTCGTTGATTAAAATCCGCTTCAATCGAGTAAAACATCGGCACTTTGTTACGGCGAATCAGTTCAATTGTGTTCCACTGGGGCAAAGGACATCGTAAGGTAATTATCAGTAATTATCATGGACCCAGGTTGTCCCTCTTTCGAAAGAACCCGATTTTTCCTATTTTCAGCTTGTTTGCTTCAACTAGACCTATCTACTGACAGTGCACAGTCGCAACGAGAGAGCAGTAGTCTCTTTCAATCTTGACAAACATTTTACCTAATTTTTTAACGATAAATGGGTGAATAGTTACGTACTGTGTTTGGAATAGCTCACGAGCTCGAAGAATGTTTATCCTACCACGCAGCCCATTGACCTCCCACGGAGAGTGCCAACCACCCATTCCCCCTCCCCTTCCCGGTACGTTAAAAACTACTTGAAACAGTGCTGAGACCTGTTCGCTAAGAGGTGATGATATTTTTCGACCAGGTGTTCTCGCGTCGCAGCGCGCGTATTATTACTCGAGAGTTGACCTCCTTGCCATGTCCGGGGTTGGCTTTGAAGTCCGACTCCCCGCTCACCGGCGCGTCAGGCTCTGCGAAATTGGCTGATGTCGTTAATCAAATAAATAAAATATACTCGTAAGCTGAGAGCTAAATTCGAGCAAGTGAGAGAATGAGAACAGCGCCATCACCCAGAAAAATCTAGATCCTTCAATACAGGCAAGTAAGTTTGGTGCAAACATGACTTGAGTGAACGATGTTAGTTACCAGTACATACATAGATAAGGAGAAACATGTTGTATCGACTTAACATAAACGTAAGGAGAATCAACTAGCTTTCTACAATCTTCTAATTGTCATCGTCAGCTATATCAACTGGACCATCTTGTTGGTGTTGATATAGCTGACGATGACAATTAGAAGATTGTAGAAAGCTTCAACGGAATAAACAGTTTTAAAGAAACTACGAACCAAATCTGTCTCCCTAAAGAATACTGTAACTGAAGGAAGGTCCTCAACTAAGAAGTTTGGATAAACGAATACATAACAAGAATAACTCTTCCATCGTACTCAGTTTTGCCGATCCTAGATTAGTAGTAAGGGGCCAGTGGTACATTTCGAAAACTACCGACGATATTGGCAATAACAGATAGTATTCAGTAATTATTGTATATAGGAGTGGTATACAGTATCAATATATTTTCGATTGGGGATTATATTTTAATCTCGATAAGGTTCAAAGCCATAAACCTCGATACCACCCTCCAACAACATT
Organism: Creontiades dilutus; assembly: GCA_031894815.1. Lineage (NCBI taxonomy): Eukaryota > Metazoa > Arthropoda > Insecta > Hemiptera > Miridae > Creontiades > Creontiades dilutus. Next base: position 1,426,275 of record JAVIWC010000240.1, read on the forward strand.
TATTGTGTTGTGTCAGTGAGGATCACAAGTGTTGTGAGATGTGAGTAAACCCGGGGTACAAAACAGAATTTTTAAAAAACATGTTACACGAAATACGAGTTTGCATATACAGCATATGTTTGTTGAAATACAATGAGTGCTGCAACATACATCGTTGCACGAGTAAAAGAAGTAATTTAAGTCGGCCAGTTAATTCTGAAGTTCTTCACTGGTAAAAATAATTATTCAAATACAAACATGAGAAGGTTACCATGTCACCTAAATAGGTTTAATTTTAACAAACTATTTAGAGAGCAGTATCTGTTGTACAATGTTACACAAGAACTAAGGAGGAGAATCGCAAATTCGCCCATCCAAAAGATCACCAACAAAATCACATTGAGTGTCATAACTTGAGTTATTAGTGGCCTTCTTGATGTCAGAGTAAGAATAGATCTTATTTGTGACCCATATTCCCTTTTATTGTCGGCCCTTTCATGTCTAATCAATGTTGTCATTCCCGCTTAACCTGTTGCTCCCAATTTTGAAATGGAATTCTATGGGAGCGACGGAAACAATGAAGCAAGGGGGTACTGGTTGACTTACTATGTCGATCACATTTTATTATCCGTTAAGGAAGAAGTCGAGAAAATGAGATAAACCGTCATTAATAACATATAGTTCAATACTTAACAACGATTTTTGAAAATGTTGATAGATTTACACAGCAAACAATACATGCTTATTCCGTTAAAAATTTGATGACAACTGAGAGGTAATTCAATTATTCACATTGATATTGAGATAAGATAATAATTTATTTTAAAGTTGAACTGACGACTGAGTGGGAAGCCGGGAACTCATAGATCAAAAAATCACTCTACAATTTGCAAAGATTTCACTGGGAGACATCGGATCAGAATACAAAGGGTCATTGCAGGTTGATATTAAATATAGGTATTTATGGGTTACTTCTGCAAATATGCCAAACCGAACCAGGAAACTAATACTGAACGAACTTTTCAGCTTATTTATAGTTGATAGTCGGAATGCATGTATAATGTGGTTAGTAAAAGTAAGGAAACAAAAAATGAACGTACACCAGGTGAGGATGGCAGGTTTTATTTATCACTCAACTCCTTTGAATTCGGGATACCATTTTGAGTTATATCCTTATGATCCAAATTTAGATTTGGACAATATTCTTGTTATCATTTAAATGATTAAAAGGAGTACAATCCAGTTCTTAGCGACCGACCCGACCCCCCCCCCCCCCCCCCGCTCAACACTCCTTCAACTAACCTTCGGGTGGGCTCCTTCCGCCCCCCTTTGTTATCCCGGCATCACCACTTTTCCGTCCGCCCAAGGGGGTCATTCGTCTACCTGCCACCTTGGTAAGCACTAGCCTCTCTGGTGCTCTGGTTGAATCTACAGATTTTTCCAGGGAGTTGGTTAGGCTTAGTAAGTACCGTTTATGAACACAGAATGAGCTCACGTAAACCCTTGTTAGCCCCCCCCCCCCCCCCCCAGCCGTAGCTCTCATCTCTGTTTACTAGCTCTCCTCCTCTGAGCTAGAATCCCATATTTGTAGGTTGCATAGGCAATTTTCCATCTTCGGTACTTAAATATGTAAAATTAATCATTTAAATGATCTGGCTGTAGAACCATAGAGGTCTACTGTCCCGCTTTTTTCTCTGAAAACCTCTCATGTAGGATCCACCAGGCCCCAATATGAAGATACCCAGCAATCAGATCGGACCAGCTTGTGAATAACAAGGTACATTAGTCATGATAGTAGGGGTGGTCACTTTTATAACAATATTAAATATTTAACGTTAAATGTTATTACGTTTAAATTTTATAAACATTTATATGTAAAGTAGAAAAATAAAGAAGAAACAGATAAAACTAAAAGCGTTTTGAATATGAACAGTTGTGTTTAATACTGTATTCATTAAATGGAATACGCATACATTCACATACTTATATACAGTGTGGTACACTAACAAATTAATAGCATTCCCCGTAAATTACGAGTTTGTTGGGGCGTGAGTACGTCTCATTCCTTAGGCGCCCAAGCGTCCGGGGAGCGTTGGAAGGTGAAAATGCCTTTCTAATCTTGACAACTGTAAATCGCGAGGAAGCGCCCTTCACTCGGATGATTTACGACGAATTACTCCGCACGTGCGAAAAGGCCTCCACGACAAGTTGTCCGAGGCTCAAAAGCTAAGTCAATTCGATGCCCAAGTCCAAGTACTCGTAATAACATACCCTATGGGCCTCGTGGTCGTGAGGTTGTTTAATTTAGTGTAGGTACACATTTATCCCCTCATAATTCACTCACTATTAGTTTAGGCAGTATATAGTAGTACGCTGCAAAGGAAGTGCTGATGTTTATGTGAATCCTTCTAACTTTGGTGGGAATTACCGTTTGATGTCAGACATCCATCCGTTTGGTAACGGACATGGCGATTGGACGGTTAGTCGTCCAAAAAATCCGTAAAATCTCGAAAACCAGAATGTTTTACATATTATTACATTCAAAAATCGAATGTAGAGTTGGCGGGACGAAACGGTGAGAACCCTGTGGCAGGGTCCGGTGAGAACCAGAAAATCATCAGCCAATAAGCCGGAGATTACCTGTCGTAATTCAACATTTATTTTCCTTAAAAGGTAATCTTTTCAGAAGGAGGAAGGTTTTTCATGTTTTCAGAAGCCCATGTCTAAGAATGTCGTAATATCCTTCAGAGGTTGATACGAGGTGAAATCCGCTTAGTTCGGGAATAGCTCTGAATCCAAGATAATGTAGATATCAAGTTCAAAATGAGAGCTTAGCAAACCTATACAGAGAGTTTTAGTAAAACTAGGAATCGTATGTAACATTTTTAAATGACGTGAAAAATACGTACACACGTGTTTTAATGACAATAAGAAGGAAGGCGGTTTGTTTCACCATTTTCAACTATTTTTTTTAACCGAATGAAACGTCCAAGTTGGATGGGCAGTGTAGCTTCCTCAATTGTACCATAGACCAATAAATCTTAAAAAATCAGTTTTCCAGAAAATTCATGTTTGAGCACGCAAGCACACTTTCAAGTCAATGGCATTCACATTGAAAGGGATATATCCATTTTACATCTATATGTAAGGGACCTTGTAGGAGTTAACCACACAATCCCAGATTATTTCAACGAAATCAGCGTACTAGTCTCGGAATCGACTCTGTTTCAACCAGTTTTAGTTTTGCTCATGTGCAATAGCTCCAAATAAGAACGAATTCAGACTGACAGAAATCGCTTATATAGAATTAGCAATCAAATGTCTGCCCTAGCTACTATTGATCCGATGATGAGGCAATCAACTAAGCAACAAAATCACTCAACATTTTAACAAAATCTTGCTGAACTAATTGTTATTTTGGACAGGTCACGAAACCAGTAGATTATTAAGCGAAACCAAAACTGATCAGCTACCTCTGAAACGCAAAAAACCAATGAAATTTCGATTTTGGAGGCAAAGATTCACTGTTCATTCAGCTGAATTCAGATGAATGTATTGATCTGGTTTCAATTGAAAGATGCACAATTAGGCGAATGGGAATACTAATTCTTCAACGATAGAATCGAGTGAATATTCAGTAGAACAAGACAAGAACCAATTTATTTATTATTATTTTTATTATAATTGTGTTGCAAAAAGTTCCAAGTGATGACTACGTTCGAGTTAATGTAAATATGTTCTAAAAGAAGATCTGAGTTTCATGGAAAATTGTCAACCAGCAATAATCCAAAACGTATGGTTTTCAACAATATATGATTTCAAAATATTGATTAGTAATAATTGTCCGTGTCAAATTGAAACTATGACATTAGAACACCTTGTAAATGAGGAGTAGTGAAAAAAGCCGTTAAGAGTTATGTTGATTCATAGCACAACGAACAAGCAGTAATACGATGAGAAATTCTTGTTTTTGAGTTGCGTCAAGTGAGGATAAAGTGAACATCACGGTCGCAAAATATTATTGATATTTGAGAAGATGCAGGCTGGATATTTAGCCACTTTCATTTAAATAATTTATTCCACAAAACTGATCAGCACAAAACTCACATAGTTTCAGCATCATGAGAGTAAACGTCAGTAGAGGAAATAGTTCCGTACTGAAAGTTTAATTTCTCCCAATACTACAAATGAAGCACCTTCCTAATAGCTATCTACAATTATTGTAGATAAGTAAATATATTGTATAGAGAGCCGTAAACTATTCATACGTCCATCTGTCGTTAATACAGAAGCAATGAGTGCTTGTTGATGTTTACTTTCCCTGAGTGTTTCATAATAAATACTCCAGAAAGTTCGGGATTTTGGAGGAACTTCAGGTCCCGCTCATGCTATTGCGCAACTAATTACGCTCCTCTCCTCCCCGTTTTTTCGTGCTCGTGGCAAGTGAAGCTTTTATCCTTATCAAGTAAGCTTTCTTGTTATCCATCAATCAATTTTATAAATCTGTTTGTGTCACCATTATTTCTAAATTTGTAATCAACCAACAGAACGTGATGGATTTTTGAGTGACTGAGACGGCGAATTCAAGCTCAGTTCCAAGATACTTATGAGTTGTGAACTGGTTCGACCGTGGGGTCCATGAACAGTTCTCATTTCCACACTACTGATCCTAAAAAGACTTGGGTAGATAAATAAGTACAGGTCGTCAAAGAGTATTCTGATTGAACCAAACTCTTCTACAACAAATTGATTTTGCATACATTTCCACGACAAAATTGAAAGTATATTCGTTTTGCATTATTATTACCAGAATCTAACTCATGTTACTACCTCATTGGAGTGATTTCCGTAATAAACGCCTTTTCCCTTTCCTTTCCATTCTAGTAACTACTCCCAATCCTTGAATTGCGATGTCGGTTCAACAGTTCAACTGGCTTCTGGTAAATCCAGAACTTCGAAGAATGAGCTAGTGGATGATAATAATAATAATAATAATAATAGACAGTGATTTAAGTGTTGACCAAAACCACACGAATTTCACAAGACAAGCAAAAGTTCTGAACTGAGCCGCCTTTCTGAGACGGAAGAAATGAGGAGGAAAAAATCTAGAACACGTTTGAAACTTCCACCGCGAGGAGTTCAAGTTGCATGAATAAATCTTTCTGACAGTCCCATAAAGGAGACCTCAAAAATTCAACTCCTGAGCTAACGGCAATTAAGAATGAACATGGAATCCGAAAACAGAGTCCGGCAAAATGAGGAAACCAGAGAGGTAGGTAGCTGGTGCCTCTTTTTTTTGTAAAGGACGATATCTGACCTTTGCGGTAAAAGGTGGTTTTTTGAGTTCTCCGCTCTAACCTTAATAAAAAAGGAAAAAAAGTTGATTGAAAATTTGGACCAATTAACCTTCGCACGACCCTCACGTTCTTACGCAAGGTAGCTCTCACTCTCGTGTCAAATTATGTACCTACAACACTAAAATACTTGCAGGCCACCTGCTTGAGATATATGCTCATCAACTAAAATGGGCCGCGTCGGTGTTTGCAAATTAAGGTGCCTTTTTTTAGTGTAATTTTTAATAAATTTCATTAGTCGAACATCGGTGATGACCTTTGGAAGATCTTCGTGCGCTTGTGGATGTGATACGCCCATACCGTTAATCTTCTCTACGTATTTGTATCGATAGGAGGTCTTTAATCAATATATGATGGTAATTACTGGTGAAGGAAACTATGATTCATCGGGGATCGAGTTCGGAAAATTGGGTGGCATCGCCAGTACAACCCCACACAATTACTGTATCAGCGGTAATTCGATTAGGGATACAAAAGTTATAAAACGATTTGAAAATCATGAAACTCTCAGGAATTTCAACTTTTAACGAAGTTAAGAATTAATGATCATTCCAAAATGGTGTGATTTTGTCCTGGGCAGGTCTGTTGTGACAAAGCAGTAGTGATCTTCAGCCAATAAAAAGTAAAAAAAAAGTAAAGTAAACAAGGAATTGCAACTTGGATTTTCTTCCGACTACCCGGAGATGTCGCGGACGTCGCCAGTCGTCCTCTAGAGAGGATCAGAACTAGGTCTGACGATTTCGCTCGTGGCTTCTCATTGCCTCACGCCCCTGGGTTGGGAGCGATTTGGATTCACGTGATTTCGAGATCAGAGGTGAACTGTCTAACGACAGGACAGGTATTCAACACTTGATAGGATTTTGGCCCTAAACTTTGGTGTCTGCCGGATTCGAACCGGGCAAATCAGTACTCCCACTGAAAGTAAACAGCCGAAGGACTGATGCCTTAGCTCGCTCGGACAACCTGTCCCCTACCTTAGCTGATCTTCAGCCAATACTGCATTTATATTAGGGATCCTCTCCAGCTATCGTCCACCGATCAACCACATCCATGAGAATCAAGAAAAATTTTCGGGTGTCCTATTAAAAATGCATAAAAAATTGATTCAACTAATAAGAAGTAGAAAATGTATCTACAACGAATATTCACATTCATGTACTGATTCAGTAAATTTCCGTTTATAAAATATGGTTGTAAAATAATTTCTTCCATATATATCATAGTCATAGCTTGTCTGATTTTTACATGGCTTAGAGCATAGATAAATCCACCACATTTCACAAGTCCAGTAGTAGACTGAGAAAAAGATGCAGCACACTCTACGCCACGGTGGTTAAATAGGTGGAAATGATAAGTACACAACTCAGTGAGCGAGAATGTAGCAGAAACACAAACATTGCCACAGAAAACGCATTAACGGAATACAGATGTTTTCAAAACCTGATAAAGAGGATGAATGCCCAAGAGGTTTTCCAATTTGAGGAAGGATCTGCGAATTTTTAGTACTTGAGGTGAAAACGGTTCTTGCAGTTCTTTAACTTTATCATCCAGGAGAAGATTCCTCAGGGAATTCATATTATTATCACATATTAACACAGAGACTATTATAAAAGTGCAATAACAGCTTACAGCAGCAAGATAAAAGATCATAAAACGCAAAAAGTTGTAGCATTTGTTTGGAATGCCTCCTAGGCTTGGATGACGCCGGGCTTCACTTAATGTCTTTTCATAAAATTATATTTTCGTTCATGACGTAGAACGGTTTTTTCGCCCATTTCATACACATGAATGTTGCTCTGGGAACTTGAAGGACAGGATTTGTACCGCGATGTTTTCAAGTTAAAATTGTCAAATAAATCAAGACAAGATGAGTTATTGTGATTTAGTCGTCGAACAAAATCCAATGACCCACCATAGTTTACTATGAACTCTTCACTAGACCACAACTTGGTGTCTGAAAGGTTTTGTATCGGGCACATGGCAAATAAGTAAACAGATTTGCATATTTTTTCAGGAGATACATTCACCTGACACTAGGTGTATATGTCTAAGTTCATGATTTATAATAAGTAACGACTTAACACGGAACACACGCCACAGTTATATTTTGCTTCGGTAAGTAACTTAAACAGAATGATTCTCTCTCATAAAAATACAGTTTGAATATTTTATAGCTTATTCGGAGGTAAATGTCATAAAATTAGCATAAAGTCGTGTCCGAACTATTTTTTTCGAAACTTTTTCGCTACCTTACCTTTAGTCACGATTTGACACTGTCACGATTAATTTGCTTAACAGAATTCATGACATTTGATGCGTTTTCACTTTTCACAGCCAAAGGAGAGGTATAAAGTTTGTAAAGAGTACAATTCACAGTTTCGATACGGCAATTGTCCAAGTACGTGCTCAAGAATGTTACTGTTATTTGTAATTATTCCCCCCAGAAGTTCTTAATACCGTTTGTGTAGTGTGTGTTGGCTCTCATGTTGAAAGAGGTGAATAGAGCTTTGACTTGAAACATGAACCGCTTTCTCAAATACTGTTGTTGAATGTCGTAAATTAGTATCTATTAAATACTAATTCACTTTTCACAATTAAATACTAATTTAATTAATTTATTAATTAAATACTAAATATTAATTATAAATTTTATGAATGCATATTGAATTAAAACACTGCAAATTCTTTCACTGGGGCTTATTATTCAATTTCATTAATTTGGCTTGCATTCATAATTTGAATTTCTACTAAGCTTTGGGGTGTGCGTGTTTCACAGGTGATAGAGCGATTATTGAATTTCAGGAGGCACACAAATACGATCAACTGATCAATCCAAATAGGTATTTTGGTTGAGAACCGATTTACGTGCTCCAAGCATATCTCCTGAAATTCAATAATCGCTCTATCACCTGTGAAACACGCACACTCCAAAGCTTAGTAGAAATTCAAATCATGAACGCAAGCCAATTGAATAATAAACCCCAGTGAAAGAATTTGCAGCGTTTTTTTATTGAACCTCAATACCCCCCCCCCCCCCCACGATAAAAACATCTATAATTTGTCAAGTCCTTTAGCACTCGTATTGCGTTAAAACTTCCCCAAATCCAAATTTAAACGATGTTGCCAAAGGTAGACTGATATAGAGGAGGTACACAAATTTCATCAACTGATCAATCCAAATAGGTATTTTGGTTGAGAACCGATTTACGTGCTCCATGCATATCTCCAGAAATTCAATAATCGCTCTATCACCTGTGAAACACGCACACTCCAAAGCTTATTAGAAATTCAAATCATAAACGCAGGCCAATTGAATAATAAACCCCATGAAAGAATTTGCAGCGTTTTCAATAATTCAAAATATATTGGCATTTCAGAATCGAATTACTATTGTGAAATTATCGATAATCAGGTTTCCCGGGACTATAATTCACTGGTACCTTAATTTTAATAAGGGGGGGGAATACTTCCGTATCAAATCAGAACTGGCTTTTTACAGAGTATAAAGGTTGGTGAAGAACAATTGAGGAGCTTACTTTCAAAAAGGCACATATCCAAATCTGGGAGAAAACGCTTTTTACTCAATTTTCTATCTCTGAATATGAGTTGAATCAGATCCCCCTATCATTTCCGAACAAAACACAACACATCCACGTCAATTCCGGAACTAACGTTATGTGTTTGCATCAAAAGGTAACAAATCCGTCCCCTACATTTCCGTAAGTCGTGGGTTTTCAAAAAGGCACAAATCCAAAAAGAAGCATTGCGCCCTCGTCTTGACGTTGAATATTTACACGAGACTCGATAGACGGCAGGCATGACAAATGGAAATATGGAGTCAGGTAAAGTTTTCAATAAAACCTACAGAATGGAGAATGAATTCTTCTGTTTTCAAAATGGCACAAATCCATGAGTTTTGATCAAAAGGGCACATTTCCGAAGTGAAAATGGATATACAGCTTAGTGTTTTGGAGAAAATTGATTCATTTTCTGAGGCATATTTATCTGTGCCTTCTCACATATTACTCCGATGAGAAACTGCACAAAAACATCTCCACTAATCTGCAAATCGTTTTTTTCACTTCCTGAACATTTTGTCGGAATGGATATGTGCCTGTTCGAAAGCAAGCTCCTCAATTACTTGTGTTTAGCCTGCCTGACGTCCCCTGCATACAACCAACTCGAGAGTTTGGTAGATTCGCGGGAGGGCATGAGTTCGGAAAACGGTAGAAAGCGCGATGACCTATTCGCGGCCGCGATATGGGACCGTAGCCTCAACGTAAGGGCGGGAGACTTGAATATAACGAACGTGTGACGGGAGGTAAACAATGAGCTGTTGGGCAAGTGAGCCGAATGTCAGAGCACAAGTCGACAAAAGGTGGTCGGGGTGAAGGCCGTGACCTTTGAGCCCGGCGAGCCAGCCGCTGCTGCCGGCCACATCTCGACTGCCCTGCGGTTCACGGGCGACGCCGATGAGATCCGACCCTCTGGAAATCAAGTCCCCGGACGCGAGCCAGAACTGCTGCTACTCCACCCAACACAAATTCGTAAGATGTTGAGTCATAAAGGATACTCATAGAATAACAATTGTCTATCACTGGTTCTTTCCAAATAACCTGACAGCCAAGAGAAAAACTTGCCCTGAAAGGTGATATAACCGGTATAACTAAATATCTACTATCCCAAATCGATTTTTTCTGAGCGTACGTTGATAATAATGATATAAATGAATATCGGAAATTAACAGTCAGGAACCGCAAACTGTAATGGCATAATGAAATTTTACCTGTTGACATTGGAGGAAAACTGATGAAGCAGTATCAATCGATGCAATCGTTGGATCATTAGTACCTTACTGGTGATTGTTGAATCCAATACCATCAGTACCCTACTGTTAAAATGAAACCAAGTTATTGAAGACGATAACGACAACAATGTCACTGGAAGCCTAAGCGTTTGGTTCTGCATTTTCGCCAGTTTCTGATAATCAACAATGACAACTGTCGTGCAACAATGATAGAGTTAGGAAGGAGGTACGTGATTTCATAGGGACAGCAGCCACCGACATTCATTTGGGGACGTTTCCACAGCAGGTTGGAAAACTGTTTCGTATGAATATCGGCCATGGCAAATTAACAGTCAGGAACCGCAAACTGTAATGGCATAATGAAATTTTACCTGTTGACATTGGAGGAAAACTGATGAAGCAGTATCAATCGATGCAATCGTTGGATCATTAGTACCTTACTAGTGATTGTTGAATCCAATACCATCAGTACCCTACTGTTAAAATGAAACCAAGTTATTGAAGACAATAACGACAGTAATGTCACTGGAAGCCTAAGCGTTTGGTTCTGCATTTTCGATAGTTTCTGAAAATCAACAATGACAACTGTCATGCCACAATGATAGAGTTAGGAAGGAGGTACGTAATTTCATAGTGACAGCAGCCATCGACATTCATTTGGGGACGTTTCCACAGCAAGTTGGAAAACTGTTTCGTATGTTAGGTCGGAAAGGTATTGTCGAGAAGGGGCGCCTACGGGATCCTTGGCCTTATAGGACCTTATTCTGCTCAACACGCTGGTAACAGGGCATAACCTTCGCAGCCGTTTCTCAACCTTTGGCGAGCGTGAAGAAGGTGAAAGGTGTCACTCCTAATTTGGTCTATTCGGGACCTTGGTCTTACGTTGTACCTACTACTGGCAAAATATTTCATTCCCCAATTTTTACAGTTCCGAGATAGAGTAACACAAAAGGAACTTTACGTTATAATGAAAGGATTCACACGATTTACTTTTAGGATGGATCCCAGTACCTAAGTAGGTACTGACAACCGTATTTTATTTTCTGTTTCTTTCAATATGGTCACTTCCACTCCCTAAATCACCAAGCAGTGACTATTATCAATACAGTAGGAATATTTTATGACAAGTTGACAGCCGTGATCGAGAGAATATATCCTCAAATGGATGCTGCGGTTTGACAGTTAAGATCGAATATACATCCGTCAGTAACTTCTTTCTAACAGAAACTTGATGAAACTATAAATGTGAACTACATACACTCAAAAGGAAACTTGTCTTTCAAAGCTTGAAATGCCAATATTTCAACTATTGCTATGCCAGAATAGAAAATAGTAAAGTGTTAGTTGCAACAAGGTACCAAGTGTCTGCCTGCCTAGGAACCGTTGATCCGTCCTAGGGTGTGTAGGTACTTGTTTTACAACTTGGCTTTCAAAACGATTCGATAAATACATATTTATAGAAAGAGTTCAATTTTTTTATCAACTAGCGGCATCCCCAGGGTCAACAACCGGGCACGTGCCTATAGGGATGTTGGCAATATGTGACAACTATTTCGCTATCAATTTTTCAATGTACAACTAAGCACCATTTACCCGTATCGGCCAACCGTTGATAAAACATTGTACAGAATGAAAATGTTGGGATTTCCACGCACGTGCACCACCAACAGCCTCAGACAAACATGTGGCGAGATAAGCACTTGAAAACGCAGTGCCTTCCACTATCGGGGAACTGTATCTGAGGATTTACAAGGGCACGAGAGGTTGTAAACCAGAGTTCGCCTCCATCTTACTCGACTTACAAACTGCTCGGAACTTTATTCCAGTCCTGATTCTCTCCCAGGTCTCTGGAAGTTCAATTATGTAGAACGCTTGCATTTTGGAAAGAAACAACTAGAGATATGATGATAGATTTAGTGACATTTTATGTGTGATATGTGAAGAGCTTACCCGCACAAAATCTAAGAATTTGTTAACAATGAGTAAAGGCGGTTAACGTTGGGCATCCGTACACGCTGACGACTCGGCGATGACGTATGATGCAGGACCCTCTTTAATATAAAATAACAATACTCACCAATCTCTTAAAATTCTAACGGGCACCTCTTAGTGATTTGCAATGGAACATCAATGTCGGTTATTGCAGCTAGTAGGAGCAGTACTAGTTGAACAAACCTAATGACGATCTACCTGAGACAGGTCATAACTTTTTGAGTACAGTGAATCTACACACTGATTTTGGTGAGGGTAGTTGGTACCTAACGTAAGAGTTATCATTGTATCTTCAGCAGTTTACCTAAACCTACTACAAATTAGCCTCGCACAAGAAGTAAACATTCTCGAGAAATGCAAGAAATTTGCTACTGCCATGAAAGACTCAGTTCACCAGGCAGCCTGATTGTTCTTACCGACTGAGGGGGTGCTTAAGTTAGAAGCGATCGATTGTTGAAACTTCAACTAGTAGCTCTTCAGCCGAGATTATTCGGGTTTGATATCGAACAATTTCTTAAATTTTTTGCTCCGACAGATTGGCAGAACGTCATTTTGATCAAATTCACTAGTCAAGAGGAGAAACATACCAAAAAGTTGAAAAACATCGTAAATCAAAACAATCAAGATATGCAAAATGAAACGAGTAAGTTGACGTTCCTCAACTCCCTCAAAATTTTTGGTTTTTGTTTCAAGATAAGTAGAATCCAAAAAACGGAGATTCAAAGAACGCAGTCATCAGCTTTTCTGGTAAGCCATTGGATCAAAATTTTCGAAACTAGGGAAATCAAATCAGAAAAACAGTCCAGTTGTTTTTGGTTCACCTTCCCAAGGGTTTGACAAAAAAATCATTAACTTGTGCACTTGATGAACCCGTGTGAACATCATGAAATACCCGTGGAACTAACGATGAGATTTAACTTCAATGCATTATATTTCATGGTTCATTAATTATAATGTTTTAGAAGTTAGGTTCAGACCAGGAACACTATTATTCAAAGTATAATGTAAGATAGAGCAAATTGGCTCATTTTCAAAGTCAAGTCAAAATTGATTGCCACATTTCTTAAAATAATTGAGACGGCATCCACCTTTCGAAAAATACAACAATTGTATTTTTGTTTCATCAATTGTATTGTGTTATGAAATATCATCAGTAATCGAATAAAAGTTATAATAGTAAAAAACTCATTAGGGCGTATAACAAATGCAGATAAAAATAACCGGTATATCCGATAAGTTTCCCCATAAAAACCACTGCAGTAGTTTCGCAAGGGTCAGAACAAACGTTGAACTCAGAGGAATATACATAAGGTAACGGCACCGGTAGTGGCCACTGCTCCAGTAGTGGCCATTTTAAAGTTTATATTTGAGAAATAAGGATTCCCGGTCTCCTAGTGGCTTCAAACTTGCAGGAGGTACAGCTCATGTCATCTTGTAGTCAGAGGTTGAACTAGGAGTGCGCAGAGCATCATTGGAAATTGTGGTAAACTTCTCAATATGACCGTCCCTAGTTTCCTCGTTTGTTGGCTGTATCCTAGAGCTTCTACTGGATAGAATCAATTTTGTTCATCTGGTATTGAATTTAATGATATTAAACACGTAAGGAGGAGCAAAATGTCAAGTAGCCACTACTGAGACATGCACGTGGCCACTACTGGAAATTTCGTAATTTGATGTGGCCACTACTAGATCAAAATAAAGGTGTGAGAAAAAATTAATAAAAAATAGAAAAAATTGTTCTTTTGATAGTTTTAGGCAATGGATATGTTAGGTTAGCTATATTCTAAATGAGTCCTGAAGAAAGTCAGTACTACTGTTGGCCCACAATTGTCAAAACTAAAGAAAAAAATTCTTAACTGTGGCCACTACCGGTACCGTTACCTTATATATTTTTTTAATGTGCCGGTTGAACAAGAAGAATAATATGGTTGATGAGGCATTAGGTTTATGAGACTTGTTAGTAGATTTGGAGTGATTGAACAATGAGATGAACATGTATTTATTCAGAAGTACAAGGCTCGGTGTGTAAGTGTTTTTTGTGGATTGGTAGAAATTACGCTGGTATGCACAGTTGGGTTGTTTCGTTATTTTGAGGGGTGAAATAGTTATTTCGTACCCAGAAGTCGAAGGGAAATAGTAAAAGGAGAATGGTTTCTAAGAAGGCACACATTACAAGGTCATCGCCTTTTCACTCTGGTTCAGATTAAGGGCAAGTTACAAAAGCGGTTAACGGGAGTGCTGGAAAGGGTTCTTTCTCGTTTGACCGAGGAAACGTAGCTCGCCAGTCGAGAAAGTGAACACGAGACCGGAGAAGGGCTCGTGAACTATTCTCGAGGGACAGGTCAAACGGTCTTCCATATATGTTGCTAACTAGATCACAATTGCTCCTCTCTAACGAGGGGTTTTGAGTGGACTAGAGCACCTAGGAGATCTAAACGCTTGTTGAGGACAGTGTATTTGACATGTGGTTGGATAAGTAACAAGAACTGCAGAGAACTGTTACAGATTTCAAGTGTTTCAAGTACTGATGAAACTTTTCAGATAGATGGTTCTTTCTCAATTGTAAAGTGGATTTCGGTTTATTATTCAATAATAAACCATTGTAATCGCTCTTTAAAACAAAAATTTCAACCCCCCCCCCCCCCTGAAAATTGCATGGTTTAACTTTCAAAGGGTGTAGAATCCTAATCCGCAATAACAATTTTTCCGTCCGTCCGCCGTACGCACCATTTCTCCCAAACGGCTGGAGCAAAAGATGTGTAATTTTCAGGGGAAATCAATATTGGTCCGACAACACCCCAAGTCTTTAGCCAGCTCTCTCACTTAATTTAAGATGCCCTTTAGGGTTGTCAGAGTCTTGTAAAATCCCTAGAAACCTCAAAAAAAGCCAAGGCGGCCTAAATTTGAACTTTTTTTGAAAAACTTTCCACGAGGAATCGAATGAGCCCTTCCCCAGGTCCGTAGCTCAGACCATTCCCGATGTATGGCCCGATTTATGGTACCAACATCTGCGTTATTTTGGTTTATTATAGTTTTTGTTTTGATTACAGTAACGTAGTGATGTAGTGAACGTAGATACTGGAGTGAACTCCTAAAAGGGTTTATAACCGATACACGAGTTGAAGTATTCTGATACAATTAAAAAACGCTGCAAATTCTTTCACTGAGGTTTATTATTCAATTGTCTTGCGTTTATGATTTGAATTTATGCTAAGCTTTGGAGTGTCCCTGTTTCACAGGTGATAGAGCGATTATTGAATTTCAGGAGGCACACAAATATGATCATCTGATCAATCCAAATAGGTATTTTGGTTGAGAACAGATTTACGACCTCTATGCATATCCCCTGATATTCAATAATCGCTTTATCACCTGTGAAACAGGGACACTCCAAAGCTTAGTAGAAATTCAAATCACGAACGCAAGCCAATTGAATAATAAACCCCAGTGAAAGAATTGGCAGCGTTTTTACAATGGGGGAGAGTGACAACAGAATTCTTTTTTCGCATTTTACTTTATATCCTATAGCAAAAATTGTCTACAACCCCCAACCCCTTCAAACCTCCTCTATAAACATTTCAAAGTGCGTGGATTCAAAACCTACAATTTCCTCCCGCCGTACAGGCCAAAAAAAAACCTCTTAGAATGTATGTAAACAATCCGTTTTTTTCGCATAAGGACGTCACATAGGTTCAAGTTGGCACTTCTTGCCAGCCCTCTCGCCTTACACGCATAAATGCTAGGAGCTTCACAATTGTCAAAAATGCGGCCAAAACATGGTTTTTCAGTGTTTTTACTGACATAGGCAAGTGGGGTGTTACTTTCTAGTAATCAAACAACCACGCATTATTCAAAAAATGATAAACCCATTTGTCAGAGTTGACAGCCTTTTTATTTTGGCATTATTTGTCCCGCTCTTCGAGAGACCCAATTGATAGAGGTACAGCTGTCTGGGGAGCACCAAAAGATTCTTTGAGAGGAAATGCATCTATGGCAAAAAAAGAATAAGGGTGCAAATAATTACATTTTTTCCTACCAACCTCGGAACGTTTAGACTTTAAATACTGCTAAGAAAGTATCAAATCGAACGTATTTCTACATTTAGTTGAACTGAATTATTCATTCTATTTAAACATTTAAACGCCTCGAATTGTTATTTATGCAATCTGAGGGGTTCATCCGAGATTATGCTGAGGATTCAGAACCAACAATGGTCTATTTGGACCCAAATTCAATTATTTGGTAGTACAGATACCACCATTAGGTGTCCCATTATTTATTTATTTGAAAAAATTTGACGAATGCCTACCTGTGGGCCGCATGGACTCGTATTAATTCCACTCATTCTACTAGGAATTGAACACGTTCTCTTTAAAATAGTGAAGAAAAATGAAACTGCCACAATGACTATGTCTAAGAAATGACAATATCAGAAACTCGTCCATTTAAGAGTGTGTAAAACTGGTACTGCTGTAGAAGCAATACCTGTTTTCAAATCCAAATTGGTAGCTATACAATAACAAGGAATCGACAATGAACCTGAACACGTTTCGTTTTGACGTTTAAGAATGAATGGTCAGTAACCTCCGTCATTAGTAACAGAAGTCATCTCTTGCAAGTCTCGGAACAAAATACTAAGGTTAACTAGACCGTGCGATATTGTGAAAAAACAACGTATAAGCTATATTCATAACATTTCAAGTCGACATTTAGAAATGGTGATTCCAGTGTGTATCAAGATCATACAACTCCATCAACTACAATTGCCTTCCATTTAATACGTTAACGAGTCCTCTCGTTGTACCAGAACGTGATTTAAATGAATTCTTAGAGTAGGAGACTGGGAGAGGAAGCCAAATATATAGAGAAATAGCCAAGAATCGCTTAATGAGCAAGTTGAATGAAAACATGATTTGTTGAGAACAAGATAGTGTAATAAATTATATTTTGTTAGTTGCGGGGATTTGTGGCTTTTTCAAAGTTGCATTTCAGAGTTTTAAAAACAGTCTAAAAGCGAGAATTTAACATGTTTCATGTTTTTGAAATCAAAGTTGGTTGTTCTCAATGATGAGAAAGTCAAACCGTGGATAGATCAGTTCTTTACCTCTCTGGGATTCTATTCCTTCATTTTATTCCAGGATATAGTTTACTACGTATTACACAATAATGTTAATCTGAATGTTTTATTAGAGTTTATTTTTTCCCATCAAATAATGTAGTGATGTTAGGTCTCATAAGAGGACTTACAGCTGCTCCCACGTTTTACTCACTAGAGGTAACTGAACAGCCCCCGGACATCTCTGTAAATATCTGATTGTTGGATTTTAATATCCAGTGAACTTATACCATTAAATAAGATGACAATGTATCCAACTATAGCTTTTCCAAGTTAGATTCGGAAATTTCCAAAACAATTTCAGAAATTTGCAAACCAATTTCAGACTTTTCCATTTCAATTTCAGAACTTTCCATTTTAATTTGAGAATGTGATCAATATCCGGGTGGGAGCGGTTCCTGAAATTGAAATGGACAATTCTGAAATTGAAATGGATAATTCTGAAACTGATTTGGACATTTCTGAAATTGGTTTGGAAATTCCCGAATCTGACTTGGAAAAGCTATATTATTCATCGGCTATAAGAGTTGGCTGAAACATTGGTTTTCCATTTTGCAGGGAATGTTTGGTACCAGAACCACAGAAATTGTTGCATCATTGAACTTCACAAAGGTCTCATGCAGGAGTTTTCAGTTTCAACATCTGAGATCCAAGTTCAGGTCCAGTGAACAGTTTCGTAAATG
This sequence comes from Creontiades dilutus, assembly GCA_031894815.1. NCBI lineage: Eukaryota > Metazoa > Arthropoda > Insecta > Hemiptera > Miridae > Creontiades > Creontiades dilutus. The sequence continues at coordinate 1,444,206 of JAVIWC010000240.1, forward strand.
AGGAGATTAATTTGAACTGTATGAAGCGGGCGCAATGCTTACAGGTTGTTCGCTGAATGACAATCCAGACAAGGCTGTTCACACATGAATATTACCAACGCTTGAGCACACAGCGGGAAGGATAAAAATAAAACGCGGCGTAAAGTTGAGAATAATTGGGGTCACAGGAAGAGGTGTCACGCACCGGTTATGATACTGCGAGGTGAGGCGACCGGGAGAGATAAGATATCTGTGGATATTGTGAAACTCGTAACTCGACCGAGTTCAACGCAAGTTTTTAAACCTATTTATCAACCAAGAATGGAGTGAAAAATAACGGCCGATATCCCGTTCCACGGAAGGTTCCTGAACACACGGATCGTGTAAGAAAAGCAACATTTCGGTATGTTTTTCCCTAGGTGTTCGATAACAACTTTTCCATTTTTAAAAGTAAGCCATTTATCATCTTAACACAAAAAGCTCAATGAAATACTTGACAAACAGAGGTACCAAAAAAGGAATAATAAAAAACTAGCTAACGTACCTAAAATCTAATGGGGCTCCATGCACACTATCAGTAATATAGGTAATACTAATAAAGCAGGTTGAAGTACTTTCATCATATCATGCTAACAAGTGTCGAGTGTTGTGATAGTTATCACAGTTCATGATTCAACGGATGCATTTGTCTACCTCAGTGTGTAACAAGAGATAATCCCATCAGTTAAACAGAATGAGTTCAATCAATTGTTCTGAAGGTTAGCAAACTAAATGCTATAATATGGTAAGAAACAAGGTGCCCAACCTGTTTAGAAAACGCATGTCTTCGTGTGTATAATAATTTGGTATTAAATATAACCAATCACAAACTTACAATTGAAGAAATATTGCAAGAAAGACGAACTGTATTCTCTAGGAAATTTGTCGTTGATTCCTCATATAGGCAAGTGTATTCAGATCATATAGATTTAGCAAATCTATAGTTTGAAGGATAATAGATCTACCCAACCGTTAAATTGTCTGAGTGGAAATCTTATTTTTTGAAAATGAAGGAAACGAGGGGATTTTTTTTTCTAACAGCTGTTTCAAGGGATGTAGAGAAGCAGCAGCCATAGTTCTAAACGACAAGAAGACCTCAATGCCCGATAAGGTAGAAGAATTAACTTTTGACCTCTTGAAAACGGTAGATTCCAAACTTTATTTGCTTAAACTGAAGGACCTATGACAAGAGCAGAGAAAACCCGCTAAACACACCTGATGGGAGATGTATCTATACAGGAAATCACTCAGTTTATAGTTCCATTCAATATACTGATTTGACCAGCATGAAGAATCTTAAGACAGAATTTATAACCAAGTAAGTTTAATATTAACAAAATCTTAGGTGAGCATAACATTTACATTTGCGCTATCGCAAAGTAAGAAGTTGATTTTTGAACAACGAACAGTTTATCCACGGCTTAAACAGCATATTCCCTGAAAAATTAATCAGAATTTCATGGAAACTATGGATAAAACTTGTAAGAATCTGTGAGAGTAATAGGTAACCGTCCAATGCATACCACTCAAATGTACCACTATCATTGGTTATTATCAAAACGATCTGGTAATATTTCCGTTGTTAGCAACTAAAATAAAAATTACGAAATAAGATGGAATAAATACATACGATTCACAAGTGTAAGTGTAACAATTTCAGTTGCTATTTATTAAAGAGAGAAATCCATTGGAATTGCACATTTGACAGGCTGCTACAATTAACGGTGGTTAAAAAGCGATTTTGACTGAGTTCTAACCGTTTCCAGCCACTCTCTTGATGACATTACTTTTTCCTGCAAAAGTTCTTTGGGAGAGCGATCGACTTCGGTGGTGCACTTCGATTCAATCAATAACAAATATACAAAAAGCACTCTGGTCATTCCGAAAGCATTTAACGACCAGATTTGTTAATATTATAATCTTTATTCCTACTTTTTTGCGTTGATTGAAAGTTATATTTGGAATTTCCGTATGTAAGAACGTGCAATAGCAATAGGACGGTTAAGTTTGTTACATTTTCTTGCTCGACTACATGGGTTCCCTATTGAAACAATGGAGCATTAATTGTTCAGGAGAGCATGTAGTACTACTAGTTTATTTCTTGCTTATCTCTAGAGTAGTTAGTTTAGAGGTGACCACAAGCGTGACAGACGATTTCCCTATGTCCTTGAGAGGTTTTGTAAACCCGCGAGGGAATACTGAACATTATGACCGCTAATGACAATCAGTTCAAGCGAGCTCAAAAAGTCATTTGCAGGCCAATAGAAGTTACTGAGAATTTATTGACGACCGCTCATACAGTAGGCAACTTTATGGTTTGGCGTGTTCAACAAGAAAATTGAATTGACCGTCAAAAATGGTTTACATAATAGGGATATCAATTCACACAAAGATCAGTCAAAAGAAATCTTTGATAACTGCTCATTCAATTTAGTTGAATATGCAATGTTTCTATCAATATCTTCAACTCGCAAAACAAGAGAGATACTTGATGAAACAAACAGTTCAGATACCATAGATCCATCAAGGAAGAGCAAAGACGATAAATCATATCCCCAGCAATTTTGGATACAGTGGCAATCTGACTTAATTTCTTGCCGGCCTGATAGAGCCAAGCAGTTAATTTGACAGAAAAAAGAGCCACAAAATAAAAACAAACTGGGAAACCAATAATTTCACGCAGAGTAGAATTTAAACAGAGTAATGGAGCGTCTAGCTAATTATGGAGAAACCAATTCACGGTAATTGCAGAAGGAGTAGAACGCCAAATTCCTTCTGCCCAAATGCTGTCTTCATGTTCAGATTTGTATTCTATTTGTAGCGCCTACAAGTTATAGATAGTTATCAGAATAAAGCCAAATCATAGACAACTTTCTGGAACTGTTGTTCACCCATCCCAAGAGTTCACTTTTCTTAGAAATGTTGTTAGATGGATTACTGTAAAGTTTAGATTTCGTACTCATCACCATCCTTACACGCAAATCATCAGTCGAGAAGAGGAAGACTGACTGCTCCTCGACCAGAATCAACACTCGCGCTTTTGTGTTGTAATATTGATTACCTAAACATATTGTATTACAATTGAAGTACTTATTACATGCATTACCGTAACTAAGCCTACCTTACAATACATGAATCTTATTAAAAAGTATTCTTACTAATCTCCAACCAGAGCCCAATCCTACAGTCCACATTCGGGTGAATCACATTGAGGACCCTATTCCCGACGGCAATGCCCGTTTCAAGAAATTAACTACCAGGCGAATGAAGCTTCCTGGTCAACTGGATAAATTATGGTCAGCCAAATCTTATACCAATATATACATATAATCATAGTATGAGCACGAAATATGTATAACCGATACATATTATGTGTCTGTACTATAATGTCGTGGGATTGATTAAGATGTCAGGAGAGATAGCTTTCGGATTCCTCATGAGTCGAATTAATGTTGACTTCTTTCTGTCAGCCTTACTGATGGCTTCTCATAGTTTTTTAACAACTAGTCCAACTTAAAATGCATTCTAGGGAATATTGCTAATAGGAGCCTGGTGAGGGAGGTGCGGAAATTAATCGAGGTAGAACAGTACCGTTCTGTTCTGAAGATAAGTCAAATCTGCATGTAACAAGTTTTTACCAAGTTTGCTAAGTTTTTACTAATTTTAAATTCTACGCTGAATCTGTGACCAAGATGGATTGAGCGGTTTAAGAATCACACCAATATTCCGCAGGTATTTCTACGCATGGAACCGCTGAAAATCTGACATTAGGTGTAGTCCTGTCAAATTTCTATAGGAATGTGACACTTATTTCCGTTTGGGATTTGCTTGCGATTAATAATTCAATAGTCATCCAGATCATGTTGCAAAATATAATCTTCTTACCTAGTGCTAAAGCCTCGAGGAGGAATGGTATAGATTAATAAATCAAAAGTAGGCTAGTAAATTAGAGAGCCCTGTAATGCAAGCCATACGGTTCGACCATGAAGAACGGGGAATGAACTGTCAAAATTCAATGGTTAATGATCAGCGTGTGATTTTCATGATTTTATGTACACCTGTGTTTTACTGTGTTGCCGTTTTGAAACTAAGTTATAGTTTTAGTTTAGATTTATGGTCAGTTAGAACTGAAATTACAATTTTCCATATTTCTCAACTATTATTACAATGATACTAACTGATCCGAGTAGTTACATATACCTAATAATAGTTATACCTATATAATACTACGTAAAAATTACAAAGATTGTAGATTAAATAAATAACTTACTAAAAATTATCTCTCAATAGAAACTCGATTACGGATGAGTTACCGAATTTGGTATTGTACTAGTATCAGAAATGACACACGTATGATAAGTTCACTGATACCACTAAATATTATATTGAATAAAACAAAACCCTTCAGTTCGACCGCTGTATTCGGTATTTGAAGATGTTCCATAAGGAGTATCAGAAGAGTAGAGCAAATGATCGCCTTCTTAATTGAACTGAGCGGTTTTTATGCATGGAAAATCATTCTTTACCGAGTAAAAACGGTAGGTGCTGACTATCAGTAAATAGATACTTGGGTCCGCAGTACCAATTACTGTGTACTTATTGGAAACATTCGAGAGGCGTCAGTGGAGCTTGTCACCTAGTTGAATGATCTGTCAGTGATGCGCAGGCTCAGAATTGATGAAGACAACACGGTAACAATAGGCGATATCGGTGTCTAAATTTCTCATTTTATTGGTGGTATCGAACGCGTTAACAGCGGTAATTTAAACCTAAGCGTCTCAGGGTGATCGTACCGTAAATTGACAGTAAGTGTATTAAATCAGGTAATTGAATTATAATAGTCGCTTCTCAATAAATTCCGAATGTCAATAAGTAATTCGTCTGTGAGAAAACAAGATTGTAAGGTTGTTTGCTTCTTCAAAATTGGGATGTCATCAGCGGTTAGAATTGGCTACAGCAAAATGCACTATCCGAGAGGAAAGCCCAATAATTTCGTATGATGATTGCTTTTATATTAGGTATTGTTATTATTCATTTGTTTATGGTTAATGGATTTCAATTGTGATGATTAAAATCCATAGGTTTTGAATTAGGCACGGGGTGTACACATGTTGACATACGGTGACTTTTGTCATTTTGTTTTTTGAAAAAGTTAGGTGAACTATCAAAAGTTGGCAGTAGGATGTAGGTATATTAAATAAGAACGAGCGCTAAAGTGTATGTACATGTATACATACTTAGGTACTTGCTACTGTCGCAGTAGCTGATTGGTGTATAAATATAAGATTGGTCAGGTGATGTGACATTGAGTACTTAAGATTTGATAGAAAAGGGAATGCAGGTGGTTTTTGTTGATAGTAATGTGATTGTTGTGGCGTTGGAATAGGCGTGTACTTAGTTTAAGTACCTGTAGCAGCTAATTGGTTTATGTGGAGTACCAACTTACCAGAATAGCACCACGCTGGCCAGACGACAGGGCTGGCAGTATCCAATTCTCGCATCATATGACACCTAGTCCATGTTATGAAGTCCACCTATTCGCAGAGATTTGTGTCAACTTGATGGATGCCAGTCAAATGATTTGGAAGAGAAGAACCGGTAATGCGAAAATACGAGTCGGTACCGGGAATCACTTGAAACAACTCGTCGTCGGATTCTGGTAAGCGATCCGTCGAAACCGGCGCGGTTGGTTTTGAATTGGCGGAAGCGGAAACTTTTTTCGACGTTTAACGTCGGAATACGAAACGACAATGCGGTGGAAGGGGAGGGGGGATGTAAATAAAACGGATACAAAAGGCTGAGTCCCCAGTACGAAATGCGTGAACCTTCGCCAGACGCACTGTCAGGTTGAACTGATCAGGTAGGTAGCACCTGTTGCGTCCGCACAGGTGGAAGGGGCCGCGCGGACCCCCCTTCCCTGTCTTCATCCCCTAGCCTCCTTCCCGCCTCCTCCCACCACTTGGCTGCCCACAAGGTAGGGAGCTCCCGCGACACCACCACCTGCACACAACACCCCGTTTCTTCTACGTCTCCATCCTTCTGTATTTTCTTCCTAATTTGCCTCATCTACCTTGATCCAGTCAATGAGAGGGGAAATGCAATGGTGGGTATAGATTGGATGCGGAACCTTTTCACTACAAGTCTCTGCTTGAAACTGTTAGGAAGTCAACATAGTAACTACTCCTATTAGTCCAGAAGAAGAAGCCGAAATTGTCGGTGATTGCTGAACATGATATGGACAGGGGAGGCAACTAGTAGGGTAATAAGAGCATGTGCACCCATCATCCAATAAATCAAAACAATGTTTAAAAATTACAAATCCATCGTCTTCATTTGAGCTACTAACAGATGGCTGGATTACGCTATTTGAAACGAAGCGCGAATTAGATCTATCTGGGCTCGGCTGGGAATTTGGTTTAAGGCATGGACCGGACGAATCAGAATCGATCAGGAGCAGATGTACATAATATGCTCCAATATATTATAATATCCAAAATTGCCAGGTTGTCAAATGTTGAAAACATCCTTGTTTTTGAAGTAACTATCGATTTTGAATTATATAACTTAGCTAGTTTTTATGTGCCCATCATTCATGTGTGTCAAATTTTTGTAATATGGTAGAGTGCGGAAACGTTTGAGAAAAAAAGTAAACCAAGACGTCAAAATGTGCCATATCAGGAAATATTTATGAGGCTGCCATTTCGGAGTCCACCGCTTCAAGTCCGCCGTCAAAGGCTTCGATCCATAGATCAATTCCATCGAATTGCTAATATAATTGAAAAGGCCCTAAACTGGTAAAAAAATTTGTGACAGTATCTTCTTGGATGTGGCTCAAGCCTTTGAAAATGTATTTTGACTGACAAACTGCACAGGATCTAGTTTCTACCTTGAAAATAGACATTTTAGGGTGAAGCACGGTGACCATGATGTTGAGATCAATTCGAATAAAATAGCGCATACTGAAGCAGTTAAATACTTGGGTTTGACACTTGACTCCAAATTAAACCGCAATTAACACATGGAGAAGAAGAAAGAAGAACTTAAAATTACAGAAGGATGTATTGGCTAATGATTCGTATCTCTCTCTTCACAACAAATGCTTATATATAAGCAGATCCTTCGCCCTATTTGGACCTATGGGATACAGATCTGGGGCTGTGCCAAGAAATCAAATATTAAGAAAATCTAAACCTTTCAGAATAAAATACTGAGATGTATAGATGGAGCCCTTGGTACATGAGAAACGATGATATTCATCGAGATTTGAGGATGGAGACAGTCTATGAAATTATTGCAAAATACGCAAGGAAGCATGAACGTCGCCTCCAAAACGTGGGAACCCGGAAATGCTTCGGAGAACGAAGGTGAAATCCGACTTCTCAAGCGAAACAAACCACTGGATTTAGTTGTGCTGCGTGAATAGAAGTGCAATCCAACTCAGTGCTATTTAATGATGCTAAACAAAGTTCTAGGTTTTGCTGTAAACCTACCCTATTAGAGTGTACCTATATTGATTTGTAAAATTGCTAGATGAAATGTATTTGATTTTTCAGTTGCAATTAGTAAATCACGAAAAAAAACTTCTTCTCCTCAAGTGGTCGCTGTAGAACACCTTCTACTGGTGCCAACTTGCTTTGGTAATTTAGCAGGAAGACCTCTTGGTCTCTGCAATGTCTTCCAGGGTGAGTTTCGATAAGTACCTCATTTTAGAACATAATATGTCAGTTTGACGAACATAAGCGTTTGACATAAAGTTTACCGCTGTCTCACATTTCGAGATAATGAGTTCTTTAAATCAAACTGGTTCGCAGTGGTGATATGATGCTAGAATTTATGCGTAATGTTAACGCACGATGCAGTAACAAGGGAATGGTCCAGAAAAATGGTCCCTTCTTGCTGTGAAATGTTGAAGGAGTTTTAAATTTACCCACTACCACAGTGTATGTAGTATCTAATAGGAAATTGATTAAAACAAATATCTCCGTCATTCAACTTTACAATCATTATCAAGACGTTTACCTATTTACTCAGAACCACTACAACTCTAAATTCAAAAGGCACACCAAAACCTTGTCTTTGTCGATCTCCTGGTGATCTAAGTTGAACAGCTGATCGAGGAATAGGTGGGGACGCGCTAAGTCGGACGGATCCAAGTCTAATGAAAGGTGTCTGGAGACATGAACCCGACGGATCACGAAACTATGCAATATAGTAGCAACAGCAATCGATAGAAGCAATCGGTTTCAAAACGCCATTACTGCACATTTTGTTCTTACAACTGATCCATAGAACACAATAGAAGTATAAATCAGTGATATATTTATAATAGAAGTGGTTACTGGACCAGTAAAAATAAATACCAATAATACTGGAGCATTATCTAAACACATCGCCTCGAGCCTCCATACCTACCTCTTGTCCACTCTAGATGCCATAAGAAGATCCCAATTCATTTGTCAGCAAAGTGCATACATTAGGCAAATTACGTAAAAGGGGATCCTGCTGATCACTGATCTTCGTACGCAGTCATCGACTTCTAGATGTACAAATGACTTCGTCTTAAATATAACCTCTATTAGTTCCTTTTTACGAAACAGAATATGATATCAAACCTTATAGCTCACGAAGCCCTGCACGGCTTACCATGCTTCATTCCTTCAATCCATACTTCAACATGTCACATCAGAAAGTCCTTGATTTATGTCAAATCATCATGCTAACATTCATATTTCAGCTGTCCGAGTTGATTAGGGGAAACGGGCCTTGTGCTCACTCAGCTGATCAAGTCAGATTTCAAACGATCAACAGAATTTGCCATTCAACATTCAAGTGTAAGTAAGGACATGAAAAGTAGATACTTCCAATGGTGCGATGTGCACACACATAGAGTTGTAGAAACCAATGAGTAGAAATTCAGCGAGGTTGCAAAGAACCACACATCAGCACTCCACATGTACCACAATTATATTACATGAGACTTGAAAGACTCGATTTCAAAAGAGACTCGAAGTAAAATTCAATTTTAGGTTAGATCGCAATAAACCTGAGCTAAAATTTTGATCTATTATCTTCAAACATGATACTGAACGAAAGTTAATGGAATTTGGGTCAAAAATCACATTTAGGGTCTAGTTGGTACAGAATTTTTGCCATTATAGTGAATCTTGAAAGGTGAAACCGAAGGAATGAAATATAAAAAATCTTAATTTCGAAAACTATCGCAATAACACTATTGTTTGCATGGCGGCTGTTGAAAGACGTGCCTACAAAGACTCGAATGAGACCACATGGATGGATGGAGGCACCGAGATTTGGCAATGTACCAAGACGTGGACATAGACGTTGAAGATCTATTTAGTTGAGAAATGATAACCCTTTTTGTAATAATTTGTAGTGTTAGGCTGATCGCCTACTATTCGTTTCAATTACATGAAATCTTTCCTATGGTACGGAAACTTGGATCAAAACTATTTTCAAGGCGCGTTGAACAGAAACACAAGTTGTGGAAGGGCCACGTCAGGATAATGCCTTATACCATGTCTTTTAAACATTGACCAGTTACCTTCACAGAATGGATATGTAAAAGAAAAATAATAGCTCTTTTTGAGATCATTTGCAGCTTTTTCATTTATTGAAGTGTTAATTATTTATCTTCCTGGGCAACTCGTTTTCAAGTTACAGATCAAGTAGACAGATACTCGTTTTCTGAACCATAGGTGAAGGTAGGTCATAAGTCGGTACAAAAAAATGGTTATCCATTTAAATTATCATGGCCATTTGTGAAAAGAAAATGCTGCAAAATCCTTTCACTGGGGTTTGTTATTCAGGAGGCACACAAATATGATCAACTGATCAATCCAAATTGGTATTTTGATTGAGAACCGATTTAAGTGCTCTATGCATATCTCCTGAAATTCAATAATCGCTCTATCACCTGTGAAACACGCACACTCCAAACCTTAGTAAAAATTCAAATCATGAATGCAAGCCAAATTAATAAAATTGAATAATAAACCTCAGTGAAAGAATTTGCAGCGTTTCAGGCGGGGCAAAAATTTTCCTGCCGAACGCAGGGAACGAAACCGAGGACTTGGGTTTGTGAATCCCGCACGAAACCCCTGCGCTACGGGTCCCAAATTGAATGACCTTCTAATTTGTTTAGTTAGCAATGCGGAGCAAAGACGGATGTTGGCAGCATACGATCATGCCATACATCGGGAATGGTTTGAGCTACAGACCTGGGGAGCGGCTCATTCGATTCCTCATGGAAAGCTATTTAAAAAAAGTCCATATTTAGGCCGCCTTGATTTTTTTTTTTTTGACATTTTTAGGGATTTTACGAAACTTTGACAAACGTTAAGTGGCACTTTAAATTAAGTGAGAGAGCTGGCTAAAGAATTGGGGCGTTGTCGGACCAATACGGATTTTCCCTGAAATTTTCAGATTTTTTGCTCCAGCCGTTTGGGAGAAAACGTGCGTACGGCGCACGGCGGACGGACGGGAAAACTTTTCAAATAAAAACGGAGTAGGATAGAACGTTGTCTATATTTCCACGAAAGTAAAGAGTTAGTAGTTACCTACACTGTTAAATCGATTTCGACGGTTAGATCATCATCAGTAACAAACATGGACTGAAAGTACATTACAGAAAGCATATCTTATATAGGATCGAGTGAGAGGAGATTGAATCCTATTGGCTCAAGGAAGTGAAAAGGCGGGGAGGACCAACCAATGCCAATCAAGGCTTAGGTACAAAGTGAAAGGGGCACAAACAGTATCATTATGGAGAGGCGGAACCAAACAAGAAAGAACCTAATAATGGAGAAATATTTTGAGGAATGACATCATTTAAACATTTTCCTGACCTATCACTTTTGACAATTTCGAATTTTTCTAGCACATCCAATATACCTCCCTTTGGGCAAAAGTGAGGAAATTCTACATATTGCCTGTTTGTCAGATCAAAACTGAAACTTTGAGTGGATTCATTCAAATGACTTGCAAAGGCGGAATCACCCTTGTTGTCCCTGAAATCCTTTTCATGCTCTTTTATTCGTTCCCTAAATTTCCTACCAGTTTGACCACAGTACTCAAGCCCACAAGAACATTTAGGATTCAATCTCCTCTCACTCGATCCTATATAAGATATGCTTTCTGTAATGTACTTTCAGTTCATGTTTGCTACTGATGATGACCTAACCGTCGAAATCGATTCAACAGTGTAACTCTCTATTTCCGTGGAAATATAGACAACGTTCTATCCTACTCCGTTTTTATTTGAAATGGGTTTCCACAACTTCGTCGCGAGTGACTTAGTCCGGGAAAACTTTTATTGCACATTTGGATTCTGCACCCTTTGAAACGTAAACCATGACATTTTCAGAGGGGGTTAGACAATTTTTTTTTTCAAGAGCGATTACAATGGTTCATTATTGAATAATATACCAAAAAATTAATAATAATTTTAATAAGTATCAAAAAAGTGAACAATAATTGTAAAACGATCAAAGTGGAATCCGAAATGAGTTAAATACGGGATATGTCCTGGTTCAGAGTAGAATTCTCTTAATTCATGGAAGCGTTACATCTGTTTAATCACTTGCGAGAAATAAACGCTCAAAAACGATTCAAAGTCCCGAAGCGTCATTGGGAATATCAACTCCAAACAAAGACCACTCATTCAGTAAATTTAATTTATGAAAAAGTAATGCAGTTCCTCTATGTGCCTATATATTAAAAATACTGCCAAATATTATATTAACTTAACCAGAGTCAAAAGTATAAATTGAATAATATGCCAAAAAACTAACAATAATTTTATGCCAAGTGTTAAAATGACCAAAATTTTAAACATGATGCACAGTGGGCTAAAATATTAGGTGGAAAAAGTCAAGTTGAAAAGTTAAAGACGATGTTGATTATATTGATTATATTGACAACCCTCTTAAATACGATGTTTTACAAACAACAAGATTATAAGGTCGTGGTGTTTCAGTGGGATTATTTTATTTACAAAAAAAAACTTTTGAAGGTATGCTAGTTGTTATGTTCAACAATTTCATTTTAATTTCAAAAATTAATCTGCATAGTTAGTAGAATACCACTTTATATTTCACACAAGCACGATTAAACCCTCTCTGTATAAGGAAAAAAAATATTCCAAGTTATTCCAGATTCGTTTTTTTTTAAATTGTAAAATTAAGTGCAATGAATTAAAACCATTTTTTTCTGAAACGGAATTTTAAATAAATGCTATTAGAACACAATGTGTTTCAATTATTGATTTTTGTCTAATGCCAGTACCCTGACGACTTCAACGTTGAATTTAAAATTGATATTCTGAACATTTTGAAGTTTAGACTCTGATCGTTTTCCCAATCATGTCAAAAAATTAAGTTTCATAACCTTCGTGATCTGGGAACAAAGGTTGGGGGGGGGTTTCAGAATTTTTGCAGCTAAATAATTTTAAATACATCTGAGACGACGTTTCGTACTGAGCTCACCATGAGGTGATTATTTCACCCTCGGTTGACCTTGTTCCAGAAGTTGTTTTCGGTCCGGGATCCAGAACTCTCGCAAAATATGAATGCCCAACTTTTTCTCCCATCTCCACGCCATAAAACTTATTTCACTCGACCTTCCTATAACTCAACTAGTTCGGAAGATCCCTCCAATTTCGAATTATATCCGTTCTTCTCCGCCGTCTCGTTTATTATTCCCTTGATCTTCGGTACAAGCCAGCTGCGAAAGTTCTGCAACCCACTACCTAACTCAATCGCATTGGAAACCCGTTGACAGGATACCTTACCTGTTCGGTTATGTCGATCTCATTCTATCGACAAGAACGCTCCAGAGCAGAGGACGATGAAGGTCGCCCAGAGGTCGCATCTCGTTAATATCGCTAACCGTATAATTATTTACCGCAATGACAGCTTATTCTCTCCCTCCGTTAGAGCTTATCCGACGAGACACCTTGCAAGATATCGCTTCCCTCATCAATCCCTGATCTCCTTCGGTAAAGGGTTCAACTTACCGCCGAACCAAAAGGCCAGAGGTTCCGCTTACAGCAGCTCCGCGAAAGGTCACGACAGTCGCTCATCACAGGTCTCCGACTCGTTTATTCATTTTTTCTATGATTGATGATTGTTAAATGAACCGTATGAGTGATACTTTTTTAATTAGCCAACTCAGCCGCGTTTGTTTGATTGATTTCGCGCTCAATACTTCAAGAACCGCTTATTAAGTGGCAGGTGTTGGGCACATCGCATATTCATATTCAACAAGTGGCCTCGCAAGATCTCATTCAGAGATCTGAACAGTGTCCGAAACCCATCGCTTAACTCAATGTTGATAAGGTTTACCCATCCATTATAACTTTGAGCTGCTACAAGACACATTGATGGAACGTCGAGGAAACCTGCTAGTATATGTTTTTAAAAATAAAAGCAAGAAACCAGTATCTGTAGACATTCGTGTCTTTATCGTAGTATCCATTTCGTTGACATGTTCATCCCAATTGTTTAATCATCAGTTGAAGGGTTTGAACCTTTGGTTAAACTAAACATAACTTTTTACTGTTTAGAGGGAACTTTTTTGAGAAAATTGAGATTGTATGCAAAAAAACATTGTGTTTTCAAGCACATTTGAGGTTAAAAAAAAACGTAGTGATGAAGTAATGTGGATACTGGAGTGAACTCCTAAAAGGCTTTGTAGCCGATATACGGGTTGAAGCATTCTGATAACCATAAAAAACGCTGCAAGTTCTTTCACTGGGGTTTATTATTCAATTGGCTTGCGTTCATGATTTGTTTAACCATCGTGATTTGAATTTAAGTAGATATGCATAGATGCACGTAAATCTGTTCTCAAACAAAATACCTATTTGGATTGATCAGTTGATCATATTTGTGTGCCTCCTGAAATTCAATAATCACTCTATCACCTGTGAAACACGCACACTGCTATCAAAACAAAAACAATAATAAACCAAAACCCCAGTAAAGAATTTGCAGCGTTTCAGGCATATCAGAATGCTTCAACCCGTGTATCAGCTACAAAGCCTTTTAGGAGTTCACTCCAGTATCCACATTACTACATCACTACATCACTAGGTTACTGATATCAAAACAAAAACAATAATAAGCGGCATAAAGGTCGGACGTTTTTGAAAACAATTATAACTTCGGTAATTTTTACTCAAAAAATTTTTTATTGACATATATGGATTCACAATATAAAATATTTTTATAAATTCATGCGTGGAAAATCACATCAGTAAAGTGGCGTCCCTCGTTCGCGATACACCACTGGAGTCTTGAATGAGGGTCTCATTTTGTTCATGAGCGATGAGGCTCACTTCCACATCAATGGCATGGTGAATCGGCAAAATAGTCGTTATTGGGCTATAATTTCCCCGACAATCACAGGAACAACCGCTGCATGGCCCAAAAGTTAGGCCTCGTCCTACGTGAAGGGGAGTCGGGCGATTTCAGCTTTACTGGCGATACCGGCGATTTACGCGGGTGCAAGCGTTTACAGCGGGAAACTCCACTAGTATCCTATGTGCGATCGATGCCGCGAATGCAGGAGAGCGTTTTAGTTAGGTTAGTTCCGTACCTTACTTGTCAATCAATACGACGTGTTTTCTTCAAAGTTTTCTTCAAAGCCTTTTAGGAGTTCACTCCAGTATCCACATTTACATCACTACGTCACTAGGTTACTGATATCAACACAAAAACAATAGTAAACCAAAATAACGCGAATGTTGGCACCATAAATCGGGCCATAGATCGGGAATGGTTTGACCTACGTACCTGGGGAGGGACTCATTCGATTCCTCATGGAATGTTCTTCAAAACAGGTCCAAATTTAGGCCGCCTTGACTTTTTTTGAGGCTTTTAGGGATTTTACAAAACTTTGACAACCCTTAAAGGTCACTTCAAATTAAGTGAGAGAGCTGGCTCAAGAGTTGGGGCGCCGCCGGACCAACATGGATTTTTCCTGAAAATTTCAGCTTTTTTGCTTTAGCCGTTTGGGAGAAATCGTTCGTACGGCGTACGGCGGACGGACGAAAATTTTTTATTGCAGATTCGGATTCTACACCATTTGAAACGTAAACCATGAAATTTTCAGGGGGGGGGGGTTAGAATTTTTTTTTTTTTTTCAAGAGCGATTAAGTACAATGGTTTATTATTGAATAATAAACCAAAATCAAACTGATTTGATTTCAAGCCGCGTGTGCGTTCTACGCACAACTCTGTTATCATAGTTTGACAGTTCCCGCTTAGGACACGGCGTTACTTTTTGGTGCTCCCTTTTCCCAAACTTGCACCGGCCCTTACTTCTTTGAAAACGGCAATGACATTGCTGTTACTGTCAACTCAGAACCGTCGAATGATAACCGGCTTCTTTACACCTGAATTGATACGATAACGTATTACGATCCGGCGAATGTGGCTCCAACAGGATGGGACAACCGCTCACCAGGCTCCAGGTTCGGTGGCGTTCATTGGCCTCCTCGATCCCCAGATTTGTCCACATTTGACTTTTTCTGTGGTGACACTTCAAAGCGCGTGTTTACCAGTACAAGCCCGAACATTGGAGGAATTTAAAGATGCTATTCGCGTGGAAATCGTCCAGTTGACACGATTTTTCGGAAATTTCTAGAAAGACTCCAGCAGTGTATCGCAAACGAGGGACGCCACTTGACTGATGCGATTTTCTACACATGAATTTCTAAAACTTTTAAATTTTGAATCTAAATATGTCAATGAAAATTTAATGAGTAAAAAATACCGAAGTTATGACTTTTTCAAAAACGTCCGACCTTTATGCCACACCCTGTACTAGGAGGTAGCTTGGAGGACGTACATAGAAATGTCCATCCTGCGAATATCGAATCGTTTGTTGGTGATTCATGGGTTGGTGTCGGGTAAGGTAGATATTTTTGACATTATACAAGATGAATTTTGACAAGAAGAGCGTTCCTTCTGATTGGTCAAGTGCCAGCTTAAGGTGGAACCAACTATAACTACGATTAACACCATCTTCGATAACGCCTCACGTTGAAATTAGTCTCAAGCTCCAATTAAATGCCCTATTTTGTGACGAGCTTATTGAACTCTCACGGTAACTTCTTACCTCTGTCTCGCGGCTTTGTTTGATTACTACATGAGTTTTAACATTATATATTATTATTAATAGCTACTCACTCACTTACCTCAAATCCTTCTAATATGTATGATATCACCATTCATCCGATTTCGATCTCCTTTGCTCACTGGTAGATTTCACGTATCTGTAACGTAACTTGTATCATATTTTTCGAAAAATATTTGACCGAATTTTCACAAAAATAGAGGATGTAGTGAAAATATATTCCTGTGATTTTTACGGATGCTCAAATGTCAGAAAATTGCAAACAACAAATAATCTACATTGTTACGTTTCATCTCAACGCATTATTTCCTCCAACCGTTGGATGCCACTCAGTAAAATGCGATTTTGATGATTCGCCAACACTTCTACACCTCGCTTGACGCCTTTTATCCAATAAGTCCTCCCCAACGTGATTGTTGGTCAGGTTTACTTATATTTAGACTTTCTATAAACTCTTTCCCCTACATGGATACACGTGGCCAATCGCACAACTCATGTACTTGAAAAGCTTCACTGTAAGGTAAACTTCCGTCGGTTTGTCGATATTTTTGGGCGATATTTTCTTTTCCGATAAATCGACATTAAATGTACACTATCGGATACAATATTTTCCAACCGTAAATCATCATATCAACCATATCCTACATCTTATTTGTCAAAACTAATTTTATGATTTCCATAGAAGAATAGGGGAATTATATCAGATGAAGTAGGCAAATCATAGGTAAAATTAACAACTTTCGTACAAGTACGCAACCACGATGGACATTATGTCTTTGCGCCCCCTCCCGCACACACACCACGTACTTCGTACCACCCGTGGGTACTTAATTGAATTCGCGATCGTGTTGACATCATTGTTCCGACACTGTCACAGTTAGTAAACAATATGGTTCCATCGGATGGTCACTGAGGTTCCGAATTTCCAGGGGTTAACGTAACAAGATTAAGTAAATCAACAGCTTTCAAATGAGTGGTGAACGAGTTTTGTACGATCACAAATGCCCAAGATAATGATCCGTAGCAACGAATCGGTTGTAAGCGAAAACCATCAGAAATATTTTCGTGACGCTGTCCTCGTTACATTTTCGAGTTTATGTAGCAAAGTAAAGACATAAAATGTCAAAAGTCAACTATCAGGGATGAAGAAGTAGAGATCTGATAAAAATTTCAAGTTCGTTTCCCTCTTGGGATAGTCGCTAGAGAAAATTAAGTGTAGATAATATCAAATTCCCAATTTTAGTAGCCAAACTTTAAAAATCCATAGCTCCCTCACTTTCGATTTGCGAGTAACGTCGTTGCTTTCATTCTATTAAGAAAGTCTGAGCTTTCATAATGTCACTCAAAACTTTTTTCCGGGGTTTTTTGAAGCAAGTAAGGAAAATAATATTCATATTCTTATTAAAGAAAAAGTAAGGTGAAAAATCTGGTTTTGCTCATTGTAGGTTAGGTTTTTGATGGTTTATAAATTTTTGGACTGAAATTTAGTATTTATTCAGAATCTTCAATGAATTTCGTTCAAGATGAACGTCTTTTAAAGAACTTCGTGTATGTCAGTGATTACTTCAAAATTCAGAAGGAAGAAAGATTGAAAAAAAAAAAACTATACAAAAAGAGTCCTATTACAACCAACCGAAAAAGATGGCTATCATATTCAGGATTCAGCAACCCTCAAAAAATCCTAGAATAGATAAAAATAATGCAGCAATATGGAGGTAATTTATTCTGTTGATCAGTGTAGACCATGAAGTACCCAATATTTAGGAACAACTCTCAACCTCTAGATATTCCTCTATAAAATTCAGGCTGGGCTAAAGTGCCAATATCTTTGGCAACTATGGGGCTAGTGTGCTACAATCTGCTGGTGTAGCGTCGCTGAAGATGGGATCGATCCTATTTGTCGACCCATTATAGGGAACAATGTAAGACGGATCACCTCTCGACCACCAGACTCCGTATCCATAATTCATTACTGTTCGAGGATATCCTTCAACGGAGGCTCCGTCCTTGACAAATCCTTCATAAGGTCACGGGTTCGTTCCTGTATGACAGTACCCTCCTTGATACAATGAAATGTACGTACACGATTCAAGTCCAATAACAACCATGGATTTGAATGAATTATTGAAACAATTTATATGTTAATTGCTATTTTTTGTAGGAAAAAATTGGATTAATGTAAAAAATTAACTTCAAAACTGCGTATGGTTGACACAATGGAAACACCAAAAAAGTCCATTGGAGGTACACAGTGGGCAAAAAAACACGTAATGGCCTCAAATACCGCCGGTTTTTCATAAACCGTAGTGCCATTGAAAAAAAAAATAAAATAAAATAATAATAAAAAATTAGCGAAAAAATACCTCTTATGAATTGAGTTGAACAAATGGGAGCATTTAAACGTGATATTAAAAGAAAAGAGAAAACAAGATTGTGGGATAAGGAGAACCTAAGTCAGCAGTACTAAATTACTAGTAATACTACAGTACTAATTTCAGTACGGAGATTTTCGAAGTCGCTCCAACCGGGGGATTAGAAGTTGCTTCAACTTATAGTAGGGTGAGATGTTGGAGAGTATCACATGGTTGTAGTGAAATAAATTTGGACGAGAAAATAAGAATCATGCATGAAAAAAACTTTCCTGTTATCAATATTCCTATATTTAAACAATCTGTTGAAAAAATTAATAGAAAATTGTATGATACTATTCACTTTGACCAACCTGATTTTCTGTCTCTGTAAGAAGAATAATGTTACTTCATGTTTGTTAAAATTTAACTCAAAAACAACTAGACCGATTAAAAAAAATATATTTCATCATCAGACAGCTGCAGCATCACTGAATAACAAAGCTAAAAACAAAAAAATGAAATCCCTATTTAAAATGGGATCCCTATTTAAAATGGGAGAATGTATCCAAAAGTCATACTTCTTTGTGCGCTGCGGGAACTGTGGACGACTTATTAAATGGAACTCCATTTAACAGCACCTATCATAAAAAATGCCACGATAGTATTTCCCTTATATTTTAATTAAGCCAAAATAAAAGGTTTTGTATAAATGATTATGCTCGAATAAGGGTGAAACCAGAGGGTGGCGATTGTATTACGATGTCATTCATTCCTGTACATCTAAATGGTTTGTCATTAGGTTGATTACGTACGTGAGAATTCTCGGATTCAAATTGCTCGGATCGAACCTTTTGCTGAGAGGTTGCTGTGTGTATGAATCATTTAACGTCTGTACGTGGCTTTTATTGCTCAAATATGTTGACTGTTGCTTCAATAACGCTGCTTCAGAGTTTGATGGTGAAAATTGAGAGCTTTCAAACGAGTAAGGAACGATTTTCGTCAGATCAAAATTGACAAAGTTGACCTTCCTGAGCAACGGATGGGTTGTACTTGGAAACCTCAGTAGTAGACCTCTGTGGTTTGCGTCAGCTTCTATATCGTAGGATAGCCGTAATCATCTGAAAAGGTGGCAACAGTTGTGCGGATTCACGCTCTATCACCTGGAAAAGCCTGATTTTTGCTCTTGCGACTGAGTGTTGTATTGTTTGCTTCATGTAAGAACGGGTTGCTTCTGATGTTTGCAAAAACAACCCCCAGTAATTAAAAAAATATATAATTTCAGCAAAACTGTAACTGGATCAGATTTTTTCATAATACTTACACCGTTTCTGTTGTACGTAGAGCCATCTCCTCCTCATGTTTTGAAGGCGATGTTCAGCCTTCCAAAGTTTCGTATTTTGCAATAATTTCGGGGCCTTCATTTATTTTTCGAGGGAAATATTTGTTTGGGGTCATTCCAACTATACTTCTCAGTATTTTATTCTGTGAGGTTTGGATTTTCTTAATATTTGATTTCTTGGCACAGCGCCAGATCTGTATCCCATAGGTCCAAATAGGGCGAAGGATCTAATTATATATAAGCAGTTTGTTGTGAAGAGAGAGATTGATAGTTCCTTCCCAGTAGCCAATACATCCTTCTGTACTTGATTTTAAGTTCTTCTTTCTTCTTTTCTATGTGTTTATTCCAGTTTAATTTGGAGTCAAGTGTCAAATCCAAGTATTTAACTGCTTCAGTATGCGGTATTTTATTCGAATTCAACATCCAAGATTGGGACTTTTCGGTTAGTGAAGTTGGTGTGGGCTGATTTTGATTCGTTCAGCTTCATTCTCCACATATTGGTCCACTTAGAAACCTCAGTAGTAGACGTCTGTAGTTTGCGTGTTGCAGCTTCTATATCATCTCCAACAGAGAGGGTAGCCGTATCATCTGCAAAGGTGGCTACAGTTGTGCCTTCTTGTTGGGGTAAGCCCCGTGTGTACAGGAGGTAGAGTACTGGCCCTAAGACACTCCCCTGCGGGACCTTTGCTTTTATGGGCTTCAAGCCGGAGTATTGGTCATCTTGCCCTGAAATGTCTATTTTCAAGCTAAGACTTCATTAGTAAGTAGTACTCTCTTGGGAGATCCCTGTGCAGTTTGTACTCTAGTCCCTCGTGCCAAACCTTGTCAAAGGCTTGAGCCACATCCAAGAAGATACTGGCACATATTTTTTTACCTTCTAGGGCTTTTTCAATTATATTAGCAATTCGATGGACTCTATCTATAGTAGAGTGCCGATGTCTAAATCCGAATTGGTGTTTTGGGATCAAATTTCTATCTTCTATTAGTGGTTTAGGTCGTTTAAGAAGCAGCTTTTCGAACAGTTTCGACAAAACAGGGAGGAGGGATATTGGCCGGTACCCCGTTTTCTCGTTTAGCAGCTTTCCTGGTTTGGAAATCATAATGACTTCCGAAACCTTCCATTGGGATGGTACATGTTTCAGAATAAAAGTAGCATTGATAATGTAGTAGAATTGAGCAATTTAAGCACTGCCTTTTCGGGGAGCTCCTTCACTATACGACCTGATATCAGGTCGTAACCGGGAGTATTTTTTAGCATTGCTTTTAATTTCATCTTCAAGTTCTTTCAGTGTAACTGGCAGTATTTCGAGTTCGTCCGTTTTTTCTGTCCAAGTTGTATTTTTGTCTGGTGTATTTGTGATTTGGTAAAGGTTGAAAAGTTTGGAAGAGATGCTCTGCAAAGAGATGTGCTTTCTCTACATTACTTCTGGCCCATGTCCCATCATCCTTTTTAATTGGGGGTCAGATAACTTTGGGTCTTTTCATGTTTTTAGTTACCTTGTAGACAGAATACTTCGTATCTTTCTCCGCATTCAGATAACTCAGAAAATGTTCAACTGATTCATTTTCCATGGTTCTAATTAAATATCTAAACCCCCAGTTGAGATTTTTTCTGGGTGTCACGTTAGTTCGATTCACTGTATCTTTATCAGGCAATCACTTTCTATCGAGTAGGTTCTATGGTGAAGTTATCAATGACCCAACTAAAACCCCAGGTTTTTATGCTTCGTACGATCTTGAACCCAATGTTCATTCACTCTTCTATAAAGTTTTCATTGGCTTATTGTGTTCCGATATTATGAAAACCTTTGTGAAACCAGTCTCCCGCCCCACAGTGCCAATACGCTGAGTTTATCAGTTTCTCAGACGTAACCTGAGTTGCCGCGAACTCCGCGCGCTCCGGGTGGGGAATCGCCGGACCTGATCGCCGCGCCAGATCTCGTTACAAGGAACGTCCTCGTCTTCCAAGGTTGTTTTCTTTGGTGGACGAACCGATGGGACCGATGGCGACGCAGTGTCGATCACCCTCTCCAGACACTGCTCTTAGACGGCCAAGAGGAAATCAACTACTTTCCCAATGAACGGAGGATCAACGAAAAATTTTGTTTTGTTAATACTGGGTTGAATAAATGTTCTTGTTTTTAGCCTCGAAAAAACATTCTTTACCCAAACAGAAAACTGTATGGAACAACCACTTGAGTGAGCTGAGAGTATTGACTAAACTATATTGTAAGTAATGTACGCATTACAGGGGCATACCGATGTCTGGTTCTTTTGGGTTTTTAAACTAGGCCAAATTCTTAGTCGAAGAAAAGTACAAAAATCTCTGAAGGGCTTGAATGGATCGTCCATTATCTCCTCTATCTCCCTTTCTATAATGAAAATAAAAATTTTCTGATTATTATTGCTCAGGGGAGGTTTGTTAGACAAAATTTATTGATCGAACTAAACAAGATACAACAAAATCGGAGGTAAAGCTTTGTGAGCAGTCGTTGAATGGATTGACTAATACCAATTCCATTCCCCCTTCTGACTGAAAATTCAAAATTCTTGAGGATTGTTGCACTACTAGAGTAAAAATGGAGTCGAAGAAAACACAGAAAACAAAACACACTGAACAGTTAATAAAATCAGACGAAAATAGTGATATCTGTCACCTGCCCCGTGCAGATATACTTTCTTTTTTGGACTTTTTTTCTTCCTTTCTTTCTTGATGGAATAAATCTTATAGGCGCCCCTCTACTGAGGGTGGGCCCTACCCATCAAAACTACGTAAGTTACAAGTACGCCAAAAAAAATCATTATGTTGTCTTATCTTCCTTGGACTCTATCCATATTCAATATATATTCAATATTCCTAAGCTAGTAACTACAAAATGATTTAATGTAAAAACAATTCCATAAGAATCATCAAATAATAGGTTCACAACGAAGTCCAATGTGTAACACAAGATATGAACTCGTAGGGAATTTAATACCGTTATGTATCTATCTGTATTTTTAAATGTTAATGGTTTTAAGAATGATAGGATTAATAACTAGCTCATCAAATATGCAAGTTGTCAACCTAATCATTCGTTTGGATTATAACTAGTACAATTGTAAAAATACGGATGTTTATGCAACTTTCGTAATTTAATTTCATATTGAGTTAAGCTTAACTTGCGAATATCGCATATTAATAGTGAGAATTCAGAAATTGAAACTTAAATAAATATAATAGTTGATAATAATATGAGCGCAGTGTCATAAAATGTGTATAGTGTACAATGCATATTGAGGGAACCATAACAAATGCAAAAGAGCTATTTGACTACAAATACTTACCGTATGAGGAAAGAGCAGTGGTACGGGAACAAACGAACCCCCAGATGTAGTCGTACATGTAACTGTACTTGGATATTCCTTTTCGTAGAGCCAGCACTTCGAAGAAACAGAGAAGGCGAATCACAACAGTCGGATCCCTTCAATAAAAAAGACAGAAAAGACGGGCAGAGATACAGCGAGCTTACAAATGGCGGGATTGAGACAGTCCGCGGAGACGGTATTCCTAAATTGAAAAGATCTTTGTTCGAGGTCAAAGGAAGTTACGGGTACGAACCTTTCACTTCCTTTATTGTTCGCGGGATGAAAAGAAACTGAAAATTGAGTTCATGACAATTAACGGGTGGACCGTTAGAGGTTGTCGCGCCCTGGGGTGCCATAAGTTAGTCCAACTGAAACTATTCCCAACTACCCAAGGCAGTTCGATTTGTAATAAGCGGTGATACCCACCTCTCTAGTCAATCGAGCATGCCTAAGAGGCATGTGTTCCGGTTGAATCGTTAATGAGACTGTTGCATACGTAATTGAAATGTGGAAGTACCAGGGATGATTTAGAAAATAAAGTATACATTTTGCTTCCGAGTCTACCAAGGTAGCGGAAGCATTGTTTTCACTTTCGGAATGTGAAAATTTTTTTGTCTCCAAAATCAAAAATTCCACTCGCATTTTGCGTTTTAGACCTTTCTGAACAATTTTGGTTCCGTGTCTGTCTGTCTGTGTGTCTGTCTGTCTGTCAGCAAATCCTTGTTACGGGCAAAACTACACGAAGTTATAGTCCAATTTTTCAGGGATTGTTCGGTTTGATGTGTAGATGGTCCCCTATAAGTTCATGACCCCCGGATCAATAGTAGTCTCTGCGCATGCGCAAACGAAATCCTTGTTACGCGCATAACTCCGGGAGTTCTTGACCAATTTCGATGACATTTTCAGGGATTGTTCGGTTTGATGTGTAGATGGTCCCCTATAGAGTTTCATGACCCCCGGATCAATAGTTGCCTCTGCGCATGCGCAAACGTGAAATCCTTGCCACAAGCATAACTCCGGGAGTTCTTGACCGATTTCGATGAAATTTTCAGGGATTTCGATGAGAATAAGTTTCAGACCCCCGGATTAGTAGCCTCTCGCATCCGTAAACGTGAAATCCTTGTTACGCGCATAACTCCGGGAGTTCATGACTGATTTAGATGAAATTTTCAGGGATTGTTCGGACTGATGTAGCTTTAGTCAATAATAATTTTCAATGATCTATACAGTCATGTTATGGATACGAGGAAGCTATGTACCACACCCACTTGGCAGACGTTTTTAAACTTCTATGGTGAGGACCTTCCTTTAGTTACAGTATTCTTTTGGGAGACAGAGGTCTGTAGTTTCTTTAAAACTGTTTATTCCGTTGAAGCTTTCTACAATCTTCTAATTGTCATCGTCAGCTATATCTAAACAAAATTGAAAATGGCGAGGTTTTACTTATCAGATTACAGACTAAACTAAGTGAGAGGTGACTAGAGTGGAAAAAGGACTAAGTGATAAAGGAGAGACATACCAAATTTATAGTGAATTAGATTGTACTCACCAACAGCAACAAGATGGTCTAGATGGTCGCCAACCAAACACCACTGGAGGCGATGACACACGTTGTCTGTTATCACCTGCATGTGTGTTATAAATTTGGCATGTCTCACCTATATCACTTAGTCCTTTATCCACTCTTGTCACCTCTCACTTAGTTTAGTCTGGAATCTGATTAGTAAAACCTCGTCATTTTCAATTTTGTTTAGATATAGCTGACGATGACAATTAGAATATTGTAGAAAGCTTCAACGAAATAAACAGTTTTAAAGAAACTACGGACCAAATCTGTCTCCCTAAAGAATACTATACATTTTTACTATTGAATAGAAAGAACGAAACGTGAAAAAACCATTTATTTTTCTATAATATTTGTTTCTATTAATATGTTTCTAAAGTCAAGCGAACCTGAAGCGGTCCTCAAGGCCGCTCAATCGACAACCTGGAAGATTTTGGTTTAAAATTTTCAATAGAAGACCTTCGATATTGACCAACAAAAAGAGTTGAACTTCTCAAAACTTTTTGATTCACGTTTCAAGATCCGTAGATCTCATACATGAATAAAAGTACAAAACGTCCGCCGTAGGCTATTTAGAGTTGTTCTCCAAAATTTCTGTATCATAGTCAACGAAACTGAGGTGAAACATATTGATAAGTAATGCGCGCATTACAGGGACGTGCCTATATCCGATTTTTGATCACACTTATAAAGATAATTATAAACACTTAAAAATACTCTTGAGAAACTATACCAAATTCTTGATGGAAAAAAACGCACGAAAATCGGCCGTGAATTTTAGTAGGTATGAGCAGCGCTGGAATGGATCGGTCAATTCAGATCGAAAAGAATATGAATCTTGAAAATCGAATGAATCGGATAGCCTGAGTAGAAGAAGTCGGTTAAGAATTTTAGACTCCCCCTTGGTCGATCCTAATTGCCGTCTCTGATGTGGCACAAAAACGTAATAAAAATACTATGATGACTCATTTATCGGCATCCCTTTTATTAAACTGTATAGGGTAGAATTGAAGGGCTGAAGTATTTTAAAACGATGTAGGGGTTGTCGTGTTTAATAATTTCGTTCATCCATTCAGTTTTCTTAAGGGTTAGAAGTTCAAAAGAACAAAGGATATCAACACGAATGTTATGTGAACTTGCAAAACATTGTAAAACGCTGAAAAAACGCTGCAACTTCTTTCACTGGGGTTTTATTATTCAATTTCATTCATTTGGCTTGCATTCATAATTTGAATTTCTACTAAGCTTTGGATTGTGCGTGTTTCACAGGTGTTAGAGCGATTATTGAATTTTAGGAGATATGCATAGAGCACGTAAATCTGTTCTCAACCAAAATACCTGTTTGGATTGATCAGTTGATCATATTTGTGTGTCTTCCGTTACACTTCACTTCATTTTATTCAAATAATATAATACCAAATTACTTAAAATGTAAAAACTATACAAAAGTACTTTAAATGAATTGGAATGAATTTAAATGGATCCAAACTATTTTTAAACGAAAAAAGAGCTGTTGAAACCGTGAGGGATGATTTTTTCCATTGGCTGATCGCGGAAGTTCAATTATTGTGAAATTACTACTGTGCAATGGAATGTGAAAGTCAACTGTGCCGAAGATTTCCAGTCGAAACTACGATTAGCTAGTAAAAAGTCACAAGTCCGAGCTACAAGGCGAAAGAAAGGCATTTCACAAAGTCTTTCATTTGGGGTGAAACAATTTTGTGGTCACTGGTTTCATATGCTGGGGTGTTACAAGCGATGTAAACACGCTTTCCTCAAAACTAATTATCTCAGTAGAACTTCTTTTCAGGTAGGTGATCGAGAGATTGCAAGCGAGCTGTCCGAGTTAACAGCTTTCGTTTATGGCCATTTGACGAGTGTGGCCGGAATAAGAAGGGCTAGGTGGTTACGCATTCTGCTGTTGTTTAAGTAACATCCGTTATGTTAGCGACACGAAGGAAAGTACAAAAATTGTAAACCCGGATTGTTTTTCGTTGTATTTCCAGATCGTTGATTGTTGGGCAATTATTTATTTTATTTATTTATTTATTTATTTACACGGGCTACAGGCCCAATTTAACCATACAGATTATAAAAGAAACAAATATCTCGACAGATTCAATAGGACAACTGTACAAATAAAAACCAAAAATATACTTGTGTGATTGAAAAATTAAATTAAATAGAATTGAATTTACATAATATCAAGTTTCTCAAACATCTCAAGCCATCGTGCCAAATGTCAATATTGAGTTGATTCAGCAAACGCTGGGACCGGTTCAGGGGAATATTGTAGAGGTAGTTGGTCGGTGATGCAGAAATGTAGAAGGTATTGCAGGATCGAGTCGGGCGCGGGGGTACGAGGAAGCTGACCTCAGAAAGTAGCGAAGGTGAATCAATAAATCCATGGATAAGCCTATAGAGAAAACAGCCATCGGCAAGCTGGCGGCGGCACTCCAAGGGGACAATGCCATTGGCCTCACGTATAGCACGCTCATCAAAGTCCTCCCACGCCACTCCAGACTTGAAAGAAAGGAATCGAAGGAAACGACGCTGAACACGCTCAATAAGCGATTTGTGAGTTAAATATTGAGGAGACCAAACCACAGCGCAGTACTCAAGTATAGGTCGAACCAAGGCATTATAGAGAGATACCAAAGCATCAGGATTCGTAAATTCTCGGGTGTTTCTCTTCAAAAAACCAAGGCTCCGGCTTGCCCGACCAACAATAAGCTCGATATGAGGAAGAAATGAAAGCCTTGAATCCAACAACACTCCAAGGTCCCGTATTTCCCCATTCCTAGAGAGAACATTGGTTCCAAGGGTGTACTGAAAATTAACAGGGGCTCTCCTCTTGAGAAGGTAATGGTGGAGCACTTGCTAATATTGAAAAACAGTTTGTTCGTCTGACACCAATCCTCAAGCCGATCCAGAGTGCGCTGCAACGACAGGCAATCCATTTCATCAGCTACCCTTGTGTAGACCTTCAAATCATCCGCAAACAACAAGTAGTCAACACCATCTCCGACGACCTCACAGATATCATTTATGAAGATCAGGAACAACAGTGGGCCAACATGAGAGCCCTGAGGCACACCAGAGGTAGCAGCGAATGGCGCCGAGCAGACACCCCTAACCCGAACCATCAAAGTTCTTCCACTCAGGTAGCTCCGGAACCAACTCAACAGAGAGCCGTAGAAGCCAAATCGCTCCATCTTCATCAACAGCATATCATGGGACACCCGATCAAAGGCCTTTGCAAAATCTGTATAAACAGCATCAACCTGGAACCCATCACGGAAGGCTTCCAAAATGTAGTGCTGGAAGACCAGCAAATTGGTTGTAAATTAGAAAAATTTGCTCTCTATTACGTGTCAGATGTTGTCGGCGTTGACCGTGAGAGGTGCCACACTCAACATATAACGCCAAAATCTGGTGAAGAAATCGAAAGAAAGTTTACAAATGATTCAAAGCTAAAAACTAATATCGGAGTCGTGATGGTACTTAACGTGGATGAATTAGGCCGTGAATTTTGGTTTATTATTCAATAATAAACCATTGTAATTGCTCATGAAAAAAAAAATTCTATCCCCTCCTGAAACCTTCATGGCTTACGTTTCAAAGGGTGTAGAATCCGAATCTGCAATAAAAATTTTTCCGTCCGTCCGCCGTATGACGACTGAAGCAAAAAATCTGAAATCTTCAGGAAAAATCCATGTTGGTCCGGCGACGCCCCAATTCTTGATCCAGCTCCCCCACTTAATTTGAAGTGCCCTTTAAGGGTTGTCAAAGTTTTGTAAAATCCCTAAAAATTCAAAAAAAGTCAAGGCGGCCTAAATTTGTACTCTTTTTGAAGAACACTCCACAAGGAATCGAATGAGCCCCTCCCGTGGTCCGTAGGTCAAACCATTCCCGATCTATGGCCCGATTTATGGTGCCAACATTTGCGTTATTTTGGTTTATTATTGTTTTTGTTTTGATTACAGTTACCTAGTGATGTAGTGAACGTGGATACTGGAGTGAACTCCGGAAAGGGTATATAGCTGATACACGGGTTGAAGTATCCTGATAACCATAAAAAACGCTGCAAATTCTTTCACTGGGGTTTATTATTCAATTGCCTTGCGTTCATGATTTGAATTTATACTAAGCTTTGGAGTGTGCGTGTTTCACAGGTGATAGAGCGACTATTGAATTTCAGGAGATATGCACAGAGCACGTAAATCTGTTCTCAACCAAAATACCCATTTGGATTGATCAGTTGATCATATTTGTGTGCCTCCCAAAATTCAATAATCGCTCTATCATCTGTGAAACACGCACACTCCAAAGCTTAGTATAAATTCAAATCATGAACGCTAGCCAATTGAATAATAGACCCCAGTAGATGAATTTGCAGCGTTTGTTTTTCATATTTGAATATAACATTATTATCAACGACGTATTTTCTACTCAGAAAACAGCGACAGATTCTGGTGGAGGTTTTGTCCAAAAATCGATTATTTGAAATTAAGTCTAATATTGAACAGTTCCGTTTGCAAAGCGGAAAATGCTCATATTTTGTGGACTGCTGAACCGATTGAGATGGGACACGGACCTATTTTCTGAAACCCATGCTATACATGGATATAACAGTGTTAACTTGGTATTTTCTCTGCGAATCGATTGAGACCACCCTCAAGATTGGAAATTTGTTTTTCAAGGGAATTTTATTGTGTTGACATAGTTTTTAAACAAAATATTAGCGACTATCTTTATGAAGTGTGCAATAACGGATACTTTTTTCCACGACAACCCTGAACCGGGGAAATTTGGGTTTATCACTTTCAATAGTAAGCCTTTGCAGTCGTATAGGAAACATATTTTTACGTTTCAACGATAGTAGATTCAAAATCTGTGATGTCCGTCCGCAGTGAGAACCATGAAAACCTTGGAGTTGAAATAAATTTGTTTTTTCTTTTTGCAAATGGACTCAATTCGTTTTCTTGTTGGTTCTAACTTCAAGCCAACCCGATCGCCTCACACAAAAGATGCTATGGGTGAAAAACCGTGAAACTGTTTACTGACCAAGGCAAGTGGGATTTAATTTTTTTTCTTTTTAATAGTAATTATGTACGCCAAATTGGTTGGAATAGGTTTCAGATCCGTAGAAATTCACCCATACCAAATAATCGAAATTTCAGAACCTGAAAGAGACCTCCAAACCTCATAGTTATGCATTATTCGAAAATAATAAATCCATATGTTAGAATTCATTCAATTATGCAATATAGATTTCCATCATACCGTCCATGAAACGAATCCCAACAAATTAACTACTTCCAATTAATGAGTAACCATCTGCTCCAACTTGTTCCTCAGCGCTAGTTCGGGAGGCGTAAACAAAATGACCAACCCGATTCATAAAAACCATATTCCATTAATCGAACTGTATGGTTAATTGCAGTTTTTTGGTCGTGGTCATCAATGATGTATCGTCGACTAATTATGACCTCTCAACGGATTACAAAGTTATGAGCCTTAATTATCGCTTGGAGCCGAATTCGGATGTCCCGCATTCGTGATCAAATAACATTAGGTTTGGGGTCAGCTTCTGGAACCGGAGGTACGGAACCATAAATAAACGGCTTTCAAAAGGCCGTACGCTACCGGGAGGCAACAGTAGCTGCCACGTAGCCGGCGTTACGACACCCCATGGGTGCAGCTTCCCCTCAGGCGATCGCCTGCCCTGAACGGAATATTAGCTGCTATCCCACAGGACAAACCCCCCCTCCGAATGGTCCGAAAGCCGGATTTCACCAATTTCATCAACTCGACCGATGAACTGGACCGATGAAGGAGACCCGAAGATGTGGACCCGCTCCTTTTTTTTTACCCTTATTACCCCAGCCCTAACATTGTATAACGGTTTCCGATAGCCATCTTATCTCCCCAAGGATATTGAAACTGTCGCCCGCGTTAACGGCTACCGAATGCGCCGGTAAATGAGGTTCGGGAACCTGGCGAAACTCCGTATCATGTTTGACCCGAAGTCGAAAATAAGTTAATTGCTTCGCCACATAATATAAAACCGATTCAACAATATAAAATAATTGGCTAACAGCCTTGCTACCCCTCCCTGTTCCTTCTAACGCGGCTTATACGTACATAATTGCACAAGAAAGACTCATTCTGAGGCCACGCCACTCTTCTGTTATCTATCTCTTAAAACATAATAACACTGCCCATTACCTTGTGCGGCAGAGATTCAAAACTAATCAAACACCAAATGAGGTTCTTCGATAAGGAACCGACTATTGGACGAGGAAGCTTAGATTAACATTCTGGTTCGACCAGAGAAACTAATTCATTGATTCATATCTTGCAAACTGTGCCTACCACTTGAATGAACTGTTTTTATATTCAAGTACGTTCCTTAAAGAATGCATCGCCATCGAGGTTTAAGGAGAAACTATCAGACATGTCTACTACCTTCTAACTTACGTCATCTGACAATTGAATTTAGGAATCAACTCTACAACCCAACTCCTTCGTCTAAACATCATTGTATTACGGTTTAGATCATCTTTCAATTTTATGTTGTACGATTTCTCCATTTCAGTACCTAGGTATAATGTTTCATGTAAATACATTGTTCTATGTTATTTGGAAGCTGTTTTCAAAGGAATCCAATTTCTTATTCAAGAGTGAAATAATTTGCCACAGCAGGTATTTAAATAGAGGGCATTAGAATGGTCAGACACACAGCGATAACAATGACCTTATAAATACAGATAAACCTTATTGAACGTTAGAATAATATTATACAGAGAAAAGACTTTTTTTTGTACATTTTTTTTTTAAATTTGTCAACCCCTAAAAATCCTTGAAAACCTCAAAAAAAGTCAAGGCGGCCTAAATTTGTACTCTTTTTGAAGAACACTCCACGAGGAATCGAATGAGCCCCTCCCCAGGTCCGTAGGTCAAACCATCCTCGATCTATGGCCCGATTTATTGTGCCAACATTTGCATCCACATTCAGTACATCACTAGGTTACTGCAATCAAAACAAACACAAGAGTTTTTTTTTTCGCAGTAATTTAGTGAAGTAGTAAATGTGGATACTGGAGTGAACTCCTAAAAGGGTTTATAGCCGATACACGGGTTGAAGCATTCTGATATGCATGCTGCTTACGAAATTTAGAATTTTCAAGTAGAAAATTTTTCCATCGTAATCGCTCTTGAAAAAAACGCTGCAAATTCTTCCACTGGGGTTTATTATTCAATGATTCATGATTCGAATTTCTGCTAAGCTTTGGAGTGTGCCGATTCAACCGATGTGTTTGGAGTGTGCCAAGTGAACCGATTCAAGTGGTCTATGCATATCTCCATACTTGAGATACATGGTACACGCACACTCCAAAGCTTAGTAGAAATTCAAATCATGAATCATTGAATAATAAACCTCAGTGAAAGAATTTGCAGCGTTTGTATAATGCGTACTATTGTATTTAAATGGTATGGCAGTAACCTTAGTAATCCTATATTTTATATCATACTGTAGTATCCTGACTGCTTCCAGTAAATACAGCATGGGAAATCGAGAATCCAGAACCTACCTGACATTACGACATGAACGATCGTGACCGACTTCGTCCGGTTTACATTCTGTCTTAAATTCAACGAGAGTAATCCCGGAGTGAACATGGGTTGAATCACTGAAACAAAATCAACGAAAAAAGGGGAAATGAAAATTAGGTATGTATACAGTGCTTAAGTACAAGTGCAGCAGAAGCGAGGCAGCAAGTATGTAGGGAGCACCTATGTATATATCCTATGTATAAAACTCAAAGGTTATTTGTGTATCTACGTACGTATGTTCTCAACAGGCTGATAATGTGCTGAATCGATTTTGACGAGAGCGGTCTTAAAATGATCATAGCTTTCCGGCGCACAATATTGGTTACTTCAGGCCCTCAGAACATTATTCTATTTCATAAACAGCGTTACCCTTCTCCACCGATTTCTATGATTCCCGAACTTTTGTTATTATACCTCCTAACAGGTATTCTCCTAGTTTACTGGACTCGGAAAACTCTTAGTTTATTGGAGGCGGAACAACTGGAGAAGCTATGAAGGGTTTTTTCAATAACTGCGAATGCGATATATCTTGCAAGGAACGGGTTTCCTTTTAGTTTTATATGAAATGTAAAACTAGAAGGAAATCCTTTTGTTTAAAATACAACGGGAGCTAGAATGAAAGCACGCTATTAGAAAATGTCGTTTACATTTGCATCTCAGGCTGAAGAACCAAGATATCATGCTAGGAGCCCAATCAGATGATCATGATAGCTCTGTACAAATTTAACCAATTCTTGTATAAAAGGGTAAAATTTTCTTGAAAAATAAACCAACAAGGAAGATCCTACGATAGAATAAGATGGAGTGTCCAGCAACTGACTTCGTCGGCTAGTTCCTCGCCATTATATTTTACACTATTCGCAAATAGGTTAAATTGAATTAAAAAAAATGACCACCAATATTTTGTATTCTCGTCGCATTGTACAATTATCAAAAACATTTATTGACTAACAGCAAGATCCCAGCAACAAAATTACAGTGATGGCAGATTCCTCTTTGTTTAGTTAGACATTCAAGTTTTCCTTAATTACGAACTTGTTTACCAGGACAACGTTACTAAGACATTCCGAGCTGACGACGGAAAAGAAGGTTGTTACGAGTTTACTGCACGCTAAATGTACTTTGCTTTCATTTTGCGAAAACCTTCAACAAAATCGGTCAAACTTTTTAGCTTAATCGATTTTCCACTGACAAACTCCTCTCTTTAATATAGAAGGATCATTCACAATAATGCTCTCCTGTTTAGTAACAACATTGAAATCTATATATAAAAAGTAGAAAAGTAGACATTGATTAATAGTTCACAATGAAGTAAAGAAAAAGGGAAAAAACTCATTCTTATAAAATTATACATATATAACATTTTCTATGATCCATCTTACCTGTCTAATAGGTAAATATTTATTGAAAAATCAACATCTTAGATGAACGTTATTAAAGGAAGTGTGAGGTCTCTAGTCTTATACACTCCACATGGATATATGGAGTATTGGTCATGAAGAATTGAGGCATAAGAACAGGTGAAACCCCCTAGTTAGCTAACCAACGCTGGCTTCGCCCGAATAAATCAAAAGCCTGATGAGGAGCTAAGTGGTTTCGGCTCCGAAACGCTCTCATAATATTAATTACCCCCGCCCGCGTTTTTGAGGCCAAATGAGTTCAGACGCCCTGCCAACTAGCGTAACCAATTATTAAAATGCGTTTATAAAGAAGCGGCTCGGCGGGCGTTGTCTTCGATTCATCAATCCCAATGTGAAGGGAGTTTCTGATGTAAAAGGAGAATACCTCTGATGTTTAACAGATTATTCATCGAGTGTGATTTTAAAAGTTGGTGATAATTCGTTTTGTTGATCTCGTGTACACTGTTGACTTAGTGTAAGTCGATAAATTAACATAAGGAAAACGTAGTTATGTAACTGACCAGTCATGATGAAAAAAAGGTTCACATAATTATGCCATTGTTTTCTTTGCAATACGAATCAAACTACTTATGGGAACTTGTCTATAATTTTACTTCCGTCCCTGGAGTACGGAGCAATAGGTGTGTGGTGACATTACTTCATTGGTTCTAATAATTGTACGGTTGTAAAAGTTTTCTTCCTTGAGCCATCATCCTCACCATTTCAACTGCTTTCTTCTGCTCTTATAACTTTCATTTGGACTAATTAGGTTTTTGATTAAATAAAGAATAGATCTAATTGACCAAGAAAGAAAAAGAATAACCCCCGCTCAAAATTTGTCGGTTTTCGTTTATTGTTGATTATAATTAAAAAAAGCTTAGTAGGTAGGGTGACCTACCCAGTCTGTGGACGATTAAGATGTAGGCAAGTGAAGTTTCAACTTACAACTAATAGTACACAGTCCCTATTCAATTTTCTCAACTTTTTCTTTTTCTAGTGCCTTCTGGTATAAATCAGGTTTTGAAATTACCTTCATTTTACTATATTTGTAGCTCATACAAATTGATTTCTAAACGAATGTGAAAAAAGTGCCATTTGCCAGTGTGTGGACAAAGAATTTCCTGTCTGTGGACAGATGGTATCCAGTGTGTGGACACCTCATAAATCACTTGGAACATTAATTTTACCGATTCTGAAGCATTTTACTAGTACTTGATTAAGAAAGGAACTTGTAAATAACAAGAAATTGAAGAAAAATGGTGGTAAGATGGGTTAAATTAGGTACACAGGAAAGGAAGTCTTATCACTCAACTCGTGTTCACATGCACTTGAAGAAGGGTCACCATTCAATTTTAGTTTTTTGTTATCTTTTGCTAATTTCTTGAGAACGATATTTGACAGACCCCTCTGTGAGATACCAAAGTAACTACAGGTAACAACTGCCTCTGCTAGACATCGCTCCAGACCTTATTTAAGCCATTTTACTGCGGACTTGTCCACAAACTGGGGGTCGTCCACAAACTGGGCAGGTCACCCTACTTGTTTTATTTTGTTTCATTAATTTTCAGTAGACGGGTGCCTACTAGGTATTTACTTACATTGCCCCCTATTTTCCATCCTGGTCGATTTATGGTTCGGAATTTGAAATAAAGCTCATTAATGTAATCTGGAATACGATTACAAAGTATGGAGATGCACTGATCATGCAGGGATCTTTGTAGCTGAACAATTTCCTATTATTTAGCGCTGAAAAATGAAATGGAGCTAATTTGGGCATCGAGAATAAAATAGAGAAGTACATAGGCTGGCACTGATTCTAGTGGCTGATATCTTTCTCGATCAATCCAGGTTGCTGGAATAGGGAAAGAGGATTTTTAAAGCATCTCAAATACAATCACAAGGTATGGAAGCAACACTACTAATCTTCGACATTGCAGGAAACATTATGCTTTTGCTTTTTAGCAAGTCACGTTAGTGGAGGCTTGACAACATCTGAATTCATTTTGGAAGGTTAATTTCATCAATAAAGAGACCAGACAAAATATATCAATGATTTCGGTTAAAGAATCGAGTTCTTCAGCTAAAAATGGAGTTCTGCACTGAGGAGTGGATTGGTGAAGAGATAAAAGAGTTGATCCAGATATTTCTGGCATAATGACGTGCGGCATCTTCCTGGATACCTTCTCTTCAACCTCAGTCCCCGTGAAGGAGAATGTAGGATATACATACAAATTTGTTCTTAGTCCGATTTAAACCCCGTTTGGCATAATTAATTGTCTATCAACAGTATTTTTCTTGGTTACTAAGTGAGATGCTAGAATACCTCTCTTCCGGGAATTGTTAAGTTTGAACGTAACAAAATCATTTTCCAACCTTTCGGTGTTTTAGTGATGATTATATCATACTTGACAGAAATATAACTAGAGTTCTACCTATGTCTTCCAAAAAATCGAGCAAATCACAGAATATTATGCTGAACTATAGGAGTCCGTGCGTTTTGAGTGTCTCAGAAAGGAATCCTATAAGATACATAGAAAATTTGATTTTTTCATTCCTCCTTTAAAAATAAATAATGAATTTAAAGAAAGTAAAAGAAAAATGGTTGTACGAAAATGGGGAAAAAACTGGAATTCATCAAGACTTTTGAATCTTGGGATATTAAGGGTTAAGAAATAATATGCCAGATAGACTAGTCTGGCACTTTAACCAGTGGAAGTACCTTGACGAAAACGTCTAGATTATCTGAAGATCTATTTCAAATCAACTTGAAAAAGATTTTGAACTTTAAAATGAAAAATGTTGAGGAAGGAAGTTACATTATTTGAGAAAAGTTAAACATAACTTCGGAAGTTGAAATTTCCTTTGTAACTTCTTGACTACTAAACTTTTGTAGGAAAAAATGTTCATCATGCAGGGCAAGTTAGCAAGATCTCTCATTCATTATTAGTCTTCCAAATCGTAGGATGAAAACGCATGAGACAACAAAAGGTCACGGCAGCTGCTCTTTTCACACGATGCTCTATTTGAATATCTCGGGTTCTTGTGGCATTTAGCTTTGGTGAATCCCTTGTGGTCAAGGTGTCCTCCTGAGGAGCGAGTTTGAATGTCAGCAACTTCGCAAACGCACCGACCCAACATTTTTTTGGGAGACGGAATAAATTTATTTATTCGATGTACTTATCCATGTGTATTAAACAGTTAAGCATAGGGACTGTGGAACAAGGAATTGTTATTGACATATTTGGTAGGTAATCGAACATAATTAATTTGTAGGATCAACTAAAGTAAAGAATTGAATCTATTTCTTCATAATTAAATTAAATTCATAAATTATATTTAAGAATCAACAGATTTAATGCATGGAGTGTGATTTTGATGGACCATACATTTCACACGTACAGAAAGAACTAAATAAGTATAAAAATAAAAAAGATTATTAAATTGGATAACAAAGGAAGTAGGTGCTACACATTTTTGAACTAAATAACTCAAAGAAAGATGGTGAATTACCGACACTTTCAGATTGATTGACCTTATTATTTCTTTTTCAGTTTGTTGCGAGAATTATATAGTGTGATGGCAGTAGCTAGTAAACGGTATCTTAAAAAATGGTAAGGAAAAGTACCTACATCAAATTTAGTAACAAATTAGCAGTGTATTTTAAATTGCGATCGCTAATATGAAAGATATCCATCCAATTCCATGAATTATAGTTATTAATTTACCAAAAATCTTACTCATGAATGGAAATAATTTCGTTGATCATAAAAATTAAAACATTGCACTAGCGCAAATGTAAAATCGACCAAAAAACTTTTTTTCAGGTCCTAGAAGTCAATCGCGCTCAAATTTTCAAGGTAATCGGGGAAAAATGGTCTCATAATCTCATATCAATTACAAAGTGATAGTATCATTAATAGCATTTCGCATATGTTAATGCTTCCAGCTTTCATCCGATTTTAATGATATTTTCGAAAAATTTGTTGGTTATGATTAGGGTTGTTCTCTACGTACCATTCAAACGTTAAAAAGACTATACTCGGCTCTGCGCAAGTGCAAACGAAAATTCCCCAAATATTATTTTCTTAGGTTCAAGTGTTTCGATCTCGCTAAAATTTTTGATGTTACCGTGAAGAACGGTGTAATAATCTAATTTGGATTTCAACACGATCTTTTCATCATTCTATCCCGTATGGAATTAGCTCGACAGCCCAGCCATACATGCCGACCAACTTTTTGATACCAGAACATGCCCGCAAGGCACTTCTGCCCCGTGAATCGTTATATCCAGCTTACATTCTACATATTTCAAGTTTATCTAAAAATTTCAAAAGATCTACACATTCATGTTCATTCCTGCTAGAACAGGAAGCTTTGTGCCACTCCCAACTCGGCAGACCTTTTTTGTAACAAACAATTTATAATGATATTGATATCTCACACTAATAAAGACTAGATCGTATGATGTACGAATATTGTAACAAAAACTTTGAAATTAAGTCGTCCATGTTCCAAATGCCCTCCATAACCATATAGTTGAATCGATGGATTTTAAAATTAAAACCCACAATGATATGTACAGGTATTACGTTTGATGTGGATATAAACAGTTTGAAGTAATTGCAATTTGAACATAAGTTATTTGTTGTTTGACAAAAATTATTCAAGAATTACCCACTTCTTTTACTAAACATAATAATAATGTGAAATCGTATTCAGTACAGGAGTTGATGGTCAGAGAAATCGAATGTTGAACAATGTTTAAATACAATTGTGAATTTTACGAAAGTAATAAGTAGTAAATATTCCAAGGGAGGTAGGTTGTGATGGATGTGGTTAGTTGGCTCTTCCAGATTTTAGAATTCGACGCCTTGGGAGATGAATCAGAAGTTTTCAAGCGTCTGGGTCATCCTCTGAGCGTGGCGGAGCATTAATATCCGCATCCACCTCATTGGAAGGGGCAACTACACCATTCCATCACCTCAAGGCTGTCTTAACGTTCTGCTGTTTATGTAGCTTAATCATGTTTTAGAGAAACCGATTCAGTTTCGGAGCCATGATAGATGGATGCTACATTACATCCTAGCGTTTGAACACGTATTCAGCGTAAATAATTTAATCTGCACCCCAATCGACATTCTTTAGTCAGATATATATTGAAGGTCTGAATTTTGTTTGTATTTGAAATAACCACCAGTTCAGTACGACAGAAGATGACAAGATGCTAATACCTTTGCGACAATGTGGAAAAACTGGAATTTCATATTTCGTGCAAAGCCCGGATTTTTCGCGAGTATTCAAGACCGCGAGTGGCTGTATAAGAGCTTGTATACATTTTATTAACTTCTCGACTAACCTAATCTGACCAAAAAAAAAAAAAAAAAAAAAAAAAAAAACATTTCTCCAGAAGGTTTCTTAATGTTGTACCGACAGGCATCGCTAATCAGACACATACACGGTGAGATAGGGGAGCACCGACTTCAACAGGATCGCATACTGATGGTGAAATTAGTCGACTGAATGTCATGAATTGTCGTGCAAAAAATGACCTGTATTTCATTATGGGAAGCCGATGCATCTCTCCACATACCGGTAAATAACCACAGGCAATCAGTTGTCTGGAGAAGACCATCTGCATGTAAAGAAACGTTTGATGATTGTTTTGGAATCACATTCTCACTTTTAAATAAGAGAAAGCCTCGAGGATTTTGATTCATACTGCCACATTCGGAAGAAGCACTTATCAATGTTTTAGGTGATTACATTCAACTAGGACATAACATCAGACTTTAACTGGGTGTATATGAGGGTGCAGTGGCTCATTTCAAAGCAATTTTTGTATGCATATTTGTTTATTGGCATAGCTCATATATATAATCTGAATGTTATTAGTTTAAAAACCACGCTAATTCCGTTCCGCATACATTTTTCCAAGTAATAAGGCATCGGGTATTCGCGTGTTCGAAATCCGTTCTCTCGCTCACAGCTATCACTTATCTTTAATTAAGGCGGATAAAGACCTTTCAGTGGCCCCAGGAGCAGGGGATTCGATCTCATTACACGAAGATTCTCTCCGGCCCTCCGGGCATAGCCGCTCCCAGCTTGCGTCATCCACCTCTGCCTCATCTTTTCGGGGTACGGGTGCCCTCTCTGGGCCCTCCATTCTTTCCATGGCTTCTCCTCTTTGACCTCTTGGGGTCAGGATGGGCCTCCGGGAGGGCCCCCTTCAATTCAAATGTACGAAGCTCCTTTCTGGCCAGCTCGTCGAGGGCAGCCAACCTAGGAAGAACTAATTGCCGAGGTAATGGAAGAGTTTACGAGCTTCCTTCGTAGGGTTACTTCGAAGCATCAAACTTCATGTGTTGATCTTCGAACCCTCGCATGTCTTCCCGGTAAGTCCTTCACAACAGGAGAGTGAGTTGTGTACAATAAGATAGTTTCATGGCTACCTATCATATCATGATTCGCCTAACGAATATCTCTCACGTCTGACCTTCTACATTGAAGTGAAGACTGCGGTGATTTCATTCAAACTCTAGCACAGAACAGCTTTTCGTAAAACAGTAAAGCGCGCTGCCCTGGATCAGGGATGCCCGAGGACTCAGCTTATGCTATCCAATATTTCTGAATTTCGTTCCTTTTAGCGTCGGTAACACTTTGGGTCGGAAAGGTTTCTTTTCGATTCACGGGAGTTATCTTCTTCTATCCGTATTAAAAACATTGGACGATCGCTGTCGTGTATCTCAGTAGGGACGACGTGTTTCTCTTTGGATCATTAAAATTAGGAACAATCGTGAAATATTGTTATTGTATTGTTTATTTATTTATTTATTTAGTAATTTACACGGGCGGAGGCCCAATTTACAATAATTATAATTCAACATATTTATGTGAGCAAAAAAAAAAAAAAAAAACCAAAGAGAAAAAAGAAAGAAAGTGGTACTGCACAATATATATATCTAAAAGTTTATACAAATGATGCGTCAATTGTAGCATTCATCAGGATAAACAAACACCGAATGCGCACAGCTCAGTCAGGAGGCGCAAGCGCCATCAAAACATCACGACGAAACCGAAGAGGCCCAGAATTGAAGAGGTCCACATCGAGCTGGTTAAATTCCCTCTGCATACGACGCAGAGGCGCATTGAACTGATAGTTGGTCGCGGTAGTCTGGGTGTAGAACGTTGGAACGTTTCGAGTAATATGAGCAGGGATGCTGAAGTTAAGGGTTCCGAGCAACTGAGGGGCGTCTATGGAGTTATGGAACAACTTGTAGATAAACATGGCATCCATGAGTTTCCTGCGACGATCCAATGGCATCAAGCCACTCGCCCTCAAAGCCTGCGCACCTTCGAAATCAGCCCATGGAATCCCAGACTTGAAGGAGTAAAAATGCAAAAACCTGCGTTGAACTCGTTCAACCGCCTCCCTGCCATTGGCATAGTAAGGAGACCAAATGGACGAACAGTATTCCAGGCCAGGCCGCACAAGCGTATTTGTTATTGTATTGTTAAATGTAAAA
This sequence comes from Creontiades dilutus, assembly GCA_031894815.1. NCBI lineage: Eukaryota > Metazoa > Arthropoda > Insecta > Hemiptera > Miridae > Creontiades > Creontiades dilutus. Next base: position 1,485,527 of record JAVIWC010000240.1, read on the forward strand.
TTAGTTTATTACCAAGACAGTTGATACGTGAGACGATCGTATGTTCCGCTTTCTCTGCTGGCACAGTGGTGCACGAGTTATGCATCCACAAGCGGCAGTAATGTTCGTGATTATAATTATTTAAATAGCCGTATGCCTACCAACCGAGCAATGCATATTTAAAGCTAGAAACCTAATATGCTATGTAAACAGTAAAGATACGAGTACTAGTATAACCGTAGTCACACTCTTCGTTATAATACATTTAATAAGTAAAGTTAAAATGGTTAAACGACCTTTCACGTGAAAGGGGGAAACGGTGCGATACGTTACGAAATGCGCATATCAGTGATGTGGGGAAAGTTTATGGCGATCTTAGATATAAAAATCAGTTATTTTTCCACAACATCAACTTATTCGTTTAGATAGTACTGACGAGCAGGATTGACGAAATAGCTGACTAGTATAAAATTGATTCGACTTCTGAAAGTTTCCTTGAAAGTATCAATACGAATAAAAACCTATCGGCAATAAAATTTCTACTCATAAAACAGGTTTAACATACTTTTCTAACTTCAAATTTGATATGAATTTTGAAAAAACTGACACTGAAATAACTTCAAAAATTTGGGAAGTATAATTTTCAAAATTTTCTTACATATGAATCCGCTTTGCGACTTTCACTTGAAATTTATGAATATTGATTTAAAATAATACGAGCATTAAAAACAAACAAACAAAAAAGTTAGGTGTGGCACATGTCTTCCTTGTCTAGGTAATTTGAACTAATATATCATTGACAAATTCTAAATAACCTAGGAAAATGTAGAATTTAGGCTTTTTACAACGGAAGAGAAACCGACATGTATTGCGCTAATTCTAAAACGGTTAAAATGATAATAGACCGTTCTTTCCCACTTCTTCAAAAATTTGAATTTGCTTTCTCGAACCACTAGAATCTGAGGAATTGGTACATGGTGAATTTATCGTTTGTGGACACGCAGATTGATGTATTGATTTGGGAGCAATGAAACTCACATAGGACCAACTATAGCGTTACTTGCATATTCCGTGAATATTTCATTCAAATCGGTTGGAAGCTACAGGAATAGGTTTGCGCATTAGCTACTCAAGAGTAAATTAGTTTGAAATTTGTGGGAAACCATTTGGTCCATACTCCGGACCTCATGAAACCAAAAGTGAATTCACGGTTGTAGTGGTAACTTTCAATTTTGGTTTATTATTCAATAATAAACCATTGTAATCGCTCTTGAAAAAACAAATTCTAACCCCCCTGAAAATTTCATGGTTTATGTTTCAAAGGGTGTAGAATCCGAATCTGCAATAAACATTTTTCCGTCCGTCCCGTACGCCGTACGCACGATTTCTCCCAAACGGCTGGAGCAAAAGATCTGAAATTTTCAGGAAAAATCCATGTTGGTCCGACAACGCCCCAATTCTTGAGCTCTCTCACTCAATTTAAAGTGCCCTTTAAGGGTTGTCAAATTTTGTAAAATCCCTAAAAACCTCAAAAAAAAAGTCGAAGCGGCCTAAATTTGGACTCTTTTTGAAGGACTTTCCATGAGGAATCGAATGAGCCCTTCCCCAGATTCGTAGGTCAAATCATTCTCGATTGGCCCGATTTATGGTGCCAACATTTGCGTTTTTTGGCATTGTTTTTGTTTTCATTAGAAGTGATGATGTGGATACTGGAGTGAACTCCTAAAAGGCATATCTCGGGTTGATTCTGATAACCATAAAAAATAAATAAATAAAAACGCTGCAAATTCTTTCACTGGGGTTTATCAATTGGCTTGCGTTCATGATTTGAATATACTAATTTGAGTGTGCGTGTTTCACAGGTGATAGAGCGATTATTGAATAATCAGGAGGCACACAAATATGATCAACTGATCAATCCAAATAGGCATTTTTGTTGAGAACAGATTTACGTGCTCTATGTATATCTCCTGAAATTCAATAATCGCTCTATCCTGTGAAACACGCACTCCAAAGTTTAGTAGAAATTCAAATCATGAACGCAAGTCAATTGAATAATAAACCCCAGTGAAAGAATTTTCAGCGTTTTTTCTTGTTCATTTTTTTACGTTTCCCATTGACGTGTACTTTAATATATCCAGCACCAATAACTCATATTAGGAAAGTCAAGAAGTTTGCGTTTTTCTTCCACAGTAGCGATGCCTGAAGACATCGAAAACCGTTGACTTTTTCAACCGGATATGAATGAACAAGACGCGCTGACCAAGGTGCTGATATGGCTGTTCGTCGTCACTGAACCTTTCTGAGCTGCAAATCGAGTGAACGACAAAAGCCTTTGCATCCGCCAAGATTGTGAATAATTTTAAACTAGAGACTCTTGAATCCATGTTTGACAAGTAATTAAAGGCTTGGGTCTGTACGACACTACATCAATGAACTTGTGCAGTTGAAGACTACTATCGTACTAATGTACATTTTAATAACTTCGTTTTTGAAATCAGACAATGTTACTTCAACCTTGACATTTAAATTGACCTTGAAAGCCAGCTATTACCGCAGTGCTGAAGGCTGTAAAGTAAAAATCTACGTAAGCAGAAGCATACAATTCTTGTTGAAAGGTGTGCGGGTAATGTGGGAGTTCCTTACGTGTCGGAGGCTCAACTGTATGGATAGCTGATCATTCACACCTGTCAGGTCATGACCTTATGGGATTATTAGCTACACACAGCAAGTAAACACAGTTGTCAACTCTAGACCCAAAGCTTTTCTTCCTCACTTATACAAATTCGAAAACTTGTGGCTTATACTCAGCATCACACTAGATAAAAAGGGAAAAAAATTCCACAAAAATCCATTTTATTAGGTATTAGTTAAAGTTTGAAGATATGTATATTTGTAACATCGAAATAAACCTGACCACCTCCTGTGTCTAAGTAGTACAAACGTGGCAGAATTCCTCATACTTGAAAGTTATTGGACCTTTAAAATACCTGTCACTGTCACTACACGTGCATCTTGACATATTGGGAGTCATACATGAGATTGGGAGGGTGGGTTGCACAAAGAGACACAAATCCTCCATTCCTAATAAACTATTTGTTCCAATGTTTGCTTCCAGAGTGAATGGGGCATATAAGTGTAGCAGAAAATTCAAATTTTTCCAAAGGAATGAAATACTAGTTTCATTCAGTTTAAACGAGTTTTAATCCTCTACGGAAAACAGGAGAGAGTTTGAGAATAGTCAACGTTTGAATATTTGGCTCTCGAATTTGAACTTCATGGGTTGCCACGATGTATCCTGGTTAGGAACCAAAGGATTTTTAGCTTCCAGATGGCCAATTAGTTTTCTTTTCCAAACTAAAATTTCCTGTTAACCAATATCCTCTTAGAGCGTTTTAATTGTCTTAACTGTTGATAGCTATTCCATCAGTCTATGCAACAAAACAGTAACTTTGAACGTTCGAAAAGGTAATTCTACGGTCTATTCATAGGGTATCCTTCGGATTTTAGAAATCAGTGGAAAGGGATGTCCCTGCAGTTTAAGCCGCAGGCGCCAATTCAAATCTACTGGTTTCGTTGAGCTTCAGGCAAGTACAACGTGGCTTGCAATAAAAGAAAAATATTAAAAAATCAAAAAATCGCTTAGATACCCGCTAGGCGTCCTTACTAACTTCCCTGTCAGATATATGGTCGATAGCAGGTATGTTATTAGGATTTATTAAATTAGATTAAATTTATTATAACATTTATTATAGGATTAGTAATGTTTATGCAAACTAAACCACCAGCCATGAAATTCTTCAAAACCCCATTTCAATTAAGCACGTTAACCTATTTCACGAAGTTCTCACGAATTGATTTCCAAAATTAACGAGAATTGAAAGCCTCCAAAAATACTAAACTTACATATTTTGAGTTGGTTAGTCTTTTTACCAATATAAATGTAGCTAGCTGCAAAACAGCGGTTTGCAGGATGGGTGGCATTTCTCTCTTTGAGGTTTTCTAAAAATATTAATTGTGAGGGTAATGTGTTTGTGGTTGAGAAAAAATTACTTTTTATTTATTTTATTATTATTATTATTTTTTTTTTTTTAGGGGAAAATAATTGTAGGTAGGTACATACTTGACATTTTTAATCTAAATAACTAGGTATTTCTCGTGGTATGGATACAAGGGCGACATCATTCAGCGGTATTAAACGAAAATAAACTGCTTTAAAACTTCAGAGGTATGAACAATATCTCTACCCATGTATATTATCACTCTCTAGTACATATTTTAATGGATGAAAACTATGATTCATGCTGTTTATCAGCTGCCCGAACGAAGTAACGTACTAAATCACTGGACAATGTGAAAACACATTCCTTAAAGAATTTGAATTAAAAACGTCTGTTGTCACGGCACGAAAAAGTTACAAATTCAATTCAAAGTCAAAATCCAATAAATAATGTAACTTTTATTTTGTAGTTGGTAACGTACTTTATCAGACTCCCTTGTTCTTCATCGCTGTATCGTACTAAGAAAATTAGGGCTTGCAACCCTTAACCCAAAGTAAGTTTTTCCTCATCAGCTTACTGAGAACGAACAGATGATAATTTGGTTGCCGGAATGGTTATAATCAATTAATTAAAATAATAAATTATAAAGAAAGAGACACTGGTGAAGTGGGTATCATGTTCCATCCATAAAAATAGTTTAAAAGTGCATCAAAAGTTAACAAGGTACGTTTATGTAAACTTTTTTTGCTGGTAAGTGACTTTTAAGCTGAATACTGAAATTTTTGTTGAAATCTGTACTTGAATTTCATTTAAATAATGAAAATGCTAAAAATTCCTTAAATCCAAAATCTGTGTTTAAACAGAAGTTTATTACTGAGACAATTTCAAGTTTTTCAATTTTTAAATTGAACTTGGAAGTCAATAGAACAAAAATGCAATATTGTATTTTTGGGAAATTTGCTATTTGTATTATTTTATTTTATTAAGTTTTTTTTTAACCTGTTTGCCCTATTGAAAATTTTCATCATTGGAAATTATACTCTGTAAACTATACATAATGTGCAAAAACTAAAATATCAAGATACCACTAAGATACCAATTCATTCAACCATGGACGATTACCATTTGTTGATTCTCAATCTCTACGAGCTTTAGCGTCCGATCTAAAATTAATTGACCAGTATCACGCAACGCAAGGAAACCACTGGCCCCAGTAACTATACATAAAATATAAGAGAGAAAATAAGGCTCAGCCTGTAGTAAATTGTTGGGACTAATTAAAGGCGCAGGGAACAGTTTAACCAGTAACAGATGTCGGTACTAACTTGACGTCAACCAATGCTATGAAGGTGGGTGGAACATGATCAATCGCCATTCCAATGGCCATTAACAATTCAAATAGCCGTTTTAATTGATTTTCAAGTGATGTATACGGTGATTTCTCTTACTTAGAGTCGCTACTCTTGGATACTATCCTGTAATTTTATGGAGATTCAATTTGGCGTCCTCCCCACAGTTAATGATTCACACCGTCGAATAACATTGGATTGTGTTCCCGATTTCATTAGGATAGAGTTTAGTGAATATCTATTGTAGTCTATATGTAATAGATTTGATACCATACCCCTTTCTACCATAATTATTATGGTAGAGCTAAATAGGGAGCTAGAAGATATAGGAGAGAAATATGGTAGACGAGCTGGAAGAACCAGGGGACGTTAGTTCTTCTAGGGAGCTAGAAGAACTAGAAGATCTAGGAGATAACTATGGTGGAGCTAAACGACACCTTGACTGTAGTTGGGTTCAATCAAACGCTCAAACTGGGAGGTATACAAACGGCAATCATTGAGTTAACAGGTACCTACCTATGACAAAAGTGTGGTTTATCAAGTTTATATATCAATATTGAGGTTAAACATGTATTGTCTTAAGCCATGCGAACTCGCCTCCTTTTTCCAGAGACTGGTCAACTTGAAATTCCATGGATCATTGATCGAATAATCAAATGTCCATAGAATTTTAAAGTAAATTTTTGAATAAACAAGATAATAAGGAGTCTGAGACGAGCGAAATGCCTTTAGACTTGAGAAGGTCGATGTTGGCCGATAGATACGTGACGCGTCTGAGATCTACGCAGAGTGTGGTTTTGAACAATATAGTACTACTGGCGGATCAGGTTACTTTCAATGTAAAGTGGATAGTGAGAGCAATGCTACCTATAGTTAATGGACTCATAAATAGTTATCCCCAATGCCCAGAACTTTTCACGAACCCAGGAAACATCTCGTTTAGCGTGGAGTATGATGTGCTGTTCACTCCCATAACATTCCATTACTTCAAGCCCGAGAGTGGTGAGATTTCAGTAACGGCTCAATTTATTGATTATGTTTTCAGCAGAACTGTGGGATGATCTTTACGGATGGATCCAAATCTAAGGAGTCTGTAGGGTGTGCTTTTGTTGACATTCAGCGAAAAGTGGAAAGGAAATTTAAGCTGCCGTCGGCGGCAAGTATTTTCACTGCAGAAGCTATGGCAATTTCTTGTTCGCTGGATTACTTACTGCACAGTGACGAAGCGCCTTCCCATACAGTGATCTGTACAGATTCAGCGAGTGTACTTAAAGCCATTTCTGGCCCACAGCTAAAGAAATTCAAGAACCACCTAGTGGCTGGTATTATCGAATTGGTGGCTAGATGTAAAGTAAAGGGAACTAATGTACGCTTTATTTGGGTACAGTCGCATAATGGGTTGCTCTACAATGAAATAGTAGACAACGCGGCTAAGATGGCTGCTATGTCGGGGAGTCGTAGCCAATTCATGTTGCCGAAAGAGGATTATTATGCCTTATTTGCCAGGAATAAGATTACCGAATGGCAACAAAGATATACCAGCGGTGAAGAGGGACGCTTTTTCAAGAGCATAAACCCTGAAATTAAAAGAAAACCATGGTTTAGCACCATTGGCTCCGAAAAAAGATTTGTAAGGGTGTTATGCAGATTGCGAAGCGACCATGCGCTATGTCCTTCATATTTGGCTATGAAGAGTGAGAATGGAGAGTGTGAGCATTGTGGAGGGTGTGGCAACATAGAGCACATTATAATGGAATGTGACAAATACCAGATTCCGAGGGAAATTTTATTTAATGAATTAAGTAACATGTTAAGAGTACCGTTTAGTTTTAAATGTATTTTGCAAGGCAACATTCAAGTGTATCAATCATTATTTAAATTTATTGAAGAAAATCATATAGAAGTATAATATTTTGAGTTTGTTGATTTATACTTTTTACTGTATGGCTGTATGATAATGAAGCAATGCCCAAAAAAAAGTCTTTGGTTAAACTCGAGAATTCGCACTGTAAAAATCGTCCAAATTCGACAGTGATTTACAAAAACCACTTTAAAATACGTGAGTTTACTTTAAAAAATGCAGGTGTCGAATAAGTATGGTGATATGGTGAAGTACGATGTATCCGTACTCCTTCACAACACGGCCTATTAATTCGGCAAGGGCTTTGATTAGCGGAAGATTGAAAAAAATTCTCACATCAGATATCGCTTAAGGGGTCAGTCGAACAATAATTCAACGCCAGAAGCTGTTATCTATCGAACCGCAGCGCCAAGGTAATCAGCTTTGGCTTCCAAGCGACAATAATATGAAATCAGATACAAGTTATTAGTTCTGCTATAGAGCTCATTAGATGGTGAGGACCGTTAGTGATAAATATAATACCCACCTTCTTCAAACGTGTTCCTGAACCCTATCAAAATGAGAGCGAAACGATTTCAGATAAAAATTTAATTAATTTTTTCTCCTTCAGTCTTATTTTCGGGAGGCCACAATCAACTATCCTTAAAGAACTCGCATGAAAAAGGACCTTCCTGCGCCTGTGGCTTCTTTCAACAGACAAGTTTTTGTCGGTCAGTTCTCCGACACCTCGATGCGTCAAGATTATCTTCCCCGAAAGTAAACTCCTTTAATCGTGGACGGATATAAAAATCAGTGGGTTGCGGTTATTTGTTTTTAGCAACCAAGCCTCAGTTTCCATCTTGATACGAGCTCCACTCAAAGTCTCCGATTGAGTGCTCCATAATCATCGATTGCGCTTATTTTTGATGGAGCCGTTTCGCTACAGATAAAGTACGAAACATTTTTTTAGAACGAAGTTTCGACATTTTGTGATCCCTGGTAGGTAAGTGATGTGCACGTCATCAAGCTGAATAATGTCATAAGAGTAAATTCTGTGACAGTTGAGCTGATGATAATCAATTGTGTGACAATGAATATTGTGACGTTCTGAAAGGTACGTTCGTACGTAAAATCGTGTATTTTTAAAAATTGTCTCTATATACCTATGTTTTATATAAGTATTCAATTAAGATTTTAGTTTAGTACTTGAACATATTTCAGAACTTTCTATTTTAGTCATGCGAGGATGTGATTGGAGGGGGCAATAACCAATCCTTTCAATCGCTACTCACATAACTTGAACTGCAGATTTTAACCTTGAAAAGGTTTTTGCAATGGGACCCCCCGCCGAAAAGCGACAGGAAAAAGTGAGACAAAAGTAGCGCGTATTTTTATAATGATTTTCACTTACAACCGTTCGTTGCTAATGAAATTTATTTTCGCCATTTTTCATCGCACAAAAATCGTTCACCACTTTTTGGAAAGCTGTGAATTTATTTGACAAAAGACCACATCCCACGCTGCCAATTTCCCCCTCCTTACATCCCGGAGAACCAGTGGTTACGAGTTCGTTTTGTTGACAAAACTTCTTATTGGAGTGAAGTTATGGCTTAGCAACCTATGATTTTCGGTTACAACCGATCGTTGTTAAGGTACACATTTTGTGCAAATTTTGTTCTCTCCTGAAAATTTGTTGCTCAGGCACTTGGGTCGTTTTGCCACTGGCACCCTTCAATAGGTGAGTCACCTTTATGAGTCATGTTAATAATATGGATTATTTATTTTCTGTACATGATATAACGAAAACGGGTTTATGTTCCAATTCGGAATGTTATATTTTTCTTGTTCCGTACCATCATTACATGTTATGGCCAATATTGGTTTGTGATAGGTAAAATCGAGCGAAGATCACATCGATGCACGATCCTCCTCCCTTAGGTGTATAAGCCCTTAGATTCAGTTCGAAAAAATCTTCAGCAGACCCCTTGGTTTGGGCAACCATCCTGAATATTCTCGGATTCCCCAGATCGTTTTGGGGTCTCTGGAAAGATTCAGGATGGATTTTAATACAATACAGTGAGAGTAACCAAAAGACATCTAATATAATACAGTGAGAGCAAAAACCTTTTCAAGATACATCACATTATAGCCGTTAGGTTTCAAGCGGAAATCATCCGGGGGTGCAGGGGGCAAAACCCCCGCCGAGGCGCGCAACCAATTTTTTTTTCTTTTTTAGTTCAATTATGAATTTTTGTCAAATTTCAATACATATTTCAGATGAGGCATTATTATTTATTAGGTAAATAAAATAATTATAATTGAGTTTCGCTCGGCAAACCCTTGTAGTCATTCTTCATTTCGTAAAGCCTCAACACGGCAGAAATAAATATCCAATTTCATGTAATGTGGAGTTGATTTCAAGCGCGGATTCAGGGGTGGGGCACAGGGGCACGTGCCCCCCCCCCCCCCCCCCCGGCGGATCAAAAATACACTAGATATAATACAAATATTTTAATATGTTTTCGAGATTTTGAAATTTGAATTGATAGTTGTCTCTCAAATACTTAAATAGCTAATCTATACTTGTTTTATTCCACAATAACCAAGGAATTTTTAACGTAAAATAAAACGTCTAAACAGCCGCTTTACGGATGTAGATCGTAATGGTAATAACATGAGGAGTACTATAAAGTACATATAAAAATAAAAATATAGGCCTAAAACGCATAATTCTGCCTTTACTTTTCTTAAAATTTTACCCAGCTTTACTGTGGGGTTTTTTCCATACCCCAAGACCCCCCGGTAGGTTGGGCCCCTTACATAAATCCTGGATCCGCCACTGGTTGATTTTGGATAATTATTTTCAATAATGAACCTTATTACTCGATCAAGTAAAGAAAATTTAATCCCCTCCGAAATCTGTTGTTTTTAAAATTAAGATCCTTTAAATTCAAAAATGTAATAAAAAAAAGATGCAAAATTTGACAAAAATACGGGGATCAACGGACTACCAAAACTGGATTATACTGCCAGAAACAATGCTTCCTAGGCACACAATAAAATTGATGTATAGAACAATTGAAATTTAGCGAGGTAGATAAAACAGAATCAAAAAGTCAATCCTAAAGGGTAAAATTAAAGGGCTGAAATATCCAAAAATCAGAATGTAAAAAACTGTTGAAATGGAATTTGTTTTGAAGAGTTCCTTTTGAAATCGAGTATTGAGGATCGAGAATTTTTGGAGAAGTGAGGCATAGGTAGTAGTTTTATTTTACCTATCGCATTAACTTTCAGTTGTTCCATTCGTTCGTCTCAACGGCCGTGTCGACATACAGTATTTTGCCCCATTGTCGGTATTTAGATATTGGTGATTCCTAAGCTAGGAGCACTTTCGAGTCTACAACCTGTAAAATTTCACTCATTAGGACTACGCCCTTATATTTTTATTTTTTTTTATTTTTTTTTATTTTTTTTTTTTTTTTTTTTTTTTTGCCTAACTGCAGGTCTTGACGAGCTTTTCAATACCCTTTGTCAACTGGCCATTTGGTTTTTAAAGAAAAGTAAATAGGTAATTTACCTATCTATTCACATTGTCGTGGTTGGCCTAAAAGTTAAATACTTTACTCCCCAGTTGATTCTCGTGCACCTATAAATTTTCTATGAACGCAAATTTAATGACAGTATAAAAGTAATGGGGTGGAGCGAGAGCAAATGCGTAACTTGAAGGGCACCTTACGCCCCAAATTTAATTCGGGCATTGGAACCAACCTGTTCAAATTTTATGCCGATTAGCAATTAACTGCTGAACAGCTTGAGCCTATAATGCCTAAGATGCATTATCATGCGATATCCGTCATAGAAAATCTTTCAGACTTGTTCAAGAAATTCAAAATGATATTTTTAGTATTTCGGATCATCTTTCTCTGCTCTTAGTCTTTAGTTCAAATGATACTCCTCAACATGTCAGCCTACTTGGAAGTTGGACTCACGATGACAAATATTTGGTGGGAAAAAAAATTGGGTGTTAGAGTCTAATTTTGCCATAACTGTAGTGTTTATTATGACGTCCAAGACTCGAATTCGCCTCTCTACGTCAGTACATTTCACGTTACACTACACATCTTACCCCCATCCCAAGCCAGCCAGTTCTCCCGCCCATCAGCTCACCATTTTGCCTCCGGAGAGATGCTGCCGAGGAAGTAATTCACTTCTCATTAGGTGGGTCACGACTTTTCTCTTCATTCTATTCCAACCTTTAAGTCCTCTCTTCGGAATCGTTATTGCGGGCAATATCTTGGTAATGGCGTGCTATTTCTTCAAAGAGCTTTGCCATTGTTGTGAGGTGGTCGAAGTCAATCCACCAATGAACTATTACAACCAGCCTTTGTTGATGCTCAAAATGCAAAATGCTCAGAAGCAATTATCAAAGAGTTATGATTGAAAAAGAGAGAGACTGAAGCTAGGGATAGAATTCTCTTCAAATGTCCGGCAATTCAATAAATAAAATACCCAACAATATGGATTTCGAAATACGGGAAGGAGATTTGTGCAAAATAGTAAATCAAAATTGTGAATTGAAGAATAAGCTCAAAAAGAATATAATGCTGTAAAAGAAATTACACGTGGGAAGGAGCTCCTTGGGAAAATTGATATCAAAATGAAATGTATACTCGTACAAATGTCTCTCGCGAATGAAACTAAATTTAAAAACAAAATAAATGGTTGGATCCGACCTGTTGACGACGAAACGACGATCTCCACAATGGGAAGTACTTCCTTCGATGGTGCTTCGACACGACGGGTGCAGCGTCTTCCAATAGTAATCTGCCCCGATCGAAATGGCCGCTTCCAACGCGACGGTTGCAGCGTTTTCAGACGAGCTGAACCTTTCTGAATTCGAACTGATTCTAAGAATGGAATAAAGATCTTTAATAAGATGTTAACTGGTACAGAAGAGTCTGTAACCAGAAGCTGAATTACTATAGCTGAGTGAAGCAGCTTTCCAAAATCAGGGATATAGAGCCACCGATTTGGATGCGATTATGGTAAGGTTGATATCGACAAGATTGCTCAGCGGGCGCCCGGCGAAGAATGGTAAGTGAGACAAACAACGAGGCGGCGTGACGCCGATAAAGAAGTTGACGCCTGGTCATCGACGATCGTCGCAGAAAGGTCGCGAGGTTCGGTGGAGAAAGTAAAATAGTAAATAGAAAAAGAAAATAAAATAAAACAAGACAACTGCTCTCATCGCCTTCAACCTTTCTTTCTTATTCTTTGCCTGAACAATGATGTAAAGAAGTTCTGTGATAAGATGTTCTTCCATTCGTATCACTGGACCACCGATAATTATGAAAGAAATCTATGGAATATTCTTCAATAATAAATATAACTACATACCAAGCACATTAATAGAACGACGCGTACATATTGGTAATTCATGCATTGCAGGGACGTTCGTGTTCGCCTGGTTTAACCCTTAGCTACACGCATAGCGGCACCGTGTGCCGCAATTTCAATATATTTGAAATAACGCGGCTACCGTTTGTACACTTGAATCAATCGTCCTAGTATTCGTAGTTCAAGGTATATCCGATAGAGCGTAAACATCAACCGGATTCTCAGGTCAACATACAGTGTGTAATCAGCGTTCAAACTGTGCAACCACCTTTTTGCGGCCCCCGGTGCCGCTAGAGTTCATAAACAGATCAAGAGTGCGTCACCCCAGGCCCTTCTCCTTGTTCGTATTTTAAGATGTTCTGAACGTTTTGAATGCATTTCTTCCATCCTATTGTTTTCTGGGGAATCGCGAGTGGGAATTACATAGTACCTACCTGCCAATGTGTTCTGAGAACGGCGAGTTTGTATGACAGCTTTTCAATTTTTTGCCGTCATTTCACTCAATATTACCTACTGAGATGCTAGTAGTTGTACTAGTATTGATGTCACCGAATTACAACAGGGATTGTACCTAGGTATTTAGTTACTCATGTAAGTTTGTTTTTTCTTTCCAATTTTACATGATTATTTCACTTATAATCACTGGAAAGTACTCGCATATATTATGTAGGTAACGGACTAAGTCACTCGCGACGCGGTTCATGTTTGTTACTGATGATGACCTAACCGTCGAAATCGATTTAACAGCGTAACTCTTTACTTTCGTGGAAATATAGACAACGTTCCATCTTACTCCGTTTTTCATTTTTATATGTAGATAAGTACCAAACTAGAAAAACGTTATATTTGCCTAGAAAAAATTCTATTTTCCTTGCTCTAGTGTAGTTATTGTAATTTTTTTGGAAACGAGTTTGTATATTTTTGTTTACATTACTGTTACTTGTATCTATGTTGCTATTCTTGATTTTTATTTGCTATTACCTAATATTGAAATAAACTGTAATTTGGTTTTTATTTGTTACGCAGTCGTTTCTGTATACTTGCCGAGCCGTATTCACCCTATTGATAATATCATATTGCTCTTAACATGAGACATATGGTTAAAAATGGAATTGCGGCACTGAGGGCCGCTTGCGTGTATGGACGTGACTTTTCAAGCTGCGTGTAGCAAAGGGTTAATCTCCCTACTCCACGAATTCTAATTTCGTACTAAACATTGCTGTTAGCCTAATTTAAATCGAACGTGATCAAAGTTGTAGCTCGTGATTTGATCGCTCTTTGACCAACGACTGTGTTCGACATGCGGAGAATCAACGGTGATCGAAATAGTGAACTCATAGGCTGAAGCTTGTCAGCCTCAATTCATGATGAGGCAAGTTATGCTTTCAACTCGATGAAATTGACCAAATCTACTCCTGCGAAAATCCGAGGCACAACGATGAATCTACTGGCAACATTCAACTAGAAATACCCGTATAACATTTCATTATTTTAGCTTGAAAACATGAGTAGGCCCGACTAGTATGAAGTCATCGTGTTATACATCAAAACATAAATATTTATCTGGTCTAAGTATATTTTGATTCTAGAATTCCTAGTATCCAATTGTCTTGAGTACCACTACTATTTCACCTGAGGTTAAGAGCAAACAACCTAATTTTTACGACCTACTAAATTTACGACCGTCGGTGCTCTAGTTTCATCACATGTAGCCGCATATTACGCAATCTCCTTGTTAACACTTTCTTACTCCCTGCCGTACCATAGTCCTTACGACCTCTGTCCAACTACGGCAAACGATTCAGGTCGTTTTTTTTCTCCCTTGCCACAGTACCCACTCGTCTCATTAATTGAACGTTCGAATTGTTTTCTCCTGTTAGAAGCGGCATACCGGCTGTCGAGTTTCAAAACGAACACCCCTCCGACAGCTTTTAATTGTTATTACGGCAAATTTATCTGATCGGTCCGTTTGGATCTAGTTCAGCTCCGGGAGTGATTGGTTTCTTCTGCAGCTTCTTTGGATAAACGTCGAGAGAGACCACTAGATCATAAACTCAGACCCTCACTCGGGTGTTTTGCATCAATGAACCTGTGGGAAAGAAAGAAAAGACAATGAACATGCTGGATTGATATATGAGTTTGTGAATCGCTGAGATAGGTTGATACTGAGTTTGGGATCAATAGTGGCCGTATGAATTAGGTTCTTTTATCGAATGATGAAAATTGAATTAAATTAAACAGGTTCGTAAAAAACATTATCACTTGAATAATGGAATTGTCAGGAAAGATTTAGCTCGTTGATCGTTGACGAAGTCGGAAGAAAGCTCTAAGGAAAGGAAGCGAAAAATTCATGAAATAGGTAATCTTAATAATACTGAAATTAATAATGAATTTATTTCGGTTGAGTTGACCACATACGTTTATCGGATTGGATTTTCATAGTAAAATTGAATAAAAAAGGCGCAATGCGTACTGCAGTCCTTTGTTTCCTTTTTCTGTTCGGCTATCTTATTGTCAGAGTTACAAGTGAGTGTTTACGGAAAATTATATCAATTTATCCCATTTGTATCAGTGTTATTCACTTGGGAAACACTTCACAACTCGATGGTAATTAGTCATTACAACTAGCAGTCATAATTAGATGAAAATACCCGTCGGTGCTGAAAACTCCGAACTACGAACATCCATGCAAGGGTAGCCATTCAATGTATTACAACATCCTAAGGAGTAATTCGATGAAAATGTCTGTCCTAAGATTGATAAATACTTCGTTATTGCTAAATGTATGTAACATAAAACGTAATCAGGCACTCATTATTGCTACTGAAAATTTGTTATCATTTAAATGATTAACAGGAGTACAATCCAGTTTTTAGCGACCGTACCGACCCGAAGTCCCCCCCCCCCCCCCCCGCTCAACACTCCTTCAACTAACCTTCGGATGGGCTCCTTCCGCCCTTTGTAATCCCGGCATCACCACTTTTCCGTCCGACCGAGGGTGTCATTCGTGTACCTAACGAGCCCCCCCCCCCAGCCGTAGCTTTTCATCTCTGTTTACTAGCTCCCCTCCTCTGAGCTAGAATCCCATATTTGTAGGTTGCATAGGCAATTTTTCACCTTCGGTGCTTAAATGTGTAAAATTAATCATTTAAATGATCTGGCTGCAGAACCATAGAGGTCTACTGTCCCATTTTTTTTTCTTTCAATTTTTCGATTTTCATTGCAATTATGGAAACTCCAAATAAAGTGGGAGGCAGGTTGTTACAACAAAGAAACCACAACAAATACTACTATGGCTAGATTGTTTGTTTTATGAAATGTTTCTTACTTGAAATTTTACCAATTTGGCCATCCTTTTAACGAAAACATGATTTGATCATAACTCTGAGCAATTTTATGAATATCTGAAAACGTTGACTTCATTTTCTTCCCTATTCATGGATAAATATATGAACCTACTTCATCTCTTAACACGACACCCTCAAATGTATGCAATCCAGGTCGAAATGTTGGGTTTCCAAGCTCTAAATCTAGGATGTAGATCAAAGGCAGTTCATGCTTCCTGGAGCCACAACCTATTGAAAAAAAAAAAAAAAAACTAGGGAGGATCTTCAATCCTCAACATAATGAGCTAACCTCAAGTGCTCGCTAGGGGCTCTACTCATCGGAAAAGCCGACACGTACATGAAAAACATATAAAACATCCTTTTTGGAATGGTCCTTAAAATATTAGCACATTTTAATAATCTAAAATATCGTATCGTGTCTACAATTGGATGTCATGTTCGTTCACTATAATTTCGGACGGTTTTTGCGCTAATTCTAATAATGATGTTCATTATTCAACCACAAACAAAACTCAGCGCCTATAAGTATGAATGATGCCTCTTCGGATCTCGAGCAGCTAGCTTCCTGTCCCTGAAACCAAGGTAACGGTACGTGTTTGAAACTAGCCGCGTCTGCCCTCCCCAAATGCTCCAGTTCTGACGGCGGACATTCCTGAGGTGAGGCCACGAAGCTCCGCGTGAATCTTGAGGCTATGCAAAAGTCTGACGACCCTCCTCACAGGGACTTTCGTTCAGTTTCTCATTATTATTTCCAATGGTGATCCTTTCAACCTGCGTCACTGACCAACAAATAAGTTTAGGGGCGTAATCATTAAGTAATGTCACTATTTTAGTTTGATTGGTTTTGAGCTCATTGAGTCCATTCATCCGTAGAAAAGTTTACTGCGGCGGGGAGACATTTAATAGGTACATAATCACAAATTTTCTTTTAGTATTTTTTACTGTACATGCCTTGCTTGCGGGTGGTTACCAAAAAAAAAAAAAAAAAAAAAAAAAAAAAAAAAAAAAAAAAAAAAAACCACTTATTATTTTAATGAAAGTTTTCATTTTAAGGGCTGAAATCGTTTTGATGTCAGCTAACGATACAATGCAAGCATTCGATAAAGTAGGTAGTACTACACATTTTTTGTTTTTTTTTTTTTTAAATAATTAACACACACAATACACACACGCACAAAAACGAAAAACTAAATGAAAAAAAGTGTGGCTTGACGATCCCGAAGTCTTACCCGAAGGGCTAGGGAGAGGGCTCTCAGCATTCAGGATGATGGAGGAGAAAGCTGGCAGGAGACAGCGAATGGGCCCAAAAAGTGAGTTCTTCCCTTCAGTAGAGGACAGACCCGGTGTGGAGCTGCCGATTTCCACGACGCTCACATCCCTGCTCAGTGGGCACGGTTGGACCGTGGCTTACCTACACAGTTTTGGACTTCGAGATAGCCCGGTGTGTTCCTGCTCGTCCGCGGCTGTTCAGGACTGGAAGCATATTGTGTTTGAGTGCGAGATGTTTGATCAACACGTTACACACACACACACACAGAGAGAGAGAGAGAGAGAGAGAGAGAGAGAGAGAGAGAGAGAGAGAGAGAGACAGAGACATAGAGAGAGAGAGAGAGAGAGAGAGAGAGACAGAGAGAGAGAGAGAGAGAGAGTGGGAAGGAGAGAGAGAGACAGAGAGGGGAGAGAGACAGAGAGAGAGACAGAGACAGGGAGAGAGAGACAGAGAGAGAGAGAGAGAGACAGAGAGAGAGAGAGAGAGAGAGAGAGAGAGAGAGAGAGAGAGAGAGAGAGAGAGAGAGAGAGAGAGAGAGAGAGAGAGAGAGAGAGAGAGAGAGAGAGAGAGAGAGAGAGAGAGAGAGAGAGAGAGAGAGAGAGAGACGGTGGCTTCCAGTTTATGTAAGGAAAAGCTAAAGGAAAGATGAACGCGTTCGACTGAAACTCCGTAGTTGTAAAGTGCTGGTAGATACCTACTCAGAATCATGGATTGGTGTGTCATGTTGGAATAAGCGAAAGGAAGAAAAGCTTTTTTTCCCATTATTCTCAATGGTAGGACGGTTATTCATGCATGGCTTATTAGAAGTACCGTGACGACCTTTTGCGACCTAAGAACGATTTTCACACATAACTCAAACATCATGGGAAAGGCTTTTTGTTGGTAAGGAACACGAAGAAAAGAGCTGAAGAAACTTGGTAGAACTCTCTACGACTCCAAACTCGTCTGAGCAATCATAGGAGAGGTCCATTACGCAGTAACCACTTCGTTTGGTGAACCCCAAACAAGCGCAAATACGGGAACAAAAAAACTTCAAGAGGATGATGGATGTGGGAGAGGGGGTTAACTGTTCAAGTTTTTCAATGTAACACTTGTCTCGAAGAAAACGAGCGTCCATCTGAACCCCTCGTACCGCTAGAGCAAGTTATACATCCCACTTTGTCCGATGGCGATGGGGCCCAGGCCGCAGCAAATTGCGGGCCCCTGGAGTCGTAAAAACAGCTCTCGCTGGCTGCTCTGGACGGAATGCCGCGTAGCCCATCTGTCCACTTCATCGGTCCACTCCCGTTCATACCGCGAATAATCCCGTATGGGGTCCCTTTTGGTTGAATCTGCCGAACATCTCAATTATGGTTCTGTGAACTTTCGTTTTTGCCTCGAAGGGGTGAATTTGTTCAAACTAGAAGCCCGGAATTCGAACGACCTTAACCCAACGGTATTAGTAAAACCAATCCTTAGGGAAAAATTCTTTGCTTTGGTGAATTTATTCGGATAAATCGTGAATGCTTTTCTACAAATGAGTTAATGAACAAACAAGAAAATAGCGTAAGAGTGAATGGGAGAGAAAATTATACTGAACGTAATATTCAATCATGATAATATTAAATTATACTCCTCTTATGGGAGAGGGGGAGCCATATAATTAATCACATTGCCGTTCCACATTATTCCGCTCCTGGACAAAAAAACTCGATCAGCAGCAGTGGAAAAAACACAGAAAATAGTAACAATTAGCAGAAGATCGTGGAGTTTATATTACCCCTGTGCCAAACTGTTAAACTGCGACAATGTCGAAAAAATAAATGATTTGTATTATTATACCATAACGGCCCTGAAGATTAGATCATTCTTACGGAATGAGTAGCTCATGTCTTGATTTGTTTTGTTTTTTCTTTAATCATGGAGATATTTTCTCGAGCAGAGATGTCAGGGATTTGCCGTTTCAATACGATATAGGTGGTTGACCTAAAATTTGATATTTCATCGGAGGAAGAGGGATTGGTTGTCGAAAGGTCAGCAAACTGAGTAGGTCAAAGCTAATAATGTAATTAAGTAAAAGATTAATATTGTGCATAGTTATTATTCTCGTTTTTTTCCTCGTGTTGCCGTAATGATTAAGGGATAAAAATGTATCAGAATTCGGGGATATGTATTTCTTTCTCCTTAACGTAAAAAATAAAAGTTTCCAAACTGCAGCAGATGTAATATAATATTTGTTTAAAGACCAGGAAAGTTGAATAGCGGACAATATTATGTTCTCAGATTGCACATTCTAACTGTCGTTATATTTATGTTTGTAAACGGATTGAATTATCATGGCTTTGTTTATACTTTTGAATTATAGATAATGAATTATTGTTCGTCGAATGACACCCCCCCCCCCTCCTGCAACGCACCTAAAGGGTGCAAAATACAGTATGTTTTCATTCATTCATTCATTCATTCATATTACCCCCTGTGGATGGAATGGTGGTATCTCCGAATCAGGGGATGGACAATTTAACTTTGTTCCCCCCTGGGATTCGTAAATCCCAAGGTTGGTTTAAAGGGAGTGTCCTAGCACACCGTGCTTACGTCCTCCCTCCTTCCTTGCAAGCAAGGAAGAAAAGTTCCTGGTGGGAGACTGTTACACCCACGGATATTAGAAGAGACGGTAGGGGACAATGTCATGGCGGCCGGGGAAAACCCACCTTGCGGCTACGTCACGATGCCCACAGTCGGCTGGGCAGCCAGTGTGTTTCCAGTCGCAGATCTATTCGTTTAAGCTGTAATCGCTTCTCTAAAATTCATTACCACTCGGAAAATGGTTTATTGTGCAGTTTTTGGGTGTAGTAACAACGACACACATATGAGACAACGAACGTTCACGTTTCATATTTTTCCTAAAGAGCCAGGAAGGTACCATCCTACTTTAATAAAAACTCTGATTTTTGTTCTTTGGTTTATTATCTCTTATATATCTCTTCTAATATCCGTGGTTACACCCACAGTCAAGGGCCCCGCACCCATATGGTGCGAGTACCTGTTCGCATAGGCACTACAGGGTGGATTTGGGCGTTTCAGGGGATGGAGAAGGTTAAAAACGGTAATGACAATTTTCAAAGGAAGATGGTTGCGGTCCTTTGGGGTGGAATAAAGATTACGGGTTAGTGATTTTGCTGTTTGAAGTTTTGTTTGATTTGCATCATTTTCTTTTGCTTCGACTCATACAGGCTGTCCAGATTGTGATCCCAAAAACTTCACCGACGTGTTTTACTACTAATTTGCTACAAAAAGTAGGTCCTAGAGTTTTTCTTTTTTAGAGGCTTAGTTTCCGAGTTATTTCAATGTTAACATTTTTTTCTAAAATGGTCCTTACTCCATAGTTTTCAAACTGCAGATCTGAGATCTGTTAACGTTGGAAAGAGCGTTGAATTTCCCTTAGCTAATAAATGAAATATGGCCCTTGAGGTTTCTTATGAAATAATGAACCAATAGGATGATGAATATTGCGATAAATACTTGATTCAACAGTGATGCTCTCAAACATCATCACCGTATCTGATTTTGTTGACCTGATGGACTTGTGGTTCACTTTCAAGTGGATCGGCCAAGATGGACCAGTCCAGCGGGCACGCACGTCTGACCTCACACCCGTGGATTTCTACTTCTGGGGAAACTTGAAAGCCAAGGGATATGAGGTGAGGATTGAGCCGATGGACCACTTAGTGGACATAATTCTGAAGAGGGGGGGGGGGGATCTGATTCGCCAGAACCACCGTGACCTTTATTGTGGGGTAAACCTGTGCATCCACGAGAACGCTGGGCATTTTGAACAGTTTTTGTCAAATGTTCCTGATAATACATGTTTTTTCGCATTAAAACTCAATTCTTCCAAAAAGGTCCCCCTAAAACGATAAAAACGAATTATACTGTTGAAAAGCGGAGGCTTTTGCACATCATTTATGCTTACAGGCTTACAGACTGATGAGCCTTAAAAAAAGTTTTTTTTTTCGAAATTTGGCAAAATTTTCTTTTCGAACTTATTTTTCACCCTTCAGTTCCCTTTAAAAAAATTGTTAGGGACTGAGAAGATTGGCAATTTAAGGTTCTCTCCAAAGGTATCCTCAGATCTGCAAATACTTTTAAAACGTAGGAGTTGGGACCATTTTTAGACGATAAGGTCGAAAACACGGAAAAAATTTTAACATTGAAATAATTAGTTGTAAAACACGTCGGTGAGGTTTTTCGGATCTTAATCTGGACTCCCTGTATACTGGTATTATTCAACACATTTTATTCAGGGTGACGGGGTAACAGGGTTGAAAGAAACAAAAATAGCTGCATATTACCCAGAGGTTTCTTACTTCTGAATTAGAATAACCCATCTTAGTAAATCACTAATCCATGTTCATTAGATTTAGTTGTGGTATTTAATTTAAACACGGCGCCTATTGCCTCCATGTCTTATTTTTCCTCTTCAAGGTGTCATAAAAAGAGCCTCACTTATATTTCAGCAAGTTATTCTGTTTAGGAACCAATTTAGATGCACAAACTGATCACTGATCTTCTTACCTTGTAATAAAAAACAAGATTATTATTGACATCTAGGTCTCCAGAGACAGTCAGATGACCTTGTCCTCAATATAAATCCGTGAACCATTACTGGGCTCTTCGTACGAAACAGAAGCTGTCATCAAAACATAAAGCTCACGAAGTTCTGCACGCGATCATTCCATATCCTTTAACTTGCTACTTAGAAAAGCCCTCGATTTGCCTCAAATCAATAAGCTAACATTCACATTTCAGCTTCCGAGGCTGAACTGAGCTTCGTGAGGTTTAATTTTTGATTACAGCTTCTGTAGAACTCAACAACAAGGTGTGAAGATAAGTCGGCTCAATGCCCTTGTAGCTAGTTTCATTCCTGAACGATCTTGTTTGCTGAAATATAAATTGCATTTTTTTAATGAAATCTGGAGTGAACAAGAAGATTGCGCTAGGCGTCGTGTTTACATAATGTACGGCAACTATGTCTAATGTACATAGATCAGTGATTTACGTAGAAGGGTAGTTACTACATAGGGCTCTAACTGAAATAACAAACCTCTGCGTTATATTTTGCAGCGATTTTTGATTTTTTTTTTGTTCAATTTCCGGAGTCAACCATTAAACAACAAAATTTATAGGCTTGAGAGAGGGGGTCAAACACAAAAATTTATTTTCTTCTTCTTATGGAGGTTTTTTTATTGATAGTATTGTACCAATACACCCAAGTGTTTGTTTGCTTGTGGAGCTTCTTTCTTTATTATTCAGCTATTCGAGAAATAATCAGTCACCTCGTCTGGTCAGACAAAAGCAGTATTGATTGGCTCTTAATCTAATTTTACGGGGGACTGCTTATTACCCAGCTGATGATCGTACATATGAGGAACATCAGGAAGCCTCAATATGTATCGTTTTTAGTGACTCAATTGTGTTTTTTAAGGTAGTAGGTCAATTAAGAAGCAATTACCTCCAGGGCTTACTTCGATATCAGGGCTTTTTCATTGTTGCAACTAAAGTTCCCCAGTCCCAGGGAGGATTTGATTTAATTTCTGGTATCTGAGATACTATAGGAAAGAAGCTAGTCCTTGTGATTACTCACCTGATGAGGATGATTCCAGTGTTGAAGTAAGTTCAATACTGATGAATTTGACATTAGTTCGGATATGAAACTGGGCGCATCAACATGATTCTATCTAAGAATGATGTTATTTCAACCGTTCAGATATTTTATGTAGTTTACATGATATGCAACGCTACATATTAAATAGGCTAATTAGTGGTTGTTACACTTTCAGCTTTTGTTTTTCAGAATTCTGCAAATACTTCATAATATACCATGAAGTAGAGTGGTAACTTGTTGTTGATACATCGTTGTTATCCTGTTGCTTCTTCGAGTTACTTCGTAAGAAACTGTTGCCGGATTCATTCATGAAAACTACAGATGTATTGGCAGTTTTCATAAATGAGTATTTAAAGACGAAAAATTAAGTTGCCATGGCAAATGACTGTTGGTCAATGTAGTTTCGCTACTATTTGGGAATTCGCAACCGTTAATGTAAAATAAAACAGGGTTAAGAATATCAATTATCCTTCGTTTTTAACTACAAGTTAAATAAATAAATTACTCAATTTTTAAAACCAGTTAAAACTTTTAATTAACTACATTTCATTCAATCTTGAAATGTCATTGTTGTTTGTGTGATTTTATTTGATTACATATTGTGAAATTTAGTTAAAACCTTTCACGTTCTGTGCAATGTTCGTCGATGTGACATATTGTCGAATTTCGGAAGAAAACATTTTCATTAAAATCAGGTGTATTATGCTAACTGAGTATCTTCTTTTAATTTTGTAATTTCAGAATTTTGTATTGGTTTATGTTTAGTTAATATTGATTGATCGATTATCGAATTAAATTCGAAGGACGGTTGAAAGAGACCACGTTTATACCACGTAACTTACTGCTCCTATTAGTAGTAATGTTTCCATTAATTAATTCAAAGAAAATCGTCTTGAAATCAAGATACTAGGTTGATAACAATATCCTTGGTATCGTAACGCTTGACAGACAAAAGAAAAACGAATTTATCGACCAATTATATTTATTTTATTTGGGACCTCTTTATTCGAATAAAAAATACAATCAAATGTCAGATTCTTATTTGATGTTTTGGTATGATGAGAATCTAAATAGATAACTAAAGTACGAGCACGAAGTTGAGTTGTTGTCTTATTCTGGAAGGCTAAGGTTTCAAATTAAAATGCAATAACCGTCCCACGCGAAGATTCACAGCACAAGAGGAGAGCTACCAGCCCACACAGACGACTATTGTTCCGAATTCGGCAAGGGGGCATCGACTGCAACGGTGGTAAAAAGACCCACAGCGAAGGAGGCAATACAAGAAACCGTGCAAATATTCACAGAATGGTCTGTTTTATCTATATTTATCTATATGTAAAATGTATACTAAGCTAATCTGGTCAAGTGTTTTCCTTAGCTCCAAACGTTGATTATAATTTATTGTCAAGCCTGTGGGTACATCACCTCCTATCCGCAATGATGGATAGAATATTTCTTTCTGTTTAAAAAGTTACGTTAGTACTAATTAATTGTTAGTGCAAATATAATTACGCATTTGACACTTATTTCTATGATACACTTAAATAAATAAATATAAATATATATGAAAAAAACGAACTTCTCCTCGACAGTTCTACTTAACTATATGCAGATAGATATTTACGAATTTGATATATAAAGAAGACAGAAGAAAGAGTACAGTTAATATTTCGGAGTATTGACTTTTTCAAAACTTTTGGGAGAAATTAGAATGATATAAAATGAATTAAACTTAATGAAACGAAGTACGCAGATAAGCTTCACTTATCGCAAAATTCAAATCATCCCAATCACCATAAATTCACAAAAAATTCCGTATGCAAATACTGCTAAATGTCTGGGCATGACGCTGGACGCCAAGCAACGCTGGAAAGAACACGTCAAAAAGAAGCCGTCTGGGCCTATGGCTGCCAATAACTATGGGGCTGCACAAGCAATAGAAATGTCAAAACTATCCAGACACTCCAAAATAAAATTATTATAATAAAAAATTGTCAACGAACCCTAGTATATCAGGACAACTGATCTCCACCGCGAACTCAAACAGGAAATGGTGAGTGACGCGATAAGAAGAATTGCTGCGGATCACGAAATTCGGCTGCACAGACACCAAAATCTCGTAATCCTGTATACCCTGGACAACAGAGAGGAGGTACGGCTTGCCTGAGAGGATCGGGAGTATCACCATTCGATTCAGCGTGAAAAATCATGTAGAATACGAAACTAACTTTACCCGAACCGCCAAGTTTTGAAACCATGAAAAACTCGATTTTGCTTTGAAAAAAAAAGAGGTTTTCTTGCATTCAAACCAATTTTTCTCCTAGAAACAGACGTCCAAACATAAAAACGAGTGTACCGTTGGAAAGCTGAGTGTCTGGGCTAGTTTTTCCCGAGGAGTGCCTGATGAAACACTTCCCTACAGATAGTGAAAAAAACGAAAGAAAAACGATGATTTTAAAGAAATTTTCAAAGTTTGAACTTTGGCCATTTTTTTCACCAATAAGATCTGGCTAAAAAAAAATTAAATTTTATATCAGGATAATAGGAAGTTATATGTTCTTTTCATTGGTGACCTTATTTTTTCGTTTAGACCAAAATTGAGGAAGCTACGGCTGTTTTAGTGAGACGAGGTCTAAAAAGAATCTTAAAAATTAAATTGCGGGAAAACGAAGCCTCTAAACGAAAAATGCTATGATACACTTTCGATTGTAAATTGAACGTGAAACTGATTTTCTGAGTTTGTTCCATAATTTTACTGGACACCCTGTATGCTCTAATTGGAAAAATACCTAGTGAGCAAAACAAATTAATTACAGCTTACTGATCTCCATAGTTTGTGGGAATTTATCAAAGTTAGGATTGTTGTATATATACTTTTTGACAAAAGCAAACATTTTGAATTTAATAGGTACGTCCAAATAATAAAATGCAATACCTATTGAATGATTGTAGTTCATCCCTATAATGGAGTTACCCTATGCTGTGACTGTAGTTACCTTGTGAAAGCGATGTTAATCATTTGAACACACATAAATTATGTTATTTATCTGATAGGTAATGAGAACACCGATTATAAATATAATCCAAGTGTTTCGTTTTAGGTAAAAACTTATTAATTTAGTGGTTTAATGTCATCATCAAGTAATCATGTATAATCCATTGAGTGATGCATAAAAAAATCATGTACCCTATAAATTAACTGAAGTGTAGTATTTATTTAATTTCAGAGGTAGTTTTATAAACAAAACCGAAAAAAACACACAACTAGCGTAGGAGTTGGTACTATTAACTGCAACAAAGAAGATCCGAATCCCGTACTGAGGAAGGAGGAGGGACGCTTTAAACCCATCTCAGGATGTGGGAGTTAAAAGGCAACATGCATCTCAGGTTCAGCGTTGAACTGTTTCAAAAATCTACAAACAGGCGATGTTCCCTACCAAGTACTCTGGGCCAAATCCCCTCACTTATAAAACAACCATGATTACTGAAACCAAAAATCGCTATTTATTTGAAGTGGATTACCTGTACGTAGAACATATATCGGTTCTGGGCCTCAGAAAGCAACGTAGCTCGGGAAATGGAAAAATACCGGATAGACCTGGCAGGAGTGACCACAACTTTAGATAGAGTGACATTTGTCGTATCGTGCCAAAATCACATAGAACACTATTCGGCTTGAGATTTGGAGGTGTGTGTGTGTTTATTAGAATGAATAGTGACAGATGGATTGTCTCAGAATTGCCAAATCCACTCCTGGATGAAGACGATCTTGACCGTCTGTTCCAGGAAGCTGGTAGATGCATCCTCAGGTAAATACTGAGACACCTATCATTGCAGGAGTAGAAGGAGCGATCCATGAACTAAAGACCGTTGACTTTAAAGAATTCGAAATTATCTAAAGCGATCAGTCTGGAAAATGTTTCAACGAGGATATACCTCTAACTATATATCGCGGCTGAAATGTTCATTACTGTATAGCATTACAATCTTAGATATTTAGGTTATACCCTTCCCTGAACTTCAAGTGGCGAGCACCTATCTCTATTTCCTTTCACTTTATTGGTGATTGGACCTCTCTTTCCCTTCCTTTTTCTTGACCAATGGGATTCAACCTGGCTTTCACAAGTGTCTTTATCTACTGAGTCTTTTCAATATTGTTTGTAATTAATATCGACCGAATCGTCAAAAACCATCAATATTGCAAATCTTTTTTCGTCGAAATAGACAACGTACTCCCTTAACTTTCTACAACGTCGTCAGTAGTGATTTTATTCGCCCAGTGAAGTTGAAGCATCGATATTCGGACCCCGCCAAATCAGACTATCTTCAGATACGTACGAGAGTACGTAAGAGGTACGAGAATTATAAACCGCGATGATTGACAGGATACCGTCAAACGCGAGCCAAATGCGGCCCGCCCGGTTGTGTGACTTGAACAGAACGGTCAGGCCTAATAACCGGCTCCCGGCCTAACTTGAGAGCCCCAAACCGCCAATTAGGAAGGTCCCGGAGAGAGGAAGGATGAAGGACGCTCCACTCGTCAAACCGACCGTGTCAGAAGTACCGGCCAGACACGTCCCAGCCATCGGCTTCACATCCTCAAGGGTCACCGGACATTCGCTGGAACCAGAATCAAAGATTTCTATCAAGTGGCATTTCGGATTGCCGAGAGGAAGAGAACTTAACGGGCAGGATGAATGAAAAAATTAGTATTTCGTTAACATCACTACGGGTAATATCTACTTTTATTTATAAATGTAAAAAAGGTCCAAACCTTTGAAATCCAACGTTTGTTCACATCAACCTTTAGCTCGTCCTCGATTGCAAAAGTCTGAAATACTCTTCAGCATGTTTACTGAAAATTCAGAGAGGAAACTCGTAAATCTGTAAGGTCGGAAGTTGTGTTTTTTTAGCTTTATTCCCGTTAAATTCGAAACTCGAGACCTTTTCGATTTTTCTTTTAGGGCATTTCTCAACAAGCCGCTACCACGTCAGGTGTCTCCAAGTTTCACCGCAATTTTGGGTCAAGCTTGGCCTTCCCCGTGCCCAGTCGATTGTCATCTTGACATTTAAACTTGCCGGTGCCTCTGAAAGACTTGCCAACTTCTCTTGGAATGGAAAGACACAGATTCGCCACTAATGGACTGAAATTATTAAACCTGCTTCACTCTTGAACCAGAAAAGTATTTTAATACGTAAAAGACGAGAAAACTTTCAACATGCCTTTTTAGAATTGTATCGGAACCATTAAACGCTGAGGGTTCCACACTACCAATATCCATTGCAGCGGTATATTATCAAATCGAAACCTGCTGTAATTTTTTTAAACTAAATATTTCACATAAATTAAAGCTTGACTGAAAGGTCAAAATGGAAATAATAGCTGCGGGAGACATGATAATATGAATTGTAAACCTTAATTGTGAATTATAGGTACAAGTATCTAAACAAAAGGTAGAGTTAAGTGAAAAATTGTTCTATATGTAGGCGCTCCGCTTGATAGTAGCAATTTATGAATGTTCTCGACACACTCTTATTAGTTTGTTGCTGAACTACATACCTACGCAAGGATGGATGTGTACTACGGCGATTTGCTGTTTATCGCAGTGAACGGTGGACGGTCTATTTATTGAACCGCAAACTATGAACTCCCATCATGTACTCTTAGCAGTCACAGTGAAATAACACAGCAAATTATTACACATAGATATCACAATTAGACGTAGTCTGTGGTACATTACCTATATAAACTCAGAATATCGCTATTCAAAGTCTTGTTATTGCATTCAAGATGAAAATAATTGAGGAGGGGTTTATCAAAACTTAACATCTCCCCTTCTGACCAAAAAAGATTTTTTTGCTGTTTTGGACTTGGGTTCTAGGTCTACACATTTGGTGAGAACTGCTCCTTTCAAAAGTGTACGTTTCCCTTTTGAATAGAACAGCGAAAACGTGTGTTTTCGTCAAAACTTAACGTCTCCACACTCCAAACTTCATCTGCAAAAGCTCGTTTGTCAACACCAAAACTTAACATCTCCCCATATTTGTTAAACGGCCGGGTCGGCGGGTTTTTTCGAAACTCAACATCTCCAAAACGCATAACTTATGTCCCTCATTGCCGAGTTTATTTCTTAGTTTTCCTGTTGTTGGCATCACATCCTTGGACGATCAGTTACATTGGTTTATTGGCCTTACACTAGATCGCGTTGCATTTCATTACACCACTTAGTTTCGCGTTACGGCAAGTGTTTCGGGTCGAAACTTTGATCGAGTGTGTTGTTATTTGCTGTGAAGTCATTCGTTCTAGAAGAGTAACGCATTGTTTTGTGATTCGCTATGGATAATTTGGTGAAGGACTTGACTAGTGGAAGCTGGAGGAAGACACCTAGATGTTACGGACCTTCTATATGTTTACCAGAAAGTCGGAGGAGGAATCAGTAACAAACGAGAAATGAGGGTGATAATAAAGAAATTTCAGATCCGGTCAAAGGTCCTTATTACGAATTTTGTCTGCTCAACTACCGCTTTGCCCTATCGAGGAACGATTTCGCAATATCACCAGAAAAAGAAGGGACGAAGAAAACTTGCCAACTCTCAGAGAGCTCCCAAAACAAAACAGGCTGACCAGGGAGAAGACGAAAGGCGTGCTACAACTTCTTGATCTACACTTCGGTACGGATTGGCACGAACTACCCGAGTTGAATTGGTTCCGAGGCCCCTGTGAAGTTGCAGAAGATGCACCGAAGAGGGTACTTCGTATGAAATGGAGTCCTGCCATTTTTTGGGAGTGGGTCCTTCTTCTACACACATCAACCTAAATTCTGTACTTATTTGAAAGGCCTGCAATGCATTTTTCATCTCATGTTAACATTTACCTTATAAAAACGTAAATGTTTCCGTACATGAGTTTGATTTTTAATCTGCTCCCGCAAAAACGTCGAGTTTTTATCATGTGTTTGTATCGAAACACAACATCTCCAAAATACTTTTCCTTGTAACCAGGTCAGGTTCAATGATACGAGGATGTATTTTAGAGTAAACACTAAGGGATGGATAATGATCTTATTAATGTGGTTGGTTTGATTTTAAAAGCTTCTACGGCTCTGTATCATGTTTCTCGGCTCTGCTGAAAATTTTCCAAAAGTGGAGATGTCAAGTTTTGATAAACCTCTCCTCAATTGGGCTGTCTCCATCCACACGGTCTAGTTCAGACCACCCGTTTAAGGGACGTTGAAGGCTCTGCAAAGCGACTGCCTATCTAACCAATTTTTAAATGGTGAGCAAATTAATGATTATCAACGCGAGCAGTATCATTCGATTCAGGGAACTGATTTCTATCTGAATCAAACAAAAAATACTCTCTTATATCGCAAGTTTCGCAAGATTGCGATTTTTTTGGAAGTTCAATCCTCAAATATAATTTCTGTGGGTTCATTGATCATGATACCGAGATGATTGGTACATCCTGGTAGGATCTTGGTATTTGTAAAATTTCGTAAACTTCGGTCCGGTAGTTTCAAGGAAAGCTCCGGAAAGAGGATGGACGAATGTTTGTATATTCAATTTTTTGGAATCTTCACATCTGGAAACGTAAACCAACAACTTTTGAGGGTAGGTTGAACTTTTTGTTTTTGGGCGGTCACAATGGTTTATTGTTGAAAAAAATGAACCCGAATCTTCTTGATTAACGATGATTATCGGGAATCTCTATGAAGATCCCATGGTCAGTTTATACAAACTCTGTTATCGAGAGACTTTTCAATGGAAAACACTTTTGTGGGGGATACAAAATTGTTTTAATTGAACTTGATGTACTCAATGGATCTATAGACAGTCAGCTGTGAGACACACTAACGACGAGTGCGAAGGCGAGTGCGTCTTCTACATGATCGATGACAATGTTGAGTACCATAGATTCGACTATTTGAAACGGTAATTTGAAATACTCTAACTTCGAATTACCGAAGAAGATTTCTATCACGAATTTCCTGACAGCTGCATACAATGATATATTAAGATTTGATGGGGCTGAAACACTGCACTGCAAAAAAGTGATGGAGAATTTTGATGTGGCCCTTTACTCAATTCGTCATCCAATTTACCTAATGCACTTAATCCACAAAGATGAGTAATTAATCATCTTCACCAGAATCAAAAG
Organism: Creontiades dilutus; assembly: GCA_031894815.1. Lineage (NCBI taxonomy): Eukaryota > Metazoa > Arthropoda > Insecta > Hemiptera > Miridae > Creontiades > Creontiades dilutus. Next base: position 1,516,512 of record JAVIWC010000240.1, read on the forward strand.
GGAAATTTAATCAGTTCTTTTCTTTTCTACCACCTATTCTACCACCATTATTTTACATTCACATTTATTACAGAATTCGTAATGTAATGGCAACTGGATAACTGCCTCTAAAGTTACTGAAAAGCTCATGTCGGTAATGAATGATTTTTTCTAAATACCCACTGAGGAAGTGTTTCCAATTAACCACGACTATCTATGTGGCTGTGAACTGTTTTCAATCTTATCCGTGTACCTGGTTCAAACAATTAACATCGATAAGGACACAACCTTAATTAAAGTAAAGCTCTGTCGGGTGGGAGTGCTCATGCATATTCAAGGAGTCTCGGCCATCAGGGCAAACACGATGAGGAGGTTTTTCTTTCCCATTTCTGTAACGGTATTACGAGGTGCCTGGTCAGCAAAAGTAACGCACCCCTTCACTTCATAATTGGTACTGATTGGCAACAGGGCGTTGCAGGGGTCAATTTTAAGCGGGGATGCCTCGAATGAGTTTTTAAAGATACGTACGGGGAATGATGCAGATTGAAGGAAATAGTGTTCACTGACCGTACAGTGGGTAATTAATGGAAAAACAACTAACAGTTTCCATTAATAACCCGTTAGAATCGTGCGTGTCGGTGTTGTCAGGAGAAGCTTCGTGTCTTCTCGAATAGTGCTTTTCCTTCCCCCAAGTATCCAATAATTCGCAGTTAGATACCATTTCTTCTTTCACCCAGATTATCATTAGATAATGAAAAGCTGGCTGTTTCTCATCAATATTTGATTTCAACTACCTCTTTCCTAGATCCAGGAAAGGAGAATTGGAATTATTTACCTATTTCAAATGAAGTTTCGAGATGGGAAAACTTTAAAAAAGGTAAACAATAATTATTAGTTACAAACTAATTTCACTCATATTTCTTACTAGTTGATTTACCTGGCATTTCCCGGGTTAGGTAATAAAATAAGCGAGGGGTTCACACTCATCGTTATCACACAATGGTCCAACAAGTCGGTCTATCTTTGTATCCTATGTTCCCGTATTTGCTTAAGAACCCGTATACATCTGAACAATCAAACGGCAAAATTAAGATGAAAAACAGGGTCCTTAAAAATGTCATTAGTACCATTATCTTGAGTGAACCAGAAAGAAATTAACTGGTCGTTCATCCTCTTTAGCTTAAGAATATTATCAAAAACTATGTACTTACGACTATCGATTCCATCGTTCCTGAAAGATTAATTTTTGAATTATGAAAAAGGTTAATACTTAAATTAGTATTCGTTCACAAATAAATGCAAGACAATTTCTTCATACCGTGACATTTTCTTTACTTCGAAATTTTTTGTATTTTTCATAACGTTTCACCAAAAAGTCCGCTGTACCTAATTTGATGTGGAATTCACCACATAATCAGCCGAAGTGGTCAAACCACATACATGGATGGGATTAATATCATGATACTGATATCAAATTTTTCTATTTCCCCCCGTATTCGAGCTTAATAATTTGAATAAAAACTGTTAATCAAGCTCAAATGTAATAGTCGAGGGTCTACATTCATACCAGTTTTTCCATCAATAGGAAACATTCCCCATTTAAATACAGTCTTATTACAGGCTGACTTTGATTTTGAATCAAAACTCATGTTACAAGAATTTAGGATATGCACAGCAACTACTAACGGTACTACTATTTTCAATTGATATGAATGACTTGATCGCGCTTCTCCCCGATTATACTTCGAATTTGAGCGTGGTCAGGCACTAGGCAGTAAGAAAATTATGCTTGACAGATTTTACCCTTGCGAAGGCTCAGAGTGGAATATTGATTAGCAAACAATGAAGTTGATAGGAGGCCATATAAGGTCTAACCCGCACATTTCCTGCAAATGTCATCAAAATCGGATGAAAACTGTTGACATTAGGCTTGCTACAAGGATTTTACGTTCGCCCATGCGCAGCAGCTACTAATAGAACGATCGTCCTGAGATTCAGTGACACGCACATACCCACTACTCACACACTTATACTAGGGGTAGGGGGGGGGGGCTAAGAAGCAGACTGCGTCATTGAAATTCTTGGGGGGTTCCAAAAAAGTTTGGTGTGGGGGGGGGAGTTGACTGAAACAGTGTTCAACGAGACGACATCCAAAAATATATTACATCACTAGATGGAACGGAAATAATAATAAAACTAATAATCAGTTCAAAATTGTTGGTCTATTGCCGACTGGGTTTGACTTTTTTAAGTACCTATACAGGGTGTCCCAGGAGTAATCCACAATCCGACTCCTACATGCTCTACAACTCATTTCCAACCAAAAATGCCACTTAGCAATTTTTCGCTAGAGGCCTCGTTTCCGAGCTATTCGCGATTTAATATTTTTTTCGTGTTTTCGATTTGTAATAACCCCCTCAATTTTGAAGATAGCTCAAATTTGATGACACCGTTGGAAAGAACGTTAAATTTTCTATCTATTTGATGTCAGAAAACTTTTTTAAATTGCATTGAAAATGTGCAATTGCTGCGCGAAACGGCAGTTTTGTCAAAATCTTGAAATCGCCTGCTTTTCATCTCGCCTAGAAACCCCATGAATGCTTGACGCAGAACTGTGCAGGCCTGGTAAAACGTGCGCCAAAATGTCAACTTTCCAACGGTGTAGTCGTTTTTGTTTTTAAAAATAGTTTTAGTTAAAGAAATGGTGTTTAACTGCAGAAAAACGTGTGTTTTCTGTTAAAATTGAGGTTTTTTCAAAAGTCTCGAAGATGAATGCAACTCATCGCAGTCGGAAATGAATTGTAGAACACGTAGGAGTCGGATTGTGCATAAGTCCTGGGACACCCTGTATCACTGAAAAATACCTAATGTTTGAAAATTGGGAAAGCTACAGAGGAGGCTTTGTCTTGGTCAGGGGCAAGGATATGCTATGACCCGCACGACCGCTCGGTCTTGAAGGAGGGGTTGCTTTGTGCGCCGTGTATTATCAACCCCAATCTGATTTGGCTGGAGCATTGGGTGGTGCAATGTTGATAATTTGTTGTTTCTGACCAAATTCAGTTTTATTAAAATGTTTATTGACTCGAACATGTTATCCAGCTGTTGGACAATGGTAAGATATTGCGGTTTAAATCGAGTTCATACAAAGAGTTAGAGTTTAAACAAGATTGTTTGGATTTAAATAAAAAAAATATATTTGAAAATGAAAAATGAAAATGTTTAATGAATGAAAACGTTCGTTTGTGATCAGCGTCTACGGCATTTCCAAGCTGTCCAGCCAAAGTCAGGATAATCGAAGAGCCGAGAGACAGCTATTGTTTGAGTTCATTTACGATTGATTGCGACGATTTGCTTTCAGTTGAGTAGCTATGTATACCACAAGTGAGGATGTTGACATGATTTTTGTGTACGGTTTTGCCAATGGTAATGCTTCTGAAGCAGCAAGGGAGGAGTCACACTCCTCCTGTGTACAACTCACACGTTTTTCTGCAGTTAAACACCATTTCCTTAACTAAATATATTTTTAAAAAACAAAACTACTACACCGTTGGAAAGCCGACATTGTGGCACACGTTTTACCAGGCCTGCACAGGTCTGTGTCAAATATTCATGAGGTTTTTAGGCGAGATGAAAAACAGGCGATTTTAAGATTTTGATAAAACTGCAATTTCGCGTAGCAATCGCACATCTTCAATGCAATTTTAAAAAGGTTTCCGACAACAAATAGATAGAAAATTTAACGCTCTTTCCACCGGTGTCATCAAATTTGAGCTATCTCCACAATTGAGGGAGTTATTACAGTTTTAATGACATAAGATCGAAAACACGAAAAAAATATTAAATCGCGAATAGCTCGGAAACGAGGCCTCTGGCAAAAAATTTCTAAGTGGCATTTTTGGTCGGAAATGAGTTGTAGAACACGTAGGAGTCGGATTGTGCGTAACTCCTGGGACACCCTGTATAGCAGAGTTGGGAAAAAAGTAATTACGATTACTAATTACGATTACGTAATTGGGGAAGTAATTGCAATTACCAATTACTCGAGTAATTTGTAGTTGAAACTGCGCAATTACTTCTCACAACTACGTAATTGGTAGTTGTAATTACTTTCATTGCAATTACCAATTACTTGGGTATCTTTGAAGGCCTCGAAAATCCTATTTTTTTACCCATATGTCCACCCATTTTATGCAACAATGGGTTGACAGGCTGCCGCACTTCGGGGCACAACTAAAACCCAAATTGAGTCTCTGTACGAAATTTGAAATTTTCCGTAAATAAATTAGTCAAAGATACCTAATGAAATTACTCAAAAGAAATGAAATTACTCAAAAGAAATTAAATTACTCAAAAGGTAATTATTTGGGGGGGATGGGCACCCCTGCTTATACAAAGAAACACAAAGACGTACGGACAGACTTTAAATGGTTATATCACTTATGAGTCACAAGTTTTGACACTTATTCCCTTAATATGGCTTTACCACACCAACGACTGCGGATGTAACTCGAGATAACCAATGCTCTGTAAGAAAACTTGGTTCGAGTTATAGATTGTACCCTCACAGAATCTAGTGCTGTCATCAAATAAAACACATATTTATACATGTAGTAGCTGAACACGAGAATACTGTAGAAACTCCAAGACAACAACATTAAAAATTGTTAAGCCCCGAAATAATTTATTGCCTCCACGACCCATTAAACTGCAGAAACAGGAGATTCGTCAGGCACATTACCGGTTCAACCACTTCCAGCTTCAGGCTATTTTACAAATTAAATCAAGCAAAACGAGTTTATCGTCTTGTTCGCTTTGGAGAAGCCATCGGAAGGTTGGGGCTTGACATTGTAAACTGTCCTGCCTCCCCTTCCGTTTACAAGTGAATTAGACGGAACTACTGTCCTGGCTGACATCCATCTCTGGTCTACCCACCCGCTTGGCAAATGTTTTCCCTAATGTCTTGGATCTTTTCCAAGCTCTGAATATTATTCGTGTATGCATGGCACCATATGCGCCAATCAATTCCGGCCCTACAGAAAATAAAGGATTAGTTGAACAACGGTCTTACAGTCTACTTGACCGTATTGGGGTAACAACGGGTAAAGTTTCCGATATGAGAGGATGATAATAAACGTTTCGAATGCTGAAAAAACGGTGTGTCATAAAGTAGCTAGTTAGCAGTGCGTGGCAGTAATTATTTAATTATCTAAGGATCAAAGAAAGGTTAACACAAATATATTTCTGAATGAAATGGATACCTACATGACTTCTACTAAGGGGAACGCAAAAAAAAGCACAGCCGTTTACGTTCAGATATGAGAAATGGGCCCAAAGGTTTGAGAAATCTTTTGAAAACAATATTAATTACGTTTTCAGATAAACGAATAATAATGATTCAGTTTTATTGAGATAGTTGGTCATGAGGGTTCAAAATTTGAAATTTTCAAATTTTGGACTCACTGATCAAAACCTCCCAATTTTAAATTGGTTCATTGAAGAACTCAATATATCAATAGTATCTGTTGTTTAATCGTTACCTTCGCTTTCAAAATGAGATTGTTAACATCAATAAAACATTATGGATCAGAGTTTCTATTGGCTTCCTGAACTTATAGGTCAAATTCAACAGTAGTTCCCTGAGATTTGAAAACTAATGTCAATGCCTGGTTCATTATGTTTGATAATGAGCGTTCGTAATCGACCAAGAAAGAAAATGTTGAATCCCCTCAAAAGTTGTTTGTTTACGTTTCAAGATACGGAGATTTCAAAAATCGAATAATATAAACTGCGTCCGTGTGCCTTAGGCCATCCGGATAATAGTAGGAAAAAATGGTAGATTGTAGGAAAATCTGAAAAATTTCATTTTATACGTAATTTGAATGAGGAATACAACAATAGAGAAGCTATTTTATTAAGAAATTCACATAAATGTAGTTCTAAGTAATCAGAGTTTTACCATTTCAGTAAGTTCCTTATATGTAACCTTCTCTTGTAGATTCTCCAAATAATATAATTCTTCAACGAGTAAAACAATGTTTTGTGTGTTTGTGTATATACATATATGTTGTGTTGTTTATCAGCATAAATTTATTGGTACAATATTCAATTAGCTACATTAGGTAGGTATTTTTATTTTTAATGAATATTTTATAGATTGTGCACAAAACTAAATTTGAAACCACTAAAAATCAAATCTATTCGGGAAATAAGAGAGAAAAACGCTACAAATTCTTTCACTGGGGTTTATTATTCAGTGATTCATGATTTGAATTTCTACTTAGCTTTGGAGTGTGCATGTTTCACAGGTGGTAGAGCGATTATTGAATTTCAGGAAGCACACAAATATGATCAACTGATCAATCCAAATAGGTATTTTGGTTGAGAACTGATTTAAGTGCTTTATGCATATCTCCTGAAATTCAATAATCGCTCCATCACCTGTAAAACACGCACACTCCAAAGCTTAGTACAAATTCAAATCATGAACGCAAGCCAATTGAATAATAAACCCCAATGAAAGAATTTGCAGCGTTTTGCAGATTTTGGTTTTACGCCCTTTGAAACGTAAACCATGAAATTGTCTTCATTATGTCTCTCTTGAGCGTTCTCAGATACATAGTCTGTCGGTAAATCGCATTTTTGAATCATCTCCTTGTCTTGCTCAGGAATGCTGGGCACATTTGCGGATAAGTAGTAGAAAGGGAACGGTTCAACAGCAATTTGTGCTATTTGAAATGTGGAATGAGATCTGATTGCATTGCTGTATTAAATTCATGAACTACTGTCATGATATGACACTTGTCATATTCTTGCCCATTGAAATGAGGATTAGATAATCGAAATAAAGGAGCTCTTGATCCCGAATTTGGTTGGTTTTGGACATGTTCATTGAGGGAGGTTGAAGCTCATATTGTGAATTATCAACCAAAAATATCTGTGTTTTATAGCTCCATAACAAAAATGATGAAAAGTGTAAAATAATGGCAGCGCGCTCCTGACAACTTCATGAACCTGAGTAAGTAAATCACGGTGTTTTGCGGAGAGATCTGTGAATAAGATCACCAGCCTTGAACGGGACTTCGTGAGCTGCGTGCGCAACTAGTCTCGTTCTCAATCATAGCAGAGAGAGGGGAGAGGAGGTATCGACGGGCTTAAGTTATGAGAAATCAAAGGAGACCAACCGAATTCACTCCATCTTCATTTACCCCCAAATCTAATCCAGTAGTATCATATGTGGCTTATCTGCTATCTCTGAATGAGTAGTTCAATCGCTGGGATGTGACGGGCCCGTGCGCACGATAGGTTAACAGTTATGACGGCGTCAGTGGAATCGGGGCGAGGTTGATAAGTTCACCGTGTTACGATCAAGAATGCCGGCGGCACCTGTCGGTTGTGTTCCTGTCTCCGCACGCGGCGCACCTGGGTGTCATTCTCCCGGGTCACGGACGCCCTCGCACTGCGGGCTGCTCCGTACTTAATTAAAATGAAAAATAACACCTTGGTAGTTCTCGCGCGTTTATTAAGAGGAGGCGGAGGTAGACACCGGACATCCGCCCGTGTCGTCCTGCCTGCGTGATGTTGCTATAAATCTTGACTATCCTTTCATATTCAGTTATATTTCCTTAACACTACTGTTTTATCTAGTGTACCATTCTTGATAACTATCTGATACAAAACATCCAATTCTGTGAGTTGATATTCATTCCACATATTAAACAGTAATAAATGCAGGGTAATAAATATGTTGGAAATCACCTCTTCTAAAATCGCAATTTAAGGGGGAAAAAAGAAAAGAAAAATTATTTCAATCTGCATGTTTTTCCAAAGAATTAATACATCAACACATCGCGCATTGCGCACTTGCGCAAACGGGCGCCACGCACACAAACTCTGTCAAATCAACTGAAAGGGCTCCAAGCTGAAATAAGTGGCGCATTCTTCCAAACACCCAAGTCAAGTTGAGGCTGTGCCGAGGACTGAGTGGCATCGGGGTGTAATATGATTCCATGAACACCTCAGGGCACCTATTCATGTCGTTCAGCCCAAGCCTGTGCAATTTCCAGCAAAACATAGTCACGGAATCGCTGAACGAAGAATGCTGCCAATTGTTTTATGTTGGGCTTGCACTGTACACAAAATGCAGGGTAGTACTGTCGACCACGCCGTTGATTACTTAGGTCTGAGGATCTTTGCTGCTGGTCAAGCATACGTGGCCTTCAGTGGGGTAAAAACAGTAGAAGGTCTCCTTATTGAAGAGCCAGACTGTTCCAAATTAACCGGCAAACGACCTAGCAACAATGATGCTTTGATTGAGATGAACAGACTCAGTAACCTAGCTAATAAAGCGATAACTAAAAAGTAATAAATAATAAAACAAAAAACCTTTTTAAGAAAGCTTTTATTTAAATGCCCCAAAAAGAAGGAAATACATTTTTACTTACAAATTTTAACTGTCTACTCATAGGCTATATACACAATTCATAAAATCATAAAAGCTTGTAACGCGACGTTTGCTAAATAGGTACTAGATAGGTTCCTATTTGTGAGTATTTACCTAATTAAACTGAAATAAAAAAAATAAACTTATAGGAATAAGTTGGTCAATGAAATAGGTACCTAGGAACTAAATAGTTAATTTACGCTAGCCTAAATCTCGCGACAAGCTTTTATGATTTGATGTGAAAATTTGTTAACATTTGTAAGTAAAAATGTATATCCTTCTGTTTAGGGCATTTAAATAATTTCATTATAGATCGGGACTTCATAAAAATTTGAAATCTCAATCAATTTTGGTTTATAAATCACGAATGCTCTCTGCGAGCACACTAAACAAGGTAGTACACCCCTGCTAAATTCGTTATTGTTGTGATAAAACGATTTTTTTTTTTTTTAATTTAATTTTCATGTTTTTCCAAGGATTCTAAAGATGACTGCACGCTCAACGCGTGATAACTTTATGTTTTTTTTACATACCAAATTGAAATTCTACGCTCTGTTTCACTGGAATATACCTCCTCATTTGATTTTTTGAAGGAGCAATCCGTTCAGTTAATACTAAAAGTCGACAAGTCACCGAAATTTGGGACAACACAAATTAGCGAAGTGTGACACATCACTTTTCATTGTTTTCCAACGCTGGTTCGGGTGTAACATTGTCCAAATTTAGTCAAATAAAAAAATGGATATCATCAGATGTTCAAGTTTTGAAAAACAATGAAAATTTATGTGTTACACTTGTTAGATAAAATTTACATGTCTGCAACTTTTTATGACTTGCCACATTCGCAAACCCGCTGAACGGGTTGCCAACAGCCGAAAACTCCAAATGAATGGTCGGATTTTCGTGAAATGGAAATTAGTACCCTAATCCGAAATAAAAACATGTAAGTTCTTAATTGAAAACAAACAATGTTGGTGTGCGTCACTTGAATTTGCGCACGTGAACGTTGCGCAACGAGCACATATTTCACATATTTCAAATATATGGCAGAAAAAGCCGAAAAAAATTTTATTTGCCCAGACATTAAGATGTTAGGGGCAGGTTGTTTTGTAGCAAGTACATTTAACAATTATAATACACATATTAGGAGCCTCTGGATTTTCAACGAACATCACTGCATTCAGTATAGACAGACTCCGAAGCTGAGTATTCTTAGTTTACATAAAGAATAAAATATTTACCTATGCTACGAGTGCACCAAGTATTTTCTAAAGGAAAAGTATGGATTCCGTATTTGCGAAAGTATGACACTGATAATCGCCACCACGTCCGGTTTAAGGATAGGAGCTGAAATCCAGTTTCCAAAATGGATTATTTTATCAGGTTTTTTCTCTCCCCCCCCCCCCCCTCATCCGTCACTTCCATTGCCACACCAAACCATTCGCTCTTTTAAAATATTTACCTCTCTTATGTTTCCCTTGGATTTTGATAAGAAATCTCCGCTTGCTCGATCTTGTTGGATTGGAAAAGAGCCAATTAAAGGAAGAAGCGAGTTCCAACGGAGGCTGCCGTGGGCGTCCGGACCTCTCGAGGAGAGACGAGGATGGCTTTATTTAGTGGCAGAGATAGGTGCTAAAAAATATTCTCCTGCAACCGCTGAACACAACTTGTATAAAAGCTGCACGTTCTTGAAGTTGATACGGAGCGGCCATCAAACTGACAAGAATAAAAAATATTACATAGTTATTTTAATCAGGTATGTCCATATTACTAGACCTAACGGGTGAGGTATTTGAGCTTTTCTGAAAGAAATGAGGTAATATTCTAATATTAATATTTTAAATCGTTGATTTGAAAGCAATGAACTTTACAAATGATCATATACAGGTCATTTCATAACTACAGTCTCTAATAGATTTCAACGAGTGCTCCAAATATGAGCGACTCGGATGTTAATTTATTTTATATGTTTGTCTATTATAGCAAATTGTGCCGCCAGTTATAGCCCAATCGTTTGTGTACAGTTTTCAACTGTCAACAATGAGCATGATTACATAATTTCATTAACATTTCTGTTTGGATAATAATACAAACATTACAAAGATGGGTTTGCAATTCTAATGATACCACCATTGTAGTTGTCCAGTCACTTTAAGGACTACGCTGCTGAGTCCATCAAAAAGCATTAAATCAAATTCAAATTTTGAACAAGGGTTGGGGATCCGACCCCAGAAATAGTGAGTGTCTGCCTCCTTATTGTCAGGGGGGGGGGGGGTTACAATCTCTGCCATGCCATAAGAAAACATTTCTTCTTTCTATTGTATTTTTGTAAGTCCAGCTCCGGGCCCCTCGACGCAAACTTAGCCAAACATCGCTAAATATTTAGGAGGGGCCGCCCAAAACACCGACCATATGATGCTCCTCTAATCAGGACCCTGGTGGTCGTCCATTCCAGTATCATGAGAAGCCTGCCCTTGTCATTTTAGTTGTACCATAAACCTTCTCGGCCGAGCAATAATTACCTGAATCTGGCCAGTTGGTATATCTACAATCTGTACTGCTGCGTGGAGTAGAGCATCAACTTGGTACTTCCCAATTTCGGCAGAGTTGATATCCGCAAGTGATATTCTTTCTGAACTCAGACCACTGAAACGTCAACAATATAGGCGGTGTCACTACCAGAAGGTCAGGACGGTATCCAGGGTCTTCTAAGTTAAAGTGGGGTTCTAACCAAGTTAGCCATACTTCCCGTATAGCATATCCATCTAACAAACTCAGAGTAGCATCTAGGTCGTACCATTGAGGGACGGCTGTGTAGCACATGTGTTACAGTCTCTTGTGTAAGACATCACATTTGATATAGGTGAACTTTCTGTCGTCCGTGTTACATATCCATCAGTGGATAGTGATACAGAATGCACCATCCCAGATCAAGTAATTTCCATCCCATCAATCTGTAGACGGATTTCTAATCCATGCAGAGCAGTGCAGTGCAGTGTGGTGAGTTTCTACTAGCTTTAGAGTCTTGAGATCTAATTAGACCTGCTCCATCTGTGGTCACCCACAGGCGTTGAACCCCAACAAGATGCTGATAAACAGTGCAAGTCTTTATGACTATCCACATTATTGAAGAGAAGTGTTCGAATGATCCACAGTCTACTAGATCTTACGGCAGGGATGTGGGTCCGCATCTTCAAGGCACTCAGACCACCGAAACCCACATGGACATGCATATAAGCATTCGTAGAGTCAAAGACGTAACCACTTCCTAACAGTTCTTCTAATTTCAACATCTATTTTTTCAGGACTACTGGTGTTGTGTTTCCAAGCACCTGACGGTGCCTCCTGGTTCTGGAGAGCTTGGTCGCTTTGTACATACTCCGTATAATCTCATTTTATTAGTTAAAATTAATTCAATCACAATTCAAAAATTATTTCGAAAGTTTTGAAATAATTCATTTTCAAACTGTCTTTCTAAAATTTTATTCATTCTCTGGTTGTGATCCTGAATTTCAAAGCACATCCCCCGCTAACATGTGATTTTTAACCAAAGTTCTAAAACATGGGTTCAGTAGTTTGAGAAAAACGCTAAGATTTTTAAAATCGAACTGGTGGATTTTACTCCTCGGTTTTATGATCCTAACGATTTTGAAACTTCGAATGGAGAGATTACAAAGGTTCGTTATTGAAAGAAATGAGTCAATAAACATTAATCAACCAATCGATTTCATTTTAGGGTTTTACTCATAAAACAAACGTACTGGCACAATTTAGCACATTTCAACGTTGATGAAAAAACACATTTCCAAATGTAGGGAAAATTGCGAATGTAGAAAACACTGTACATGTTGGCTACTGTAGGCCCTATATAGGTAACTAACTCCCATTTGTGTAGGAATCACCCATATAATCATTCTAGTCGGCAATCACTCCTCATCACTCTTCAAAATTGCCAGATGACGAACTGCGAGAGAGCGGACTAAAAGTCGAGAATACACCAATAAAATGTATCTTATTAGGGCTTTTCTTCCTGAAGGCCTTTCGTCGTTATTGGCCATCCTGGAAATCTAAGATTGTAAAAGTTAGAGGAATGCCACCCACAATATACATTTATCCCCATTCATCAATATATTGTGGATCCAAGAAAAATTGTAGATTGCAAATAGGTACATCCTTTTGTTCCGAAATACGATGGCGACGTTCCGAATCACTTCATGTCTCTATTCGTTCAACGTTCAAATGGTAACTGTATAAATACAAGTAACCACGGCTGATGTTAACATTTAATTAATTAATATGCTGGTATTGCCATAATTCGATTGCATTATGTCACACGTTCCCGAGTGGGTAGTTGACGCGTAAAAGGTGAATGCCTCTAACCATTGGGCATTTACACAGAAACAGCAAGGCGACAAGGTTTTATTGGCGTGTCATAACTTGGTTGACATTTCAGTTCGTTCGTTCTGGTTCTCGACAGGTCGAATTTGCTCTCAAAACGAAACAGTTGCCATAATAATCTCTAAGGAGGTAGCAATTACAGGGCGGGATATTACGAAGGACCCCAAGTGACCTGTTCCTTTTTTTTCACAAGACCCACTGATGGATCGATTTAAATCATGCGACTGGTTGGGTAAGGCCAACACCGCAATGTCGTTTGGCAAGGAAACGATTTTTAATGGAGCATTTTCGTTCACTATTTTTCTGTCGCAATAAACAGCGAGAGCTGTGAGGGAAACCAATACGTTGCGGTCTATAAGCGTTCATAACACATGGACGATTTCGTTCGTTCGGGAAAAAAGAATAATACAATAAACGATTAATCATTACTTGATTAATTATTACATTTGTACTATAAAATGCCTTATCATTGTGATGAGGCTTGTACTTAGAGATAAAATATATCCAGTCGAACAGAATTACTTGAACGTTTGTGAATCATCCATTCACGTTGTATTTGAACGATACACACATACAAATCATGAAACACAGGAATTCAAAAATTACCAAAAGTTCCTATTGTGGGTGCAATGAGTGATACAGAAATACATTGCCAATGCATCCGTAACAGAACCAGATAAAATTCAGTTATACTTAGAAGGTTAAAACTTACAGGTGTCCATTTTTATACGGGCCCAAGGCTGGAATGATGGGGGCGATCAGTTGTCGGGCAGGGTAATCCTTTGTTTGCTGCTTCCTCCACGTGTTCATAAATGAAACAAGAGTTCTTAAAATAACGTTTATAACCAGAGTTCGGATAGGTACGATGTGAAAAAAGTCAGAATATGGCTGAAACCCCGTGTGAATATGACATGAAAAAAGACCGTAAGCCTTCCTACTTGAATGAGATACTATTTTTTTAAAATGATTATCGTAATGATAATGATGATAGTAGCATGTTCAAGTTCAAGTTAGATGGATTGTAAAGATGGGAAATTAGTACAAATGTCGATTAATTATTTTTTTAAATTCAAAATCAAATACTAAATCCATTTTTCTAAAAACAAACTACATTTTTCATAAAAATTGATGTTTGTTTTTTATCTGTTTTTCATTGTTATGAAAAAATTGAAAGTGAAAAATATGTCTTATTTCTAGGAAAAACAATGATATTTTTTGTATGGGTAACCCTGTACAGATGTTTCTAATTTCCTGTAATATGATAGAGAACCGAAAATGAATTTATCCTTTTGAGAAAAACCGCCGATTTTTCAAAGAATCGTTGTTAAATAATCGATTCACATACAAATCGACAACAAGAGTACCAGATTTAAAAAAATCAATTTTTTTACCAATAAAAAATTTGTTTTCCCCTAGGAGGTAGGATGATATTGATAAACGAGAATCGAAATTCCTGTGGAAAAGGGGAGCACTGGAATTTCCCAAAACACTGAGTCGCACTAGATTGGATGTCCAGACAAATTGCATAGGTCGGTAACGATCAAACATCCGAATAAAGTATCAAGATTGGGGTATTGGTCATTTACCGGAAAACGCTGAAATTATTTTGCTCTTAACTACGCAGCATGGCTTTATATGTAGTCATCGGCCTGGGATTCAATAATCCTGAATGGAAACTGAGTATATTTCATTCCACTTAGTTTCAAATCGCATCCACAAGTTTTTTAAATTAAAAGCCACGTTTTTTGAAAAATTTACGTTCTTCTACTTTGAAACTGTATTTCTAACATTCTTGCTTACAGTTTTGTATTCAACGTTAAATTTCCTGTAAGACTAGTGCACATCCGTAACCAAAAACGCTCTCCTAAGAACCAACATTACAGTTGAAACACTGAGAATTGAACAAAAAAATTAATTTTCTGAAAATACTTGGGCGGTAATTTTCAGAAACAAGTGATGGAAGCTGAACAAAAAGGAAAACTTGCAAATTAAATCAGCTTTGTCCTTCCTTGCCGATTTCATGGAGAAATTTAAGTTTTAGCGGAAAACCGGTAAGCACCTGCAAAAAATACGGTTCATAATTTGGCTAAAGAACCCTCGGTCGTTGTCGGACTGAATATTGATTTTTCCTGAAAATTTTTTTTTTACAGCCGTTTGGGAGAAAACTGTTGAACGGCGGACAGACGGAAAAATTTTTATTGCAGATTTGGATTCCACACCCTTTGAAACGTAAACCATGAAATTTTCGGGAGGGTTAACAATTTTTTTTTTCAAGAGCGATTACAATGGTTTATTATTGAATAATCAACCAGAACAATGCTTCCGCATCAGTGACGATTACTTACAATTAAATATTTCTGAGAAGGAGAATGTCTTAAAAATCTGAAATATTATTTTTTTCATGTTTGTTATTCTTCAGTTATTAGCTTGATCAACCCTTACCCAATATTCTTGTACGTCCATGACTTCCCTGGAACGCACAATAATAAAATAGTGGTCTTCGTGGTACAGACATGGAGTCTTTGTTTCGTTATGTTCATTTTTATAGTTTTACCTAATAAACTGTTATTACGGATTTTCGTCATATTCTGCAGGATGAGATGTGAGGGGCAGACAATGGTCTGAGGAAAACCACATGGTATGCGAGCACATCCTGAGGTCAGGGCGTCTCCGGTGGCGTCCGTGGGGGAATGCTACGCCATCGCACGTGACCTGCCTCCAACTTTTCTCTTCTGTTACTCTCCTGACAGCGCAACGTCAAGGTAACTACGGCTGCAAGTACGTTCCATGCCGATGTGTCTAATGAGTTAGCTGATTTATCAAAGGCGTAAACTAATTGTACCTGAGCTAGCACGGGTCCTACTACTAGGGTTTAGGAAAACGAATCGCTTATTTCAGAAACCCCTCAAGTCCAGTTTTTGACATTTGGAGATAAACAAGATAAACTTACCAGCGACCCTAAATATGATTTTTAAAGTACCCATAATTACTATAAATCCTCAGCTAAGTGCTCTATCAGACTACAGAGCTATTTTAGCTCCATATTTTAGAGGAAAGGGAGGGGAAGTTGTTCCTTCATTTGCACATACGGTGTTTCTACAATAAACTTCCGGAACACCCAATGGTTTTAAATTTCTTCACTTGTAATTGAATAAAGAATTCATTTAAAGGGGTACGTAATGAAAAACAAGCAGTTCCTTGACATATCAGGGTAGTTTATTGACAAAGAACCCTGTTCGAACGATTTTTAGGACAAACCATGTTGCAACTATGAACTGAAAACAATACTTTTATCTCAAAAAAAAAAAAAAAAAAAAAAAAACTGAACAGACTTCAAACAACAAACTATTTTGGTCATAAAGTGAGAAATTTGAACGAAAAACTACTGAAGTGACATTATTTGACGAAGAATCGTTGAACAGTAGGTACATCAGGATCACAGGTAAATACTTATTATTATCATATGTTTTTCTTAATAATTAAGATAATTATTATCATTCTTCTTCGTAATTAGAGTAGTTTTGAGTGTTCTCAGCTTTAGATGTGAGATAGGACAAAATTATTTCACCGAACTCCTCATAACCAGGGACGTACTCTCCCAACTCTGCGACATCTTGGATCTTCTTCTGTGTTGTAGGTACTCTACCTGCCGGTTAGGCACGTAGAGGCAGTGGTAGGAAAGTCTGGTGGTCTGTCGGTCTTCGTGAACGTAAGAGTGGAAGATACGAAGCCACTAATGAACTCTTTTACTTCAAGCTTAGTGGGTTTCTGCAACAAATGCCTATTTCATGACCAAGGAAAACCGGCAAGGAAGGCTCACAGCTGAGAGTTTCCTGTTCTAAACAATGCGCCTGCCTCTAAAATACCCGAAATTGCAGTAAAGTTGATTTCGCATTTCCTGGCGTTTAGGGGGTTTCTGATATAAGCGATTCAAGTGATGTATCGAATTCTGTTTTACGTATGAGCATCGATAGGTACTTCCGTGTGAAACGATCTGTCATATGTAGAAGTATGAATTTAGGTTCATATCAAACGTTGGAAGAAGCTTCGTAGAATCTATGGATGGTTTCAGGAACAACTGTACTAAGTAGTGTTTCCGAGTCATGGAATGCTGAATGAATTTTATTCCAATCACTTGATAATAATTAATGTGAATGAGCAAAACAACAATTGATTGAAAATGGTAAAACCCCAAGCTTGACAGACGATTTAATTCAATGACGAGGAATTTTGGCGGTTTGCTTATGGTCTGTTACTTACAACTAGATATAGGAGGCCATTGGATTAAGGAGGAGCGTTTACGGTTTATAGTTATAGCAGTAATTTTGGCTACTACCCCACTTCAGGACTTTGACACATTTATTAATGTTCTATTTTAGATTCAATAATTTTGACTCGTACTGTTTTCAATCAAAGTTATACATACATGTAAACAAAGTCTGGAAGCTTCTACTAGAGACCTTTTATTATAATACAGGGTGGATGGGGATCAGTGTGAAAATTTTTTTTTTGGGTAAAACTACATCGAAAATGGAGTAGAATGCCGCCAGAGTGGAGGTCCTATCTCAGCCCATTGGATAGTTATGATTTTTTTAGTGCTTTCACGGTCAACTCCGACCTCACGTCATGAAATCAGTTTTCTGGAACAATGAAGAGTCCATTTTAATTTTATTATACATTTTCGGATTCAGCATTAAATTTCCTATAAGATAAACACAATTTCAACCTTATAAAATTTCGATAACTCTGTTCATAATCGCAGTAAAAGGGAAAATTTGAAAAATTTGAAATTTTTCGATTAAATTCGAAACAGAGCCGACGTTCCAAAAATAGGCCAAGAAGTTGTCAAATCTCATAAAAACTTCCTCATTTCATGAGCTTTCCAACGGTATACTCATTTTCAGGATTACGACATTTTTTCTTTGAGAAATTAAGTTTCAAATACAAAAAACCAAGGTGGGGGCGTCAATCTTGGTAGGGAAGGGGGTGCAAGGAGTTAACTCACGTTCTCATTTCTTTCTGTTTCTTTATTCTTATTTTCTGTTAAAAAACCTGCAAAGTACAACAAACAAAAATGAATTTAGGTTAACATTTGTTCGAACTGACGTCCCCTGTTACGAATGCATAACCTAGCTCATTTTTGAATAGCTCTCACAGTAACTGAGAGTGTCAACTTCTCTTGAAGTTTTTGAGCTGCTGCTATAATTTTTCCCCTCAACTCTTCTTCTGTGTTCACCTGCGTTTTGTAGACTTCTTGTTTCAAAAATCCCCAAACGAACGTGAGTAACTCCTTGCACCCCCTTCCCTACCAAGATTGACGCCCCCACCTTGGTTTTTTGTATTTGAAACTTAATTTCTCAAAGAAAAAATTTCGTAATCCTGAAATTGAGTATACCGTTGGAAAGCTCATGAAATGAGGAAGTTTTTATGAGATTTGACAACTTCTTGGCCTATTTTTGGAACGTCGGCTCTGTTTCGAATTTTATCGAAAAATTTCAAATTTTTCAAATTTTCCCTTTCATTGCGATTATGAACAGAGTTATCGAAATTTTAAAAGGTTGAAATTATGTTTATCTTACAGGAAATTTAATGCTGAATCCGAAAATGTATAATAAAATTAAAATGGACTCTTCATTGTTCCAGAAAACTCGATTTCATGACGTGAGGGCGGAGTTGACCGTGAAAGCACTAAAAAAATCATAACTATCCAATGGGCTGAGATAGGACCCCCACTCTGGCGGCATTTTACTCCATTTTCGATGCAGTTTTACCCAAAAAAAAAATGTTCTCACTGATCCCCATCCACCCTGTATAAGAGTAAGATTCAGGTTGATTCCGATTTACAACAAAAGAAATGTCTTTTTTTCAAGAAAAATGTAATAAAGAGAAATATCTCAACTCAACCAGAATGGTATAGCGGCCAACCTTCTCATCTTGATGCAAATATCACAAAGGATTCAGAGGAGGGGGAGGAGAATGGCTTAAACCTCTCAGCCAGCCTGAACCAACTGTGATTGCTTCGACGGAAAGAAGAAATGAAAAGGGAGGTTTGTGATGTTGAGAGTCTCGGAGTAGTAGGCGTAATTGGTTTGAGAATGAAAATGGTAGGTAAAAGATGAAAACTCGCTTTCAGTCGAATAAGATGAAATCACAATTCTGATTTGAGAGTTCAACACTTCAATTTAATTGCAGACATCGAATAAATACGTGGCTGATAGAATACATTCATAAATTGCGAATTTCCTTTAAAGAAAATAAATACTACATATATAAACAGAGAATAGTTATTGTTTGAAATATTAGCGATATTCAAGTAACTGCTTCAAGAATATAATGAGTTAAGTAGATGTAGTTTCTAAATATTCCTCAATCATCTCTGAGCTTTAAATATTTACATCATAAGGTTGACAAATCACGAAATTCCTAACCAAAATATTCAAAGTCCCCATTTTCATTCAATTCCTCGCTGGAGTTTGATTCAAATTCTACAGTCGATTGAAGAAACACAAAACTGAGAGAACATATAACACGAATATGGTTTTAGGTTTATTATTCAATAATAAACCATAGTAATCGCTCTCGAAAAAAAAATTTCTAACCCCCCCTGAAAATTTCATGGTTTACGTTTCAAAGGTGTAGAATCCGAATCTGCAATAAACAATTTTTCCGTCCGTACGCCGTACGCACGATATCTCCGAAACGGCTGGAGCAAAAGATCTGAAATTTTCAGGAAAAATCCATCTTGGTCCGACGACGCCCCAACTCTTGAGCCAGCTCTCTCACTCAATTTAAAGTGCCCTTTAAAAGGGCTGTCAAAGTTTTGTAAAATCCCTAAAAACCTCAAAACAAGTCGAATCGGCCTAAATATTCACCTATTTGAAGAACATACCATGACGAATCGAATGAGCCCTTCCCCACGTCCGCAGGTCAAACCATTCTCGATGTATGGCCCCATTTTATGGTGACAACATTTGCGTTTTTTGTTTTATTATTGTTTGTTTGTAACCTAGTGATGCCGATAGCGTCGAGTTGTAGTGAATGTGGTTACTGGAGCGATACCCGATGTGGATACTTATAGTTTATAGCCGATACAAGGGTTGAAGCACTATGATATGTATGAAACGCTGATAATATGTAGGTAAATATTATTACTGGGGATTATTATTCAATATTATTACTGGGGTAAATAAGTAGTCTTTCACTCGGGTTTATTATTCAATTGGCTTGCATTCATT
The DNA here is from genome assembly GCA_031894815.1 of Creontiades dilutus. Classification (NCBI taxonomy): domain Eukaryota; kingdom Metazoa; phylum Arthropoda; class Insecta; order Hemiptera; family Miridae; genus Creontiades; species Creontiades dilutus. The sequence continues at coordinate 1,536,564 of JAVIWC010000240.1, forward strand.
ATTTGAATTTCTACTAAGCTTTGGAGTGTGCGCGTTTCACAGGATAGAGCGATTATTGAATTTCAGAAGGCACACAAATATGATCAACTGATCAATCCAAATAAGTATTTTGGTTGAGAACAGATTTACGTGCTCCATGCATATCTCCTGAAATTCAATATTCGCTCTATCCTGTGAAACGCGCAGACTCCAAAGCTTAGTAGAAATTCAAATAATGAACGCAAGCCTTTGCCTGCAAGCATTTGCAGCGTTTTTATTTCCGTACTAAATAGGCGTGCTCGTTATTTGCTTCTACATTTATAGGTAGCGAAATGTTTGTTTTCACTTTCGGGAAATGAAATTTTTTTTTTTCCTCCAAAATCAAAATTTCCGCTATCATTATGTGTTTTAGACCATTCGAAATAACTTTTGTTTTAGTTTTTGTTTGTGTGCACCCGTCTTTCTGTGTGTCCGCAGATCATTGTATCAAGCTTTAATCAATAATTTTCCTCCAATTTCGATTAAATTTTCAGGATTTGGATTACGCTGTAGATGGTCTTTTAAGAAAGAGATTGCTCACAATTTAATATTTCACTCTGCCCATGTGCGAATGAAAAATCGTCCATGCTCAAATATTTGAGGTATATTCAAATATTTAAGGTAGCCGAGGAAGGAGGGTTTAATACTCTAATAGCAATGCCATTAGTAGCTGCTGCCCATGATCGAAGGTCAAACGCAAACCTGATTCAAACAATGTTCTTCTGATTTTTATGAAATTCTGAAGGGATGTGACGGTTTGAATGTAGATGGTTCCTTACGATTTCCTAGATTGCTAATCTCATACCATCATCACTCGTAAAGTCCATCAAACATAATTTCATACCTTTCCTATTATTTGATGTTGCTCAAATTTATAGGTTAATAGTTTGGAAAAGAGGATTTAATATCTCGTATCAATTTCACCTATACAATGAGCCCGACACACCTGTCTGTCTCTGAAGGGATAACTGAAGGAATGTCACGCAGATTTTCTGTCTCGTGAATAGTAATAGGTTTATGACACACACGCTTCTAATCAAGTTTAAATTATATAAACCATTTCAATCAATTATAAATTCATTTCACCTAGGCGATGAAGCTACTTGCCACACCCATATTGATAAGATGGTGAATAAAAGATCATAACTTTTGCAGAACAGACATGTAGATAAGTATAATTTATATTTAGAATATTTTAGCCAAGTGAAATAAAGCTAATTCAGATGAATACTTTTATATCACTGAGAAGAGGTATCACAATTCGTTGTCTGTTCACTTACGTGATTTTGATGTAGGTTACATATAATTTTCCTCAGTTATGGGTAAACCTGGTTCCGGTAGAGGGACGGATGGATTGTCAGTATCTTGGTAATTAAAACAAAACATTTCGAGTCAGATTACAAATTACAAACTCGATCGCTATATATATAACACTTCCGGGTAAAAGTGACCAAGTAACATTTTTTTCAAAATGAGCTTTTTTTGTCATTCCGGTACTAAGGAACGTTGTCTACTGTGTGTTGTTGCTAAGAACGTTATCTTCAAACTGATGAGCAAGAAATACTTGAAAATAAATTTTACCTGCCTGACCCAAAGAGTTTAATGTGACCAAATGGCATTTGAACTCAACCACAAAACACGAGATGGATTATAAATGTACTCTCGCTGGTGCATGTAAATGTTATCAATTGCCATTTGATCACTTTTACTGTGTAAGATTTGTAAGATTGCACAGTGGGCAGGTGAAAATGACCAATTACAGTGATAGGTAATGGATAACCTTTCCTAACAGAAATAGGTATATCATTGTTATTAGATGCTTGGCAACACGATAAATTAACGAAAAAGCTATTCAATCCCTCAATTTCATGTAACTATGCGACAGATTTTCGAAGAATTGAATTGACCAAATGAGTAAAGCTTGAAACTCCAGGCAGGTAAAAATGATCAAATAGAGTTTTCCGGAAAACAGCTCTTATTTAATCTGAAGTGAATTTTGAAGAACGATATCATAGGCGGGCACTAGCTAACTACCTACAGGATAAAGAAAAATCGAAACATAGTCGGATGAGACATCACACAACCAGTGTTCGTAAGAAGAAAATAGGTGAAACTTCAGATCGCTCCCCTGTAAAATTTTGCAAATCACTTTTTACTCGGAACCCCACGAAATGGTTGAAAAGTAACGATAGCAATTGTAACAAAATTGTAGAGATGACACATGCGTTTGCAAAATAGCTTATCGTTTTTGATTTGAAGTCAAGACACCTTGGGATTTTAAAATTGTTTCAGCTTGAATGTGTTATAACTTTTGGTTTATATTTAAATTCTCAACTGCTTGCCAATTCAGCAATTCGCGACCCTATTTTTCTCCTTGAATCATGCGTTCATGTTTATAAATTAGGGATTGATGCGAATGATCTGTGTTCTGACGACTCAAATACCACAGCGGCTTCGGGGACCAACGTTGAGCAACCTAAATGCAAAACTGAATTTTATAAACGCTTCTCATATAACAGGGCATTGAATTTCTTTAATGAGAACAGGATTGATATTTGTTCATTTCAATTATTAAAGAAGTTCAAGAGCCATATTGTAGATGTTTTGAAGTCTACTTAATATTGTGTATACTTCACTTTTTTTTACTTTTTTCAATAATTCCTATATTTAAGTATCATGTAGAATGTATTTAAGTATATTTAGGAAGGTATTGTATCATGTAGAATGTAAGTTTGTCTTTTTTTGTTTTATAATTCTAAAATTGGGAAACTAAATTCAAAATTACTATGTACGGTTCGAGATGAGCTCCACCTGAAAGAACACGTTTTTTTTATCTGAACATTAAAATAATAATTTTTGCTTTCATTTTTATTATTGCAGTGATTTGTTCATTTAATTTTTGAATTTTTTGTCTCAAATCTTTGTTTTGGGCATATTATTCAATAATAAACCATTGTAATCGCTCTTCTAACCCCCCCTTGAAAATTTCATGGTTTACATTTCAAAGGGTGTAGAATCCAAATCTGCAATAAAAATTTTTCCGTCCGTCCGCCGTACGCCGTACGCACGTTTTCTCCCAAACGGCTGGAGCAAAAAATGTGACATTTTCAGGAAAAAGCCATGTTGGTCCGACAACGCCCCAATTCTTTAGCCAGCACCCTCACCTAATTTAAAGTGCCCTTTAAGGGTGGTCAAAGTTTTGAAAAATCCCTAAAAACCTAGGGCGGCCTATATTTGGACTTTTTTTGAAGAACTTTCCATGAGGAATCGAATGAGCCCCTCCCCGTTCCCCAGCTCAAACCATTCCCGATGTATGGCCCGATTTTTGGTGCCAACATTTGCATCCACATTTACTACATCACTAGGTTACCGCTATCAAAACAAAAACAACAACGTTTTTTTTTTTTTTTTTTTTTTTTGTTTTTGATCGCAGCAACCTAGTGATGCAGTGAGTGTGGATATTGGAGTGAACTCCTAAAAGGGTTTATATCCGATACACGGGTTGGAGTATTCTGATACGCATGCTCCGTCTTACGAAGAAAGAATTTGCACCGTTTTCGCCAAATAAACAAATCTTGAATCTTGAATTATCACCTTCAGTTTTTCATCTCTACTGACAGTGCCTGGTGCCCTGAGTGGTTAGTGAGTAGGATCTTGAGGTCTGGTGAAGGTTTCAAATGAACCAACAGCTCGGCAAAGATTTTCAAACTACTCTGACTGTTATCTTTCTACCTTGGCATCAAGCAGATTCTTCTAGTTGATCACCATTTCACTCCTTCAGTAGTTTGTAATTGGTTAAAATTACCGTACTGGTTTATCAGAATACGTGTGCGAGTTGACTAATCAGTACCTTGGCAACACTTTACCACAATAAAGGTCTTTATGAAATCACTAACTTATACTTAAGAATGTAAGTGTATGAAGAAATATAGCATTTTTTAAAACACCGCTAGTTTGTTGATAATAGCTTATTCGCTCTTTACTTTATGTGTAGATTTTTGTTTTGTATTGCTAATACGTTTCTAATTAATGTGCATTGTTCGGTTACTTCTCTGCTCATGTTTCTTCTAGTTGCTCCGTTTTATTATGCGCATATTCCAGGAGATGACGCTTGATGTAGCAAGTGCACACGCCTTAACAATAATTAGCTCCGTTTAGCTGCACAACGGGCGTCCGTTGGGTGCGAAAGAGATCGATCCACAAGATTAACGAGGATCATGCACCTGTCTTCTGCATAAAGTTGACAAGGAGAACCCACAAGACCTGGCACGCACTCACTAATAATTATTTATGGGATGGGCGTACACGAGTTATTACTAAAGCTGTTCTGATGAGGAACGATAATAATTCAATATTAGTCACATAGTTGAGAAAAATCCAGTTAAAGACTTGGGAGAAAAAACAAAATCATTTGATCTTCAAGGATCCATAACTAATCATTCCAATTGTGCAAAAAATCCGTTGTAAGTATACGGAATAATGGTATTTACAAGTGGAATGGTATGTTTCACGCGTAAAACGTGTGAATGATGACATAGTTGTAGCCGATTCATAGTGGTACCAAGGTGGCTATACTCATTTTTGAAAAACGCGAAATTCTCTCTTCTCGATCGTGTTACTGTCAGGCATTTTAATTCAGAATCTCATGCGGGTATAGATTTTCGGAAAATATCTTCTGTACAATCGATTGTTCCTACTTAAAAATTAACAAATCTTACCTTAAAATATTGCAAGTTTCATAACATTTTCTCCTCGCGAATTTAAAATTTCCTTCTTACGAAACGCTCTATAGCTTTTCCAAGTCAAATTAATACTTTTCCAAATTAATACTTTTCCTAACCAAATTGATTTTCCCAACCAAATAATACTATTTTTACTTTTCCCATTCAAATTAATACTTTTCCCAACCAAATTAATACCTTCCCTACCAAATTGATCTTAAAAAATTAAGGAAATAGAACGCCGCAAAGCTTGCGATCCAACGAATAATGAATGTAGGTATATATTATTTTATAATACAAATTATTGGCAGAAAAAATATTGGTAGTTTATCATCCGGCTTAGTATGCTTTTTCCAAGATTAAAACTGCAGTTAGAGGATATCTCTCTCAGGCTTCCCGAGATCAAGCCCTTGGAGAAACAGTTTCAAGAGCCGTAGGTACATTGTCCCCCACAGATTGTTCAAATTTCGTGTTAGAAGTTTTGCTCAAACTACCCGCAGCAATGGCTGGGCAACCCCTTCACTGAATATTTGTTTATACAATTAATATACCTACACAAAAATAAACTTCAACTAAGAAGATAAACTACCAATATTTTTTCTGCCAATAATTTGTATTACAACATAATATATACATTCATTATTCGTTGGATTGCAAGCTTTGCGTTGTTCTTTTTCCTTAATTATTCAAGATCAATTTGGTAGGAAAAGTATTAATTTGGTTGGGAAAAGTATTAATTTGGTTGGGAAAAGTATTAATTTGGTTGGGAAAAGTATTAATTTGGTTGGGAAAAGTATTAATTTGTTTGGGAAAAGTATTAATTTGGTTGGGAAAAGTATTAATTTGGTTAGGAAAAGTATTAATTTGACTGGGAAAAGTATTAATTTGATTGGGAAAAGTATTAATTTGATTGGGAAAAGTATTAATTTGGTTGGGAAAAGTATTAATTTGACTGGGAAAAGCTATATATGATGTATAATATAAGGGAAATTAATGAATAGGCGCCGAAATCGATTAAGATTATAATTGGCAAACATTAAATTTTTGAGACGTTTTCAAAAAATTTCCTGTTATAAAAGTGACTGCGTAACCGGTCGTTTTCCCCCCCTTTTTATTCGCATTGCGAAATTGCATTCAGCAATGCATATATCTTCATACATTATGATGTTGTTTCACGGCGAGGGCGGTTTCCAAATTGAGGGGGTTGGTGGTATTTTGGGAGATTGTCTCCCCCCACGGTGCTCCGACAGCTTATTGTCACAGGCCAGAATTATGTGCTGAGCGATTTCTTCTTTGTTTTGGCATCTTCGGCACATTGGACTTTTGTTTGGGTTTAGTTGGTGCAAGTATAGATTTGTTTTAGCATGCCCAGCTCGTAATCTGCTAATTACCGTGTAGAAATATTTCGGCTTGGTCCCCTAAATATTTGAAAACCAAGATCTCTGGGTGCTGGAAACAACGTTTTGTACCTACTTCCTGAATTATACGTTCGGCATTCCTCCCTCCAAGCAGACATGAGCATAGAGAGGGACCAACGTCTAAGATCAGCGTAAGGGAAGTTGGGTATGGACGGTGGTTCTTGTTGGTTTATTCAGCACAGGATTACCTTCTGGTCGATAATAGACATTTTTCTAATGATTTCTGCTTCTTAACCATTCAGAGTGGGAGTATGAACGGGTGACAAACCGAAACAGGTGGGAAAAGCGGACAGAGAAGCGGTCATAGGTTTTGGCAGTGACCTACATTCAGCTATAAGGGCAGTCAATATGGTGGTCGTGCAAGCGCTGGAATCTGTGACAAGGGTGTTATATCCACCGGAACACAGTAAGCTGGTCAGACAAATCACTAATGTAATGGTGCTGGATGGAAGGGAAAACGATCTCAACCAAAAGAAACATAGAAGGGCTGCAGAAATTGATGATATCAGGCAATACCACCGGGAGTGTGAGATGAAGGCAGCGTAGGATACCCCCTCTACCAACAGGCAAGGAAATGCAACGAGTAGTAAGGAATGGCAACCACTGCTCATTTCGCTACTAGGGATCCTTTCCGAGGAAAACGAAAAAGCTACCAAGGATGAAACGCTCAAGCAGGGTACAAGCAGAAGACGACATGGGGGAAAAGCTTGTTGCAGGCAGTTAGTTCTCTGCAAAATGCTCAGTGAACGAAGAACAAACATTTGCAGAGCTCCCTGCGTAAAGGCAATGAAAGGATGGCAAGGGACAGACGATGAGAGGAGAAAAGGAAAAGAATAGGAAGTATGAGGAAAAAACTGACCAAGAGAGTAAAACAGGTACAGTGGTTAGAAGTAACAGTAGTTGGGAGAAAACCTATTTCAAGTGTAACATCATCGACGAATTATCAGTCCTTATTTGGGAAAAGTCTTAGGACTGGGACTGGGGCTGGGTCTCACTGAAGCAAAGGGTGGTGTAATGCAACATTGTCATTCTCTTCAAGATTTTGAGAAGTTTTCGTTATTCGCCGTACCTCCTGGCTAAAATTAACATTAAAGTCCACCTAAGACAACGAGGAATCGCATCCCTCTCCATCCAACATTTCACTGCACCAATCATTTGCAATACATTATCCGAGCTGATGTGAGCAAAACCATAATGTTTTATGATAGAACTTAAATCACGAAGAATCGTTCTCTTAAAATACTTCAAGGATTTTAGTTCAAACTTTCGTTGTAAGAGATAGACGATAGACCTTGTACAGGTTGCTGCTCAGCTTAGCGCGTCAGGAGGAATCACATCTGTGCGAGCGGCACCCCAATCGGGACGAGGTGTGGGAAGGGGGCCTAGCTACTGCACCCTTCGCTCCAACCTCACGTAGGACTTACGTGCTCCCGGGCTCCAGTCTTGAACTTTTAATTGCTCCCTCGACTTCCTTTTCGAGTTTCCAACCTCTTCAACAAACAAAGCCCCACTGTAAGAATCCCCTCATCTATGGTAACACGGGTTCACTCCGCCTCCGTCAAGTTGCCTTATTTTACCCTACAAGTCTATTAACCGCATCAATTTACTCGACTGTGGAGGGAGCCAGGAATTTACCTTTCGAGATTTTCTTTTTTCATCCAACGTCGTCTGCTGCTGAAGCCTCTCCCAACCCTCCTTGAACGCATAACTAGCCTTCCATATAGGTCAACAGAAGAAGAAACTAATACGAAAGGAGCCGCAATGGACTAGTTTGGGTGAAACTAATCCTTTTCTAATGTAGTTACAATAATAAATTTTCTCTCCAGCTAATCACTAACAAAATACTGATACGGTTGATGAAAGACATTGATGGCTAGTATGATGAACAAATGAGAAGCTATAGTTTTTATTAGAATTCGTTTTAGCCATTCTGAAACGACTTTGTGTACACTAGGTCGAAGGACTAGAAGGTGACAAATATCTTTTGGATGGATTTTATGTTTCTTAATAGCGAAGTAATAATTTGTGGCCATTGGAAATCATACCACCCACAGCCTGACCACACAGTGTCTGAAGTTTTCATCAAAATCGGATGAAACTGTACAATTTAGGCTTGTTACAAAAATTTATGAACACATGCTAGAGATTGCTGAATATATTGAATGAGATCATCCGAATTTTCGTAACAAACTGTACTATTCAAGAACTAGTTCACTAAAAATGAATACATTATGCACTGTACAGTAATGGGTTAGGTAGTTGAGTCAACAAAATATAAGCAAATTACAGGTAGCCACACTTTGACGGATGACCGTGTAGTTGAACTCAAGAAATTATTTTAGTATGCATCCAGTAACTCTGGCTTATTTTAAGTTTGTAAGTTTCAAAATCAGATTGCGAAATTCCACACACTAGATTCTATTGTCCCAAGCTTTGGGGCTTCGCGAGAAGGCGGACGCCGCCTCTAGAGCTATCTTCGTCATAAATCATATAGTATTTGAAGGGAAGTTAGTTACCTTCTGCAGCCCCAACACCTACTGTACTATAAATCTGGGCAGGATGTAGTAGCAGCCTGGTCCGTCTTCAAAACTTGCTCCCGGTTGAGAGATGAGAAAACCTTGTCGTAGGTACCTAGGTGTCTACACCTACACAAACTATTCCTCAATACAATTCAACGGTTTACAGTTTCTGTCATTCTTCCGAGAGGGAAATCTACGCATTAAGAAACTAATCGGAAGGCTGCATTATCGGTTATCAAGCTATCTTACATTTTTTATCATTTAAATGATTAACAAGAGTACAATCCAGTTCTTAGCGACCGACCCGACAGCCCCCCCCCCCCTCCCCGCTCAACACTACTTCAACTAACCTTCGGGTGGGCTCCTTCCGCCCTTTGTTATCCCAGCATCACCACTTTTCCGTCCGCCCGCGGGGAGTGTACCTGCCACGTTAGTAAGCACGTTAGTAACCCTGGTGCTCTGGTTGAATCTACAGATTTTTCCAGGGAGTTGGTTAGGCTTAGTAAGTATCGTTTATGAACACAGAATGCGCTCACGTAAACCCTTGTTAGGCCCCCCCATCCATAGCTTTAATCTCTGTTTACTAACTCATCTCCTCTGAGCTAGAATCCCATATTTGTAGGTTGCATTTGCAATTTTTCATCTTCTGTACTTAAATGTGTAAAATTGATCATTTAAATGATCTGGCTGTAGAACCATATAGGTCTACTGTCCCGCTTTTTCAGTATTCAGAAGGCAGATGCAGATTAGAACAGGTACAGATCGATTCTCGACTATTGCAGATTATTATTGAATACTCATAGAATAACACACATGAATGAAACTTTTTTTTATCTTAAGGATTAAACCGCGATGGGTAAGGACCGTGCAAGGATTTCAACGCAGTTATACTTTCAACGAAACAACACGACAATAAGTAAACAATATTGGGATATTCCGTGCAATTAATTTCAACAATGTAACGAAGACATTGAAATGAGTATTGAATTTTAAATATTATATCATTTTTAAACACACCACATCTACATTAGACAGGATAATTGTAATTTCGCGAGGAACCTCAACATACCTTTAGCCTAATCAGTAATGATAAATTGCTAGCAACGCTTCGAGTAGCCTTGAACTTGACTCTGGCACGCCGTCAATATTCTTCGAGCACTTATTACCCAAGCGCATTTAAGGATATATTTCTTTCTTGTCCAAGAAGACTTGAAGGGGCTGGTTGGGAAAAAAGAAGAACTGTTCATGTCACGGTCTGAGAATATTGGCTTTTCTCCAGCGTCGCTTCGAACGCAATCTGTCAATGGTGAAGTGAAACCCACACCCAGCCCTCATGCATGATGCATACGTTGCACTTGCTTTTCAAGAAGTTAGTTAGATATTTCCACCTGCGGAACATCTCCTTTGTTCCATGACCGATCAGCTCGCAGGAATATGGGGTAACCTCATTACCAACTTCCCTTGATTAAGAATAAATTCAAGATGGAATAATATAGCTGGTGCGTTATTCTGAAATCGCCACACTGCACCACAGAAAGAGCTCTCCAAAATCCAAAATCGTTCTTCTTGTCACGGAGTATAGTAAAAATCAGATTTTCCATTTTTATTTTATTTTCAGAACACTCTGAACTATTCTGATTTTATCTTTCGATGTGAAGTGACGGGCAGACTTTACTAACTAACTGTACTGATTAGGCTTGGAATAAATTTTCATCTTAAATGGCTCTGTAGATTTGATCTCTGTTGGATCAACGGTAATCAACCCCCATGTCAATTGTTTGCAACAAACATAACTTTTAGAGTTGCAATCCAATCCCGTTTAAATTTTATCACTTCCATTTTTCCAGCTGTTCCTAGAAAAAGGTGCATTACAGCTGTCGGAATGCTAGTTGTGGATGGAGAAGGAATTTGTCTGCTTTTCAGAGAGGTTTCCGATTAGAACTAACCGTTAATTCTCGGGTTTCTTAATATACTTTTTTTATGGACAAACTTTTGAGATCAGATTTTTCAAATTTTGGTCTGTTGTATTAACTTGTCGGACCTTCCAGACCTTAGTAAGGATCATCTGATCAAAACCGGTTTTTTTTTTATTTTATTTTAAATATAAGTTGGTGGAAAATCCATTCTGACAAGATGTGACCCCCTCGCCCTTTTTGTCGGGGTCTCCATCGTGGCAGACATACTAAAAAACACCGTTCCTCTCGTCTTTTAGGACTGTCCCGGGACTGCTTTTTGGCATTACTTCGGGACAGTCCCCTTTTTAACCTCTTGAGGGTTCCTCCTGGTCTTCACTACTTCTACCCTGGCTCATTCCCAGCTTCTGTTCACTTCCTTCTCTTTGAGCACCATGGTGACATACGTGCTGACTGTACTCCTGTTCTCCGCAGATTGTATCATCTTTTCTATTACTGTTTCTGGGCTAAAATCACCTATTACTCCAACCAATTCCTGCCTTAGCTGCTGTCATTTTGGGCGTATAAAGAATGTGTGCTCTACATCATCGTCCCCCATCCGGCAGTACACACACCTTGACTCGGAAGTCTTCCCTATTTTCTTTAGGAAATACCGATACTAACCATGCCCCGTCAGGAACTGGGTTAAATAGTAATTAACGTCGCCCTGTTTCCTCTCCGTCCATTTTTGCACTTCCCCGATCAGACGTGCTGTCCACCTTCCCCGGGTTTCAGCTGCCCATCTCTGCTGCCATTTTTGCAGGGTCCCTGCTCTCTCCTCTTTTTTACTTCTCTGTCAACATGTTCTTGCTTTCTGGCATGAACCCGCTTCCTCTCATCAGCCAAAAGGTCGATTGGTACAACACCCGCAATAACCTGTGCTGGTGGTCCAGACACAGTCCGATAGGCACTGGAAATGCGCAACGCACCCCTCCTTTGGACCACCTCCATCCTAGAGGCGTACTTTTTATATCTCAGCGCCTCTGCCCAGATTTCCGCCCATACAACATGATAGCCTCTGTTGTCCGCATGAGCAGCCTCCTCTTTGCTGGTGATGGTCCTCCCACATTGGCCATGAGCCTACTCAATTTCCCTGTTACAGCCGCTGACTTATCTGCCACCTTGCATGATCAAAACCGTGATATCAATCATAATGAAGGAAAAATCGTTCTCAAATCTCTCCAATTCGCAGTAGGGTGATGGAAAAGAGCAAAACAAATTGAGGGTCACCATCCTGATCAGGTTTGTGAGCTAAAAGCTATCTCATCTGTCTGATTAGAACAAAATCTGATAATGAGTCTCTCTGGGTAACAAAACTCTGGGTATCAACTGAATGTACTAAAAGTTATCTCGTCTGCCTACAACAACATGTATTGGGGATCCTCTCTATTACATCAAGGGACGAAGAAATGCTGGGCTCTATCCTGGAATCAAGCTGCCCATGAGCCGTAATGCCGATCGTAGTGATGGCAAAATCGTGCTCAAACCTTTCCAATGAACAGTAAAACGTCGAAATGTTTCATCCTTTTTCTTGGGTTCTGAATACTTTTGCCGGCTCGAAGGGGGGGGGGGGGGGGAGAGAGACGCGGAAAATTTGATCCTATCAGAATCACATAAAAAACTAAATTAGTTTGGTGTAACAGCACCAAAAATTGTAAAAGGTTTCCAAGGCTCATAGAGTACCATTCCTTTTCAGTTTAGAATTATTTGCGTAACTAACTAGACTTGACGACCGATTAGGTATACAATACGAGTGTACCCCATGATAACAAAATTCATTCGAATAAATGGACTCTCACTAAAACATGGCATTACAACTGCTCGAGTTTTTCTTAAACTGCGTAATTTCTTCCTACCCTGTGTAACGCAGGGGCTTATAAGAAAGTTACAAAAGCCGTAAAACTGAGATACTTCTAATACTTCTTTCAAATGTATTAAAGATCAGCTACTCCAAAAACAATAACCCCACATAACAAAAATTCACGTTCACCTATGGAAGTAGAGTTATATAACTTAAGTTACCGTCTTGAAAGAGAATACTTGAAGGTCGGAGCTGGGTTGAAGAATTACCCAATACCAACGACCTCACCTTCTCGCTACGTCTCGGTTCCTCGGTATCGGCTACTTGATACGCTAACCTTTCACCTCCACCGCCTTCCCGTCTGCGGGACGATCGGCAGTAAAAAGGTTTGTGAAACGAATATGTTTATATATCACTGTCCGAAGGACGTTCTACCTTGAGTAACTAAAAGTAAAGCAGATTTTTTAGGAAGTTTCTAAAACGGCGGAACGTCATCACTTTAATCGATGGAAATCTTTAAACAGCAACATTTTTTTTAGGCAGGATCTTAAGTGAGAAAATGGCCCACGAAAGTTCACGTAATGTTCTTATCATTTTTAACCCTCAAATCTCTTCATACATATCTTGGCAACGTCCATGCATACATACATTTTACTATGTCCCTAGGACACCTCCCTGTGGGGCCGAAGCTTGTATAGCAAGAATCGATGAGACCTCACTCCGTACGTCAACGACTATACGTTCTCTCTTCCAGGAAACTTGACAGAAGTTCAAAATGGTCCTTCGGAAGATGGGGTCTAATCTTAATCAACAAACCTCCGAGCCATGCTTGGTAGAATACCTGTTCAGAATTAAAATACTATGATCTGCAGCCTTTTTTGTGGTATGCATTTTTAATACGATTCACAAACCCTTGGACAAAAGTGTTCTCTGAATCCAAATGGGTGATCAGGAATCAAGTGGCTTATAAACTTCGAGAGAAGTGGCAAGACTAGACGTTTCCTTGGAACCCTGAGGTTGGCTGTGGAAATCACCGATATTTGCCATGAACCAGGAACTCTTTGCCACATAAAACTTGAACTCGCTAAATCCACCGAGGAACGCTAAAACTTAAGTGACTGTATTCCTAGGTTAGGACGTTTAACGTTATCATGGCGTAATTATGTCAATCTCCTCCCTTTTTGCTTCCGAGTCTACCAAGGTAGCGGAAGCATTGTTTTCACTTTCGGAATGTGAACATTTTTTTGCCTCCAAAATCAAAAATTCCACTCGCATTTTGCGTTTTAGACCTTTCTGAACAATTTTGGTTCCGTGTCTGTCTGTGTGTCTGTCTGTCAGCAAATCCTTGTTACGGGCAAAACTACACGAAGTTATAGTCCGATTTTGATAAAATTTTCAGGGATTGTGCGGGTTGGGGTGTAGATAGTAAATAATATTCCTCTATAGGTTTTATGACCCCTCTATAGGGATCAATAGTAGCCTCTGCGCATGCGCAAACGTGAAATCCTTGTTACGTGCATAACTCCGGGAGTTCATGACTGATTTCGATGACATTTTCAGGGATTTTTCTCAAGATATGCTCCTGCATAACAATAAATTTACCCTAATTCAATATTTACTTCGTTTTTAATTGAACGAAGTTCTTTAGTCAAAAATAATTTTCAATGATCTATACAGTCATGTGATGGATACGAGGAAGTTATGTGCCACACCCACTTGGCAGACGTTTTCTTAATATGATGAAAATATTTCATGCCACCAACACCAAATAATTACATAAGTAAACAAATTCAATATAATAAAAAACTACGATCTTAGCAAATTGAAGAAATCACGCCTAACACAATCAAACATTCTTTACACCTCACTTTTTTTTGCTAGGTGTATCTACGCATTAACAACAAGCACCTACCTAATAGCATAGGTATTATTGAATGTGGGACAATCTAAGGATCAGACTCTTGGAAGAAGAACCAGCTAACCAAGGCCGGCTCTATGGCCAGAGTAGAGGAAAGAGGCAATGAAGCCTAAATCATTGAACGGGGCGGGAATCGTGGCCAATCATCTAGAAGCCTTTTTGGTGGCGTTGTACGGCAATCACCGCCCCGTTCTGATGATAATAATCAATGGCCCCCGATGATGGCAGGATGAATAAAGAAGATCGAGCCAGGGCACAGAGCACGTTCCGACCTCCTCCTCTACCCCTTCTGATCGCCGGTCGAAACGGAGCATTCTCCCTCGAACTGAATGGGGTCCCGGAAACCGCGTTCATGAGCAAACACCGCGGTTTCCCGTTCGGAATTGTTTTGTTTTTGAGAGGGGAGCTGCACCGATTTCGGGGTTTGTTTCCGCATTGAGCTCACCCACCTTGCTGTGTAACAGTTTTGCGGTGAAAGAAGCCACAGAAGCTATCCCGCTGTGCACGGTTTGAGTGATAGTCCTACGGTGTAGTTTCGAGAGGCCGCACGATTTGTGTACCTATGTGTGTTTGTGTATTAACGGGAGTTCTCGATGAAATGTATTCAAACTAGGTCACATGGGCTTCAGTCATTTCCCAATGCGGGGCTTTCTAAATCACCGATCCCAGTTCAATATCCTTTCAGCGCCTTCATATATTGGGATACCACGATGGCTAAATACGGAGAAGATTCCCGTGAGGTGGTGAAACTAACTGTACGGTTGAGATCTTGAGAAATCCAATACGCATAACTCTTTTTACCCTTATTCTTGTTATAATGAACTTAAGTTACTTCAATGCTCTTTGCACCACCAACATCAACCACAACAGTCTTAAAAGAATGATTATTTCTTCTGGAACTTTGTGTTAACTGCGCTGTATTGCGAGATCTACAGGCCATAGGTAATTCCTGATTTTCAATTCCCCTATACAAAGGTTGAGTACGGTTGCCATCCTCACTTGGCAATTCCTGAACACAATACCATAGAAGTTCTAATTCGAATGATCAATTATAGTATTATTATAATGTTCTACCTGTAGCTGATGCATTAGCTGCTGCTGTCTAAATATGGATCAGGTATTGGTTTATTATTCAATAATAAACCATAGTAATAGCTCTTGAAAAAAAAAATTCTAACCCCCCTGAAAATTTCATTGTTTACGTTTCAAGGGTGTAGAATCCGAAGCTGGAATAAAAAATTCCGTCCGTCCGCCGTACGTCGTACGCCGTACGCACGATTCCTCCCAAACGGCTGGAGCAAAAGATCTGAAATTTTCAGGTAAAATCCATGTTGGTCCGGCGACGCCCCAATTCTCGAGCCAGCTCTCTCACTTAATTTAAAGTGTCCTTTAAGGGTTGTCAAAATTTTGTAAAATCCCTAAAAACCTCAAAAAAAGTCAAGGCGGCCTAAATTTGTACTCTTTCTGAAGAACACTCCACGAGGAATCGAATGAGCCCTCCCCAGGTCCGCAGGTCAAACCATTCCCGATCTATGGCCCGATTTATGGTGCCAACATTCGCATTATTTTGGTTTATTATTGTTTTTGTGTTGATATCAGTAACCTAGTGACGTAGTGATGTAGTAATTTGGATACTGGAGTGAACTCCTAATAGGCACACAAATATGATCAACTGATCAATCCAAATAGGTGTATTGGTTGAGAACAGATTTACTTGCTCTATGCATATCTCCTGAAATTCAGTAATCGCTCTATCACCTGTGAAACATGCTCACTCCAAAGCTTAGTATAAATTCAAATCATGAACGCAAGCCAATTGAATAATAAACCCCAGTGAAAGAATTTGCAGCGTTTTTTATGGTTATCAGAATGCTTCAACCCGTGTATCGGTTACAAAGCCTTTTAGGAGTTCACTCCAGCATCCACATTACTACATCACTACGTTTTTTTTTTAATTTGATTGATTTGTTACCAATTAACCTTTGTGTAATATTTACTGCCGCTTTTTAAACACAAGCAGATTCCCGTGCGGCGGTGAGGTCAATCCTGAAAACACATATTTCTGGACATCGTGAAAAAACACCGTCCCATTTACATGTGTGCGTTTTTTCTTCCGAGCCGCACATGTGAAGAATAATAACACCACAGTCACGGCAGGTTATAGTAAAATAGTAAATTCAAGGCTTTGCAGTTGCTATAACTAGGCGATAAAAACTATAAGTAGCTAGAAACCAAAATTAACAAGACGGCAGACGGTGGAAATAAAAAGAGTTTAGATTGTCCCCCTCTGATATTGAAAAGGTTTGTATGATAGAAAACAATAAATCAAAATGAAGTAATTCATTTTAGGTGGGGAATAGCAGTGATTTATAATTTTTACTTCGCATTACGAATATTTTCTGAATCATTTCCTGGTAGAAGTCAAATCATACTTGTTGCTTCTCACAATATCTCCAGAATGCAAATTTAGCATTGCCACTGCTCTTGGTGTAGTTGGTACTGGCGGGAGGCTCCCATCACGGGGAATGTCACGACTAGAACGATTTATTCCGAGTCATCTTCAACTCTTCACATCTCACATAAACATAACCTCCCATTTGAGATTTCACAGGCGTCAAACTGGAGGGCCTTCATCACGACCATATTCTCTCCTTTGATACCTCAGCGTCAAACAAGATCCGTTCAATTACTATCTCTTTCAAACCGGTAGCCCCTTCCAACTAATGGCATTCTCACAACATCGCAGGAAAACACTCGAAGGCTCTTCATCCAGCGCTCTGATCCCTTCAACGAGCGAAATTGCTGGTAATAGCTGGACTGATTTCCTCCAACCTATCAACTGCGATTCGTCCCAGATTCACTCCTGGCCTAATCAAAAACCCCTTTTTGATGTTCTAAGCAAGTCGAGGAAAGTGTAAACTAGAAGAACCAAATGGCTCGAAACACTATAAACTGCAGGTTAGTTCTCATCTCTACAAGAAATTGTAATACACTCAAAACACGTGAAATTTTTATGTTGTACGTCTATGCTAAGTAACCATTACAATACGGTACCTCATTTTAAAATGATCCAGCCCTCCATTTTTTTATTCTTGAAAATACAACTCATATTCAAATCGTTTATAACTTCCTCCAATTATTTAATTACTAATCAATGGTGAATTCAAATGTTTATTATCATACTTCACAGTGCCTCTACGGCTACTAACTACCATTTTCGAAACACAGAAAACTAAGTTTCATTTTGAATGCTGATACTGCGAAAAAGGTTCATGTGACCTCCACCCCTTAGACTGTTAGATGTTTCCATCAACTTGAAGGTCCGAAATTTTTCAGGAAATACTTGAAGTTTTCTCTTTCCAGTGTGTGGAAACTCCACTATTTAGGGGGACCATATGGACACGCTATATCGAAAGAACAAGAGGGCATTGATGGAGTTTACTTTTCAATGCAATATGTTCGTGACAAGCATACGGTGAACCAATGGAACTTGTCCATTTTAGCCTTACCTGATGTCATGATTGTATTGTCAGGCTATTTAACGCACGATTTCTCCCAAAAAGCTGGAGCAAAAAATCTGACATTTTCAGGAAAAATCAATATAGGTCCGACAACGCCCCGAATCTTTAGCCAGCACTCTCACTTAATTTAAAGTGCCCTTTAATAGTTGTCAAAGTTTTGTAAAATCCCTAAAAACCTCAAAAAAAGTCAAGCCGGCCTAAATTTGTACTTTTTTTATAGAACATTCCGTGAGGAATCGAATGAGCCCTTCCCCAGGTCCGTAGCTCAAACCATTCCCGAAGTATGGCCCGATTTATGGTGTCAACATGTGCGTTATTTTGGTTTTTTATTGTTTTTGTTTTGATTGCAGTAACCTAGTGATGTAGTGAACGTGGACACTGGAGTGAACTCCTAAAAGGGTTTGTAGCCGATACGCGGGTTGAAGTATTCTGATAACCATAAAAAAACGCTGCAAATTCTTTCACTGGGGTTTATAATTCAATTGGCTTGCGTTCATGATTTGAATTTCTACTAAGCTTTGGAGTGTCCGTGTTTCAGAGCGATTATTGAATTTTGAAGGTATTTTGGTTGAGAAAAGATTTACGTGCTCTATGCATATCTCCTGAAATTCAATAGTTGCTCTATCACCTGTGAAACACGCACACTCCAAAGCTTAGTAGAAATTCAAATCATGAAAGGAAGCCAATTGAATAATAAACCCCAGTGAAAGAATTTGCATCGTTTTGAATACATACGAGTACAACTCTGCACACTATTACAAAAATGTTTTTGTTTCCTTATTAGATAATCCTTCTACGTAATTCAATGATATGTGTTTATTAGATGTTGTCAGCGGTACATTATTCAAAACCAGTTCCTAACTCCACCATTATAATACCTCATCAAGAGCTTCAAATGTTACCACTATTTCTGCTCAGATTCAAGTATCAACTTGTGACAGTTACAAATAACGGAAAAACTGTGTTTTAAAATATAAAAATGCACTTGAAGATGGTTTGTTCAGGTTGAAAATATTATCTACTAAAATAATGATGAAATACAAAAATCCACCCGATCACGTTATCAATGAACGAACTTTTGATTAAAAAGTTATAATTTTGATTTTTGAGGTACGATCACTGGAGTTTATCCTACTGATCGTTAACCAGTGTGGTTCTATTTAACAGATGTACGTTTTTCCTGTTAATCTTTTCTAGACAGTAGTGTTCTACGAGTGAGCTGTTTCCATCTGTTTCATTGTGGTACTTGATAGTTAGAGATTCGAAATAGTGAAACTTCAATAACGATAACAACCTTGTGATGAAGAGATCGGATTTATTTTATTGTTAACACATTTCTAATGGAATTTAGACGAAAATTGAAAAGAGTACCATCTTGATCACATTGAACAAATTACTATAATGCGAACGAGGGAAGAGAAAGATTGTTCAACAATAAGCCTCTAGACCCTGTTTTGAGGGGGCCACATCCTTTATTGAATTACGCTTTCGAATCGGTCTGTCACTGAAGGAGCGATCCACTTGTTGGGAGGGTTTGTGTTCCCTTGAGGACCTCTTGAATTAAGTGCTATGCATCTGGGCCTCTTTGAATGTGTATGCCTTGCGGTTTCTATGGACCCATTGTCTTCTTAAATAGGGAGGAAAGAACAGCACCCAGGTAGCTCCTGAATTCCCACGCGTTCGTTTTCAAATGTGAACAAGTAGTCAGACCTGAAAGTTGTGACGCTACGCAAACGCTAATCAATCATAAATGACAAATCATGAGTTGTAATTAAGAATTGTTGAAATCGAAATTCTGAAGCAACAGGAGTAGCGTTTTGAAAAATAATCAACCTTTTCACCAGCATTGACTGAGACACAGTCAGTTTAGCTGCAAGAAATACCTCCAACTGAAGTTCACTAGAGGAAAGGAAAGAGCATGCAAGTTACTGTAAATCAGTGTTTCACTAAGCAAAATAACATCTGCTCTCACTCACTTTGGGTAATAAATCCATCGTAGGGAACTACACTTCATAGAAAAGTAAATAAGGGAAATTTTAAATTATGCTTTCGAGTTTCCTCGGAAGTAGCCGAAGCAAGATTATCACTTTCGGTAAATGAATTTTATTTCAACAAAACTTCTTCTGGTATTTTAAGTTTTAGTCTACCCTGAACAATTCTGTTTCGTACCGGTGTGTGTGTGTTTGTTAATGAACGAACACACAAATGTTCCCTTTAAAAAACGGTCGTACTCTACCGTGTTCTGTGTCCATGAGTTTGTCTAGTCCGTGGTCCAAACGGAAAACCTAACACCACACTGGCGCTGGTAAAAGATATATTCCTCACCAATAGTTCTCACTAAAACGGATGTTAACTTATTGGGAGTTTTCGTAAATTTTCATATTGCAATCATTGTATTTTAAATACGACATGACGCATTTCTCTTGCTACTGGTATACGTAATACCATCTTACACATACCATTGGGACACTACTGTGTATTCTGCCTCTACCACTGGGACACTTTATGACTACACTTAACATTGAACTAAATGAACGGCAATTTAGATCGCAACTATATTAAAACTATCTGCAGACTCCGATTCGACCATCATCCATTACCAAGTCATCTGCATAAAATCAACATCATCACCGACCCAACCTGCTCATGTTCGGAGAGAGAAACTGCAGAAAGTGGTCATACTTTATTGCAGTGCACTCGATAAGTGTCGGCATGAGAAACTATGATTAGTTAGAATTATTTTAGCATGATTAGCAAGATTAGTAGAAGAAGGAGTGGAACTACCCACAACAATTAGTTGTATACTGAAAAATGGAAAAAACTTATAAATACAATAAAATTTATGAAAATTAACAATGTTGTAATATAAAGTGGAGCAAATTTTTTGTTTGTTTTAGATAATGCACTGAATTTATAGCGTTATTATTATCGCATGTGGCTTCAAAAATAAATTGTTTGAGGCAGAAAAAACAAACGTTAAACATCTTATGTCATATTACACCAACTATTATTTTGGCCACCTTCCGCCCTATTATTAGGACAATAAGCCTTTTTTTAGATCTAATCACTCCAAAGTATATAAACTTGTATTTGTCACTATAAAGGCATGTGACATTTTGTCCTAGCGAGCTAAGGCGTCAGTCGTTTGGCTGTTTACTTTCAGTGGGAGTTAGCCTGGTTCGAATCCGGCAGGCACCAATGATTAGGGCCAAAATCCTATCAAGTGTTGTATACCTGTCCTGTCGTTAGACAGTTCACCTCTGATCT
Source organism: Creontiades dilutus (assembly GCA_031894815.1). Classification (NCBI taxonomy): domain Eukaryota; kingdom Metazoa; phylum Arthropoda; class Insecta; order Hemiptera; family Miridae; genus Creontiades; species Creontiades dilutus. The sequence continues at coordinate 1,557,699 of JAVIWC010000240.1, forward strand.
CGATATCACGTGAATCCAAATCGCTCCCAACCCAGGGGCGTGAGGCAATGGGAAGCCACGAGCGAAATCGTCAGACCTAGTTCCGATCCTGTCTAGAGGGCGGCTGTCGACGTCCGCGACACCTCCGGGTAGTCGGACAAAAATACAAGGTGGAATTCCTTGCTAACTTTACTTTAATTACTTTTACTTACTCATTATAAAGCCTTTATTTCTGATACCTATTGGTTTCGCAACTATTTTCTCAATATGTAGGAGGATAATGTTGTTGCGATGATACGTGATAATTCAACATCTTCGAACTTGCGATAAAACTTTGATGAGATCGTGAGTAGCATAAGGTAGCCAGGTTGAATGAAACAGCCCTAGAGAAAGAATAATGGCTGAAAGACAAAAAATAACACATAACTGAAGGTTGAGAGGAAATAAAAATGATCACGTTATTCCACCGGAGTGAAAGAAAGGAAAAAAAAAATCAAGTAACTGAATGAAGTGTGGTGCGCTATTGAATGAGACAGTGACAAAATCACTACCTCTTTGATTATAGTGAGCGGCCGTTCGGTGTCAGTGATTCCTGGCTGAAGAAGAAAAGGTTGCGGTCCCAGAAGTACCTGCCTGCGTATTCCCAGGACAGGATGTGCCGGGAGAGGAGAAGGTTATTCGAGTATCAAAGAAAATAGGAGGCTTTTGGATCAAGAAAGGTCAAAAGTCTCGACGTGATGTTATCACAGCGAGTCCTGTTTTGAGACCGGCTAATTAAAGGCTGCGGCCGGTATTGTTTCAATCAGTAGCCGTAGCTTATGGAGGCTTCTTTTACACTACATCATACCGCGTATTACAGCTCTTCCGAATACCGCGAGAGATGGTTATTTATTTTATTCATGAGAGTTGCCCGTAGCTGATTGAACAAAATGCAAAGGGTGTCAGTAACAGAACGGAGTTTTAACACCGGAGTTTCAACACTATTATCAAAACTGACATTAAGCAACAGACTGCCTACCTCTTGCTGATTACTGCATGGTTCTCAATATAATTTAGTTAGGCACAATGGACAAAGTTGTTGGGTCTCAAGTTGATAAGTGTGTCGGCTTTTCACGCAAAGGAATTTCAGCACCTATTTTTCGATTAACAACTTATTCACTCATGAACGGTCCTTTGCGTGCGCGTAAGTTAAAATTGTTGGGCGAATCACTCCATCATCCTTCCTACGAACGAGGAATCAATTTTTTTGTAAACTTCTGAGGCATGGATACAATTATGTGAGGCTGGTTAACTGCTGTTTGTTCTTTGGTAATGGATTTACTCCTCAATCGAAGAGTAATGTAGCAGAATATCTGATATTTATGCGTATTGTACCGAAGAAATGTCAACAAATAACTACACAAGGTGCGTTACTTTTTATCGGCTAGAGCTTCTAAGCAGATCACTAATCCGTAGATAATTCAATATCAACCTCGTTCCCGGTATCTAACTTGAATTTCATTTCCGTATCATTTATTATACCTTCAACAGAACACCTAACACACACCGTTTAGGTTATTATCATTTACTTTTTCAATTTTTATGTGATCAACATACAACGATGGATCATTATCAACGTTATTCAGCATTATTCACATTGATAGACCAAGAAAATTTGTTTTTCTTGTCATACTTTTTACCAAAGTTTTTATTGTTAATTTTAAAGCACCCAACTTCAAAATAGCCATTGTTCTCATAACAACTACATTTTTCCATAAGCGTCCATGAGTACTTTTTCCCCACATTTTTCGCGATGGTACTGTAAATTATAACTATTGTTAAATATCGGTACTGTTAGCAAATAAGAAATTCTCAAGCTGAATTCACGACTTTTTTTTATTAATTTCACTCTCAAACACAATTCTCACGATTACAACTCTAAAACATAGCAATGAATCGCCTGAAACAAATCATTATTCATTGAAGTGATTGTTGAGTGAAGTTGATCCACTTCACACTTCTTCGGTCCCTCTTCGTAGGGATTCAGACGATCGTGGTGGATCAATCGCAGCTTCCCTTTGGTTGTCTTGATCAGGTAAACCACGTCATTCAAGGCTTTGGCGGTAGTGCAAGGGCCTTCCCAACTTCTTTGCATTTTGGGTATCATCCCTTTGTGTCGGCGTGGATTATAAAACCAAACCTTATCTCCCACCTTGTAAGTGACATTTTGGACCTTCACGTTGTATCTTCTACGCATTCACTCAGCCGTAATTCGCAGATGTTTTCTAGCAAACTCATGTGCTTTGAGGAGATGGCTACGTAATTTTTCTACGTACTCGGGGACCGAAGTCTCTTCACCAGGTGGCTTCCCTAATATGAGGTGAACAGGCAAATTAAGTTCTCTCCCAAACATGAGCCTTGCTGGGGAGTACCCCGTGCTCGCATGTTCAGCAGCCCGATAAGCCAACATAGCTACAGGAAGATGCTCATCCCAATCCTGCTGATTATCTGAGATTGCATTTTAGAGAGAAGTTGCCAGACAGTACAGTCTTTCCACACTATTATCACTATTATTAACACCATTATTTTCACAATTTGATCCTTTTTCATATTTATGTTCTATTCTTAGATTTTTATCAGTATCTATTCTTGTGTCACCTATTTCCTTCCGCATATGTCCACCGTCGATGTCTTTCATTTCAGCTTTCCTGGATCCGTGAAGGCTGCGTATGTTAGTGGCTTCGTCCATTAATTCACCTCCTTTATCCAACATTCTGTTAAGTAGACCCACGTCGGATATTTGCGAAATCAGCACGTCACGTGTCATATTGTCTTCCTGTCGTTGTGTAGTCGCAAGAGGAAGCGGCAATTTTTAGCTGGTTATAAATTCATGGAGAGCGACAGGGTGTTGAACTTGAAACGATCGTGCAGAAAGTTCTTCTTAGTGGAAAATATTCAGTGAATGTACGAATCTTTTTTTGGAATGTGTTAAAGGCAGTTTTCGTCACAAGGGTTTCATTAGTTTCAAGGATTGCCTCCCGATCGGCCAAGAGCGTATTACATATCTCATTAAGGGCGTGGGTGCTGATCTCACTTCTGACACCACGTATTATTTACACTTTATTTATTATGATTAGGTAAAGAGATGATGGAGTATCAGATCATTTTTATAATTGTGACTTTATTTAGATATTGAACAGTCGGATACGTACTGATTTAATAAGGAAGTGGTCGTGATTGGTGACATCTATCAGTAGCCGAGTAACCGATTAACAAACAATCAAAGATTGAGGATCCCAACAAAACCTTTGTGAAATTTGAAGTCTTCTTTATACACCCTAAAGTTGTATACCTCGGGGTCGATTGAAAGTTATACCAGTGTTATACAAATGACATTAGCTCATCGTAACAGTTATTTTTCTGGATTTTCTGAATAGTTTTAGGAAGAATTTGGACATTTTCAATAACACCGAGACTGCGATAACAATGTAACTATTGTATAACATGAAAATCAATTAGCAATAGCCATCTTACTAGTTGTAATATGTCTGACATTGCTAGCGACAGATGATTTTATCTATAAAGAGAAAAACGCTGTAAATTCTTTCACTGGGGTTTATTATTCAATTGGCTTGCGTTCATGATTTGAATTTCTACTAAGCTTTGGAGTGTGCGTGTTTCACAGGTGATAGAGCGATTATTGAATTTCAGGAGATATGCATAGAGCACGTAAATCTGTTCTCAACGAAAATACCTATTTGGATTGATCAGTTGATCATATTTGTGTGCCTCCTGAAATTCAATAATCGCTCTATCACCTGTGAAGCACGCACACTCCAAAGCTTAGTAGAAATTCAAATCATAAATAATTCAAGACAATTGAATAATAAACCCCCAGTGAGAGAATTTGCGGAGTTTTTTATGTTTATCAGAATGCTTCGACCCGTGTATCGGCTACAAAGCCTTTTAGGAGTTCACTCCACTATCCACATTACTACATCACTAGGTTACTGACATCCAAACAAAAACAATAATAAACGCTTTGAAACGTAAACCATGAAATTTTCAGGGGGTGTTAGAATTTTTTCTTCAAGAGCGATTACAATGGTTTATTATTGAATAATAAAACAAAAACAAACGATAAGGAGATTAATCCAAAAATCTTACGATAATCTATCGAACCATAAATGCAGTTTTCATTCAAATTTTAGGATGCACTTGTAATATTCAGAACCTAGTGTAAATCAGTTTGGTACGATAATGTTACATAAGGTGCAGTTTATCGGAGTTTTGAAATTCTAAGGTTAAGTGACACCTGTAAATCAGTAGGGTCTAAATAACGGTACGAATGGGAGTAAACGTAGTTATACGTGCCCTACGGGAATCGGTAATGAAGTGGCCGTCTCAACGCCATTCATTCAAACACTTGACAATGGTATAAATATTACCTATCCGGTGGTGCTTGTAGGGAGCCGCGATAACTAATGAACAACTGCAACCCACACGTTTCGTCCTTCTTATGTCAATCAAGACGTGGCTGTCTGGCCTTGCCACTCTGAATAACAGCTTTATTGCAAGTCGGGAACAAGTTTAAAGGTTCAGATCCCGTGGCGAGGCCAGGTGAAAACGCCTAAAATGACAACATTTTACGTTGTAGGAAACCTAAGGTGGGAGGTGGCTGTGTGAAGGACGTGAACTAAAACTTATATTGCATGGTAGCGGATTCCTGTAATTTCGAACGTCCTTGGTAGATTTGAGTGAGAATCGAAAGTTCAATGTTAGTAATTTAGCCTCTCACCTTTTTAACAAACAACATATTTCATCGGAGGGCGCTCGGGTGCGACCAGGGTTGACTGTAAGGGTTAAATTATACTGCCAATTATTTTAAGCATTATGATAAGATAATGACCAAACTTGGTGAACATTTAATTTACATCATTATTCAAAAACTGCATTATTAAACTTTAAACATTGTCCATGAACTTTGTTCTCACCCAGATTCGTTGCACCGTTGTAGTCAGTCATGACCGCCAGGCTTACCAAGCAAATCAAGTGAGGGCCACTCGCATAAAATACATGGAACCCACTAAGAAGACTCTGCTCCTACATATAGCTCAATTTTGTTGTTAGTAAGTTACTAATAGTAACATTAACATTCATGTGGTTCATATAATTTCTCAAATTGTCGGAAATATTATTTGAAGAACATTTCTTACTAATACGTATTTTTGGTTTATTACTCAATAATAAACCATTGTAATCGCTCTGGAAAAAAAAATTCTAACCCCCCCTGAAAATTTCATGGTTTACGTTTCAAAGGGTGTAGAATCCAAATGTGCAATAAAAATTTTTCCGTCCGTCCGCCGTACGAACGATTTCTCCCAAACGGCTGGAGCAAAAGATCTGAAATTTTCATGGAAAATCCATCTTGGTCCGACGACGCCCCAATTCTTGAGCCAGCTCTCTTACTCAATTTAAAGTGCCCTTTAAGGGTTTTCAAAGTTTTGTAAAATCCCTAAAAACCTCAACACAAGTCAAGGCGGCCTAAATGTGTACTTATTTTTAAGAACATACCATGAGGAATCGAATGAGCCTCTCCCCAGGTCCGTAGGTCAAACCATTCCCGATCTATGGCCCGATTTATGGTGCCAACATTCTGTGGCACCATCAACAAGGATTTGCTTTCAGACAGACAGACACATAGACAGACAGACAGACAGACACGGAACCAAAATTGTTCAGAAAGGTCTAAAACGCAAAACGCGAGTGGAATTTTTGATTTTGGAGACAAAAAAATTTTCACATTCCGAAATTGAAAACAATGCTTCCGCTACCTTGGTAGACTCGGAAGCAGAATCCAATTGCCTTGACCATTCGAAACAGCTACTGTTTGGTGCCTGCCAACCTATCTCTCTGTCTGACTGCGTGCGATTTGCAAAACCTTGTAACGACCTTAGTTAATTCTTACAGTGCTCATCAGTTTTTGGAATCTTCAAGGATTGTGCGGGTTGAGCTGTTGATAGTTTCCTCTGAGTTTCTTTGAGAAAAATAAATTTATTTCAAAAGTAAAATCAAGAAAACTTAACTTTCTCATGTCCAAGTCAGGGAAGTATGGTTTGATCATCTCACACCAATTTCAACACAATGCTGAATTACGCGCCATGTTAATTCTAATGGCGCAAAGTGCTCCATAGCAGAAGGATCGAAAACCGCAACAAAGTCTTGCTTCTGAAGTAGTTAATTTCTGGGATCATGACTTTGTTTACCGTTTTTCGAGAGCTACGATTTTAGGCTAATTATTTTCAAAATGAACCTTTGTAATCGACGAAACAAATTTAAGGCTCCCTCAAAATCAAACTAGATTAAACATTCGCTAATGGGGTCTAGTTGGAACTAGGTTCTAGTCATCAGTTTCCGTCAATCCTTGAGAGTGAAATCAAAGGATCGAAATATTAAAAATCATTTATGCTGTTGATAGATAATCCTTCAATGAGTTGAATAAACCCACTCGGATCTTCCACTTTTCCTGTAGGTGGTACTTAGAGAGAAACACTGCCAAGGAGATAGCACAGCAGCTTCGTAGTAACATCCACATGAGCTAAATTGTATCAAAATTGTGGAAGTTACACTGGTTTCAAGAATTTCACATTAGCGCATACGCAGAGCGTACCGCTGATTGCGATGAAATTCCTATGAGACCTCAAGAGACCTTATCGGCATAATCCCTCAAAATTTAAGCTAAATTGTTTGGATAATGTGGAAGTTATGGCTGTAACAAGGTAATGCGGACAGACAGACCGACAGACACGGAATCAAATTTGTTCAGTAGTCTATGAAACGCAAAATGCAAGTTGAAATTTTGAATTCAGACAACAAACATTTTTTGGCTCCCGAACGTGAACACAAGGTTCCGTTGCTTCGCAGACTAGGAAGCAAAAAATAATATCAACAGGAATGTAGATGTGAACGTCATTTCTATACGTCCTGTATATTGTGACTATCTATTAGTGATTTTCAAAATTAATGCCTCCTTAACCGCCTTACATTTGTCAAAATGTGCGTGGATGTTTTGGCGGTCAAGGTCGTTTCCCTCCGTTTGCAGTCATTTCGTGGCTGATATGAGGAATCTTGAGTCATCTGTACTGTTACTGGGATGTTGCTTGAAGGGTGCATTATTGCTTGCTTGGAACTCACTTTTTGTTGAACCTCACTGGGTAAAATTTGAGAATAGGTAATCCCTGCCTTATCAGACCGTCGCCATATCAAAAAAGTTATAGTTTCCTATCGATATAGGTCCACGCTTTCGATATATAAATCGAAGATATTATCGAAGATAAGACGTATTACCCTTACGGATAGGAAACAGTGATATCGATATATTGACATCATATATATAGATGAAAGTACACCACGATTCATGTTCAAATGAGCCTGGTAAGAGGTACGTGTTGCCTATTATCTACTTCAGCCTCTCACTGGTTCTCTCTTGTTCATTGTTCCATATTTTTATTCTACGAAACTTAAACACCGAGCTAAGGTACTTAATTCCAAAAACTAGCTGTACTTAATCTTGTTAATTTACAATCGTCGCTTTGGTCACATGAAAACAAGGTTATAGTAATGGAGTAATCATCAGGAAGTCACTTGAAGCTTATACTCGTAAAACAGGATCCCTATTTGTCTTGTATGCATGTTCACACGGAAGTGTCACCAATTTGGTCACCTATTTACTGCTCTACCCGGCTTTAAATCTAATTTTCAGTTACCCTTAGTGGTTGAAAACACCAAAATAAACGTTTCGTTTAGTAAGTTTTGCAGTGAACAAAAAAAATGTAGATATCTATCCCAACAAATTCAAATTATGTAGTGAAGTCGCAACAGAGACAAATTCAAACAATTTTGCGTATCAACTCATTCATGACTAAAACAATTAGGTAAGGAAATATAAAAAGCAATTGTGAATAAAACAAACCAAAATGTACTTAATTAACAAATTGAATGAGGAACAATTACAGAATTTAATAGTTGTTCATTTTCTGACTAAAGTTAACAATAACAATCGGGTATTCACCTAACAAGGGTTTGGTAGGTGTACCAGACCTTTCGAACCCCGCAATGTAGCGTGCAATTATGACATAATACTCAGAATCGACACCTGTTACCGGTAAAGGCGGTACCGACTCAACATTGAACTATTATGGAAGACAGCTATTATGGCAAGACGCTCCCTACAGCAGGTGTGGCAGTGCCCCGGCCTTAACCTTGCCGAGCCCACGCGCCTCTTTCATGGCCGCAGCTATCGGGAGATGGAACTAGTTCGAGCGGAGGTGCTAAACAATAATTGGCACAGATAATAATTGGTGGAGGGAGAACGTTCGCCTAATTGGACTGAAGAGAAGTCACGCAGAAGAATTGAGTTCTTTCTACAGATAAGTTGTAGGCAGTTGAAATTATACTTACAAACTAGCTGATCAGGGGAGCTTCATACCGCTTAACAGTCAATGAATGATGATGATGATTTTATGAAAGTGATTCAATAAACACCAGATAAATATTAAGTATTAACCACCTGACCTTATACACCTTAAGCCTGGCTTTTAGATTCAAGTGTAAACTTATGGATAGGTGCATACCATGGATTGGGAGCGGTAGTTAGTTAGGTTTCTTCCAATGAAGATTTCCTTTATTTCATACAACTAGTTTCACCATCCAATGGCATCAACAGGTATTTTAAGGAAACATTGTTTTGCTTCCGAGTCTACCAAGGTAGCGGACGCATTGTTTTCACTTTCGGAATGTGAAATTTTTTTGTCTCCAAAATCAAAAATTCCACTCGCATTTTGCGTTTTAGACCTTTTTGAACAATTTTGGTTCCGTGTCTGTCTGTGTGTCAGCAAATCCTTGTTACGGGCAAAACTACACGAAGTTATAGTCCGATTTTGATGAAATTTTCAGGGATTGTTCGGATTAGGTATATTTTATAGTTTGTTCAGTAGTTGAACATGCCTACCTTTATTTTCTCAATTTATGCTCCTCCATAACAATAAATTTACCCTAATTCAATATTTACTTCGCCTAATTGAACGAAGTTCTTTGGTCAATAATAATTTTCAATGATCTATACAGTCATGTTATGGATACGAGGAAGCTATGTGCCACACCCACTTGTTTTTCTTTCTCCTACCAATCCACTGGGGAAAGTCTAATCATTTTCCTTCAATTTACCCTAATTCAATATTTACTTCGCCTAATTGAACGAAGTTCTTTAGTCAATAATAATATGACAAAAACCTTCCTGCAGGTACGGAATTGAATCTTGCTCCCAATCCATCGCTTCAAATCCCATTGCATATTGCTATCAGACACATAATCCATTTATAAGGTGACAAAACTTCTGCAATAGTGCTACAAAATAAAAATAAAAACTGTTAAGAGTATTATAAGTGAGTATAACTTGTGCAAGAACCCACACTGCATTTTTCAATAAAAACTTGGAGTAGGTAATCAAACAGAAAGGAGAAAATGCAGGTTGTATAATATTACATTGCACTTTCTGCAGAAGTTTTATCACCCTTTGAATTGGTTTTATGTTTGACCACATGTTTTGATGTGGGGTTATCACACCTTTAGGGAGGTTGGTGAGAATGTTAACATTCCCATATAGAAAATTATATTTCCAAAAAATATAACAGGTGAGGCCATTAAATGGAAACTTCTTGTATAGAATAAAGGAAATCCTTCATCATATTGAAATAGGCTTAATTAATTTCCACTCTCAACCTATAGCATTTGTACCTTAAAATGGCTTTCCCTGTAGATATTGTTATTCTCAGATGTACAGGCAAATTGTCTCAGCCCTTGGAAGGGGTAACCGGTCCATTCCACCCCTTTCTTGTTATACTTCACTCAAGCTAAAAGAAGAATATATATCGTAATCGGGTAACATCTATTGAATCAATTAGATTATTAGTAAAAATTTTTAAAATAGGCTTATTAATGTGATTGACTCCACATTGCATTGCTCTATAATTTGATCTGACACTTTATTTGGTCCCATGAAACAACATAATATCTCAGTTTCAAAACTGACATGAAAAAATGTCATGTTAGTGCAGGCGCAATAAAAACTTCAATTTCACCTAATGAGTTATGTAGAGCTTATGAGAGTTCTCTCCTTAAAATTTGTAAATGTCATATAAATCGGATTAAAAATGTTTTAAAAATGATCCCTGTAGTAATTGGATATGTAAAACTGGAAAGAATTAGTTAACACCTCAAAATTAGTCAAAGGAATTCAAATTAGTCAAAATTATTCACTTATAGGTTACTGACGTTTCCACTGCAGAAAGGAGTCATCCCTAATAAAAACGGAGTAAGATGGAACGTTGTCTATATTTCCACGCAAGTAAAGAGTTACACTGTTGAATCGATTTCGACGGTTAGGTCATCATCAGTAACAAACATGAAATGAAAGTACATCACAGAAAGGATCGAATGAGAGGAGATTGAATCCTATTGGCTCAAGGAAGTGAAAGGGTCGGGGAGGACCAACCAATGCCACTCAAGGCTCACAAAGTGAAAGGGGCACAAGTAGTATCATTATGGAGAGGCGGAGCCAAACTTATTGCAAGAAAGAACCCAATAATGGTGAAATATTTTGAGGAATGACATCATTCAAACATTTTCCTGACCTATCACTCTTAACAATTTCGAATTTTTCTAGCACATCCAACATACCTCCTAAGATACTAAGAGTGACTTAGTCCGTGGAGTCATCCCTTCTTGGAACTACCTGTTGTAGCGGATACAGTTTCATGGGACACACGTTGTAGTGAAATTGATTATGTGGTTTGTAATATATTTTTTTGAAATGCGGAAATATATTCACTGTGAAAAGAAAGAAGTATACGTTCTTATATTTTCATTCTGCTATTATTATTATTATCATTATTATCTATCCATTATTAACAAGTGGCATCCCATAAACTTTAGTGAGATTAGGGATTCTCCATAAACAAACTGAAGAAGGTAAAACGCATTAAAGATGTTTTGGGAATCGTAAGGCCTGTGTCAAAGCTATGCTAAAATATTCTAATAAGGCAATAATATTCTAATAATGCATTATGTAGTAGAACATCAAGAACAATATGGTCATCCAGGGATGAAAATGTGTTAAATATCCTTAGCGAGAAATTTCAAATTTAGAGGGGCTGAAGTAATGAGGTCGGTTACAACTAAGTTTGTTAAATGTAGGAAGCAGAAAGGGAAAGTAGGTTCAACTCCTCCGATCTCGTTGCCCGAAGATAGAGTTAATTGGTTGGAATATTTCAAGTAATGTCCTTAGACTAGACATAAAGTTTGGTTGGTACTTTTTGCATGTGCAGTGTTACGAACCGTTCTTGACTTGGACCACTTTCGACAAAGGGTTTTAACATGAGTTGAGCTTGTTGTGTTCAAGCAACGGGCGATAGAATCAGTACGTGTTAATTTATTGAAAACATTTCAAGTTATTACGCAAACATTCATTATTTTTGTAGCATTTTTCGATCAAATGGAACCTTTTCTTAAACATAAAATGAAACCTAGCGCCAAGGCTTGTTTCTATAAAATGTCACCTCACACCCACCAAATGAACACATGTGTCAAACAAATAAAATTTATTTTATTCTATTTAATAGAATTTCAACCAAATGAAACTTTTGTTAAACAAATGAAACTGCATTCCTATTAAATGAAACTCGTAACTCTAACATACTGCTGATCACTGTGACATCTAGTGGAACTCCCCGTCATGAGTTTGAGGAGGTTCACTGGTTCTCCATGCACAATATACTTAGATGACGTACCAATATTACAGGAACTCAGAACAAATAGAAAATTGACAATTGTAGTCAGATCACATGTTTTTCCGCCGCCGGAAAATTGAACGGAAATTTATTCCTCCTACTGAGGCTTGGTGAGATTTATGGTGGGAACGCATGGTCCGAACAGCGAAGGAGACCATCAGAAGGAACAGTGGATTCGAAATTTTGTTGTGTGGCCATGAAGGGTGGTAAATGCAAGGCCTCATACGTACATATAGACGATTCAAACGAGCTGACACCAGCTCACTTTTTATATGATTGCCACTCCGTTGAAGATTTGGATTCAGCCGGATTTAAGTTGAGACCACGATTTTGCAGACTTCAAAGAATCTGTGAAGCTCTTCGGCAAAGGTTCAAGAAAGAATACATGGCAAGTCTTGTTGAACGAGGAGGAGAGAAACGGAGACCACTGAATGAAGAAGAGTTGGTGCTGGTCGAGATCGGGGACACAGAGCGTATCAACTGGCCTTTAGGAAGGGTAGTCGAGATGTATGAGAGAAGAGACAACGTTTCTCGAGTGGCCAAGATCGAAACGGCGACCAGTACAAAAGCTCTACAAGTTGAAAACACCTTTAGGTGACAGAGCGGCTATTTCAGAACCAGAGCTTACTAAAAGGCTAGAGCTCTCTCACCTGAACGATGGCGAGGAAACTCAATGTAGAGACCACTACCCTCCATTCAGGTCTCAAGATCAGGTCGAGAAATCAAAATTCTCAGACGATTCATACAGCTACAGGGCATCACTTGGCAGGAGGATGTTGTAACGGATACAGTTTTATGGGATCTATCCATTCTCAACACTACCCGCAATATCATAAACCCAGTAAATTGATAAAGGATCGTTTCAATGATTTATGATCACTTAAAGAGAAGAAAATCCGATCAGCACAATAATGTTGCACAATAAGGTTTTTCGTATTCCTTCCAGTTTCGGAAAACCACTTTAACCACTCATTGTTGTTGGCTTATATCACGTAAACTTGGAGTTTTCCCCCATAATTATAGGACTAAAATATTAAAAATATTGAAGATCCTTTCCTCGCTAACATGAACGTATAGGTTTCTTGAAATGTTTTATATCACATCGAAACATGTAGAATATAATGTACAAGCTTGAGATAACGATTCAGTAACCGAAATACAGCGGGATATGTTTCCGCTCACATCTTAAAAAAGTTAGTCGACATGGATGTCTGTCGCTCTGATTCTACGGCAGGTAGAATGGTGATACGATCCCGTTGAAATTGATTTGAGATTATTACACCGTTCTTCCTCGATTACCTTAAAAATCGGAGCGCTCTCAGATCACTAGAACCTGAGAAAAATATGTTTAATGGACTTCAAGTTTGCGCAGGCGCAAGCTGATATGTTGATTTCTGAGCAATGGGGCTCTACCTACAGCCTAACCCACACAATCCTTGAAGAAATTAGGCTCGATACACGGACAGACAGACAAAGATAGACACTAAGAGAAATTTGTTCAAAATGATCTGAAACCCAAAATGAATCAAAATATTGATTTTGGAGAAAACAATTTTTTCATCCCCCAAAAGTGAAGCAAAATTGTGATGGTTATGAATGCTGCTTCCTTCAGGTTTCCTGATACTGCCATGCCTGTGCAAATAACTGATGCTTCCTAGTGTCAAGAGTATCCTCTGGGTATTGAGGGTCAATCGTATCAACCCAGCGAACGGCTGTGGATTCGTTGATCATCTCAGCAGTAGTCCGCTATCATGTTTACGTTCCATCTTCCTTGATATGTATCTTCTTTCCATTTCTTTGATATTTTAGTGGAATCTTTCGCCCTGCTCTTCACTTACGTCACCAAGGATTGTAGTCAAGATGTGAGTGGAGAAAATTAACTTTAATAATCATGATGTCTGCGACCATTGTCTTGTAGGTTGGATCTCTTTTGTTTCCTAGGAAACCGGTAATAACAAATTTAAAATATACCCATGCTGCCTTTTCTTTTGTGTCCATTTCGTCCACAAAGTTGGGATCTGTCATTAGTTTTCTAATGTCTGGTCCAACAAAGATCCCTTCCTTAAGCTTTGCTTCGGATAAACCTGGAAACTGTCCACAAAGATATCTGAAACAATCCCCTTCCATTGGCAATGCCTTAAAAAATTGTTTCATCAGGCCCAATAACAATAACAGTTTAAGGAGATCCTATAAACCAAAATTCCATTGTATCTTTGTCTTGATGACAAAATCACAACATCAATTAAAAATTATAGATGAGAATTGAGTGAAAGCATTTAAGAACGTGATTATCACCAGATGTTAATCTATTGTAGAAAGTTTGAAGCGAAAAAATATTTCATTTCTAGACGACCTCTTTATGGTGCCACATTACTAGACCACTCACCTTCAACCCTCATTCGGTTGTTGTTACCTGCTAATGAATAAAACGCTTAACCCACTCAATCATCTACATACGGCCGTCCTGCCCAGCATCTCGGATGCCGTCGAGATAGCGATGGGTCGTTAGCTCCAACACTTCGCCTCCGAGCCATACGTTCCGAAATAGCCTCTTCCACTTAACGATAATAATTAAGAGGTAAAAAAGCTCATCTTCCCTTTTGATGGGTTCTCCCAAAAAGAACCTGCTGCTTAGTGAAATCACATCACATGGTGGGAGACTTTCAAGGGATTAATAGGCCCAGTGAATTTTATTTTCGTCTCAGCAATCCCACGATGAAATGAAGTAGGAGGTGTCCAGCAGCCATTTCGTTCAAAACTTTTCCAGTTTCTTTTTAAACAGTCAACGAGAAAACCTGTACGATTTGTTTTCCGAGTCTGCCTACCGATTTTGTTAAAATTTGGATGTTAGTTGGGAATGGACCGTTTAATCATCTCATATAATACGATCCTATCACCCTATACAGTTAGCGCCGGTGGCCCGCCGTGCACCTATTCGAAAACGTTAGTGTCTGTGGGAACATGTCCGATTTCATTCTTATCCTGCGGATCTTTTCAACTAACTAATTTTAGATCAGGGAACTTCACGTTATGATACGAGGCATCTATGTGCCACACCCAGCAGTGGCCGATTTATTGGAAATTATCTTTTTCCCCGAGTGTTTTTCAAATGACTGTACTGTATGGCTAAATAGTTGATGTGGTGTAGTTTGTTTGTGGTGTTTTTGTTATCAATCACTCAATTTTACTTACTACACCCATTGTTGCGGAAAAAAACTTCTCTGATCGTTGTTACTTTGTTCTTATTGATTGGCCCCGACAGATCAGTTGCCTTTAAAAACAGGGTTGGATGGATAGATTAAGCTGACAGTCTTGCAGTTCGGGCAAAATTTCCGGCTTCCATACCAGTGATGCTACTCCGCCTCGAGACTTTAAAACTTACTCCGCAGTACTCTTGTACATATAGGAGGCAAGCGAACCTCGAAGAAGTGAACCTACCCTTGGGCCTAGATAATAACTCAAACAAACTCACGAAGCAAAAATATCTACTTTGTGAGTATACTACATGCATTCATAAACATACAATATATTAATTTGAGTCGAGTCAAGAGTTTTTAGTGTTAGGTACCACTATTGTCATCCAAATTTTCACAAATTTCATTTTTCATCCAAATCAATCAAGAGATTACGGGTATTCCGGATTTAGGATTCAAGACGTTATGCATAAAGTATGAAAAACGCTGCAAATTCTTTCACTGGGGTTTATTATTCAATTGGCTTGCGTTCATGATATGAATTTCTACTAAGCTTTGGAGTGTCCCTGTTTCACAGGTGATAGAGCGATTATTGAATTTCAGGAGATATGCATAGAGCACGTAAATCTGTTCTCAATCAAAATACCCATTTGGATTGATCAGTTGATCATTTTTTTGTGCCTCCTGAAATTCAATAATCTCTCCATCACCTGTGAAACACGCACACTCCAAAGCTTACTAGAAATTCAAATCATGAACAAGCCAATTGAATAATAAACCCCAGTGAAGGAATTTGCAGCGTTTTTTATTATGGTTATCTGAATACTTCAACCTGTGTATCGGCTATAAACCCTTTTAGTTCACTCTAGTATCCACAGTTCACTACATCACTAGGTTACTGATATCAAAACAAAAACAATAATAAACCAAAATTAACGCAAATGTTGGCAGCATAAATCGGGCCATACATCGGGAATGGTTTGAGCTACAGACCTGGGGAGGGGCTCATTCGATTCCTGATGGAAAGTTCTTCAAAAAAAAGTCCAAATTTAGGCCGCCTCGACTTTTTTTGAGGTTTTTAGGGATTTTACAAACTTTGACAACCCTTAAAGGCTTTGTGAGTATAAAAAAAAACTTTAAATTAAGTGAGAGTGCTGGCTAAAGAATTGGGGCGTTGTCGGACCAATATTGATTTTTCCTGAAAATTTTAAATTTTTTGCTCCAGCCGTTTAGGAGAAAAGTACGGCGTACGGCAGACGGACGGAAAAATGTTTATTGCAGATTTGGATTCTACACCCTTTGAAACGTAAACCATGAAATTTTCAATTTTATAAATTTTTTTTCATCCAAATTAATCAAGAGCGATTACAATGGTTTATTATTGAATAATAAATCAAAAAACAACAAATAGGCCAACACAAAAAGGCAATTTTCATCATATGTTGGAATTTAAATCGTAAGGTGTAGCCTTTTACTTGGTGGTTTAATGATGACAACTCAGAGAACTCTGCTTAGAAAGCCTATCCGAGTGCTACCGAATAATAAAACTGAGTTAATTTGTAAAGACTTGTACACTGAAAGGGGCGTTTGTTAATGAGGTAGTAACGATCCAACTTCCCTCGTTCACGAGCAGACCCTCCACACCTTCATCTCCATCAGCGCGGCGTGGGGAAGGGGCTCCCGCCGGTCATCCACATCTGAAGAGTAAGAGGAGTCAAGAATTCTTTGTTGTATAATTCAATACGTGACCGCCTGTAATAGGTAGGGCAAGAGGCCCTCTCCTACCGATTCCGCTCTTTGAGAACCGGGCTTTGCTACCGATCGTGCCGTCTAATAATCCGCCCCCATAGGAAAGAAATTAAATGTGGAACCTCTCATCGCAGGGGTTTCCGAAAGGACCCACGAACCTTTAGAGTAACATCCGCTTTTAGCGTCTGAACTTGAGAGATTAATATTATAACCCTTCAAGCCTAAAGGTCCTGCAGACCTGCTCCACAACAAAAATAAACTGTACCGCCGATATCAGGCCTACCTTGTAATTTCTCCTTCCGAGCTCAGGTGAATCGTGAGGTCAGATCTTCGGCCATATTCACCTTTTTCCGTAGCCAACGTAGGTCCTGCTACAACTGTCAGGAAACGAGTTGAACTGTAAATTATATAGTATTTTACTTAATTCAATGCGAGGTTAGACAGGACATCTAAATAATACCGTTCTTTTAATTAGACTTGGTCATCACCCATCATTTTTTATGTTACATTATGAACTAGGTTGATCAAGTTGATTTGATAGACTATAGATTATTATATCTGATTATTGGTTTTTCGTACATCTAAGTAACAAAATGTTTATTCTATATTATATGCATAATTAAAAAATTATAGAAAATCTTTAAGTGACACCACTTCTGTCTTGTCACTGTCTGCTGAATTGAATGTGGCACATTATTTCCAAGTATAGGTAACACAAATGGATCATTGGAATACAGTAATATTTTTAAAAGAATTGACATCTTCAGATATGTTTGGTGTAAGCTTTTCACGACGGGAAAAAAGGTCCATGGGACATGATCAAATTGGTGAATTGGTGGCAGGTCTATCACCTATTCCTTAACGTACAGAATGATGATAATATCATGTTTAAATTGAAACGAGATCGTTTGATCGTTCTTGCAGTAACAACCTAACGATTTCAAAGCGATCAGAAGAACAGAACCTGAGAGATGAATGCTTGGTGGATTTTACGTTTGCGCAAACGCAGTGTGATTTTCGAGAGATGTATTTAATTGAACCATACACATTCCATGACAATTTCCGATGAAGCTAAATGCAGAGTATTTGTCAAAGATTTTCTCCCTACCTCGAACCAGATTCACCAGGATATCGGCGGAGTACGTGTTGGCGAAGAATTGTGGCTGGAAAAAGAGATGGGACGAGTTAGCTAGCCAGCACGGTATCACCCTCGATTTCGGGAGTCGGAGTCTTGGCGCGCAGTTGGCTGGTCTGCAGGAAGACATCAGTCGTGAGGCCCGACAGGGACTTTTGGCCAGGGCGCGGGAGGCAGAATATCATCTACTATACAAGGAACTGGAAATAGATGTTGGCTATATAGCAGATGAGAGGAATTTCGACCACGTGAAGATTCTGTTCAGTCTGAGGTGCGAAACGATGAACTTGAATTGGAAGCCCTGGGAGGAAAACAATATTAACTTGTGCTCGATGTGCAACCTCAGCGAGGACGAGACTGTGGAACACTTTGTTGAAAGATGTCCCATCATGTCTTACCTAAGGAGAAGGTATTTAGGAAGGGCTAGTCTGAGTCATGAGGAGTTGGTCAACCTATTGAATGATCAAGACTGGGGCAACCTGGTGGAATACGTTCAGCAGGTCAGGGTTTAACTACGGTTCCTGATTTCACAATTTAATTACCTATAACTAGACCAAAATTGTTGTTGCATTTAAAAATATTACAAAAAAAAAAAAGTTCATGCTGCCTTATTGATGTTGAGATTGTAAGCGAAGTATGAGATAGACTCTTGATAGGAAGATCTTTAAATGTACTTATAAATAATTTTTTGTTTTTGTGTATCAACTCACGTATGCATGATCCATAGAAAATCAAATTACTCCGCGAATTCCCAGCCCACGGTAAATTACCAGCGCTGAATTTCATGTATGTTAGAATTACCTACTGTGTAAAATAGTGATTTGTTAATAAACATGTTCTCTCTCTCTCTCTCTCTCTCTCTCTCTCTCTCTCTCTCTCTCTCTCTCTCTCTCTCTCTCTCTCTCTCTGTTCTCTCTCTCCCTGAAAATTTCATCAAAATCGGATGGAAACTGTGGTAATTAGGCGCTTCATAACAAACATACCGACAAAGACTAAAAGAAAGTTGCTCAGAATGTCCTAAAACGTGAAATAAGAGTGGAACTGTGAGCGTTACGGCAACGATATCTGACTTGTTATCCCGGTCGCTCCCTATCCACATCTCAGGCTTAGGATGAAAAAACATCTGTTACCCGATCCCTGTCCATCCCTTGCATTCGAACACTAGCACATGTGACCTAGCTCCAGATTAATGTTCTAGTAGGTTCTCAGCACTGACACATCATTGTATAATCAAATAATGCGAAATTGGCATTGAGACATTTTATGGTGACGTACCTACCAACTTTAAAATCAAAGTATCCGATCTTACTCCAGATTTTTATTCAGGATCCAGCTTGTCATTTTTATCTGAATAAATAAAAATTACTTGGATCTGAACAAATAAAACCGGATTCTACAGCATATATCTCTGTACATCTCGGAGAAGCATATAGAAATTATCGTCGAACTTCCAGATGAAAATTCCTTACATTGATCAGAACCCTTGTACAAAGAAGACTCAAAATCGAATCAATTTGAGTGAATATCTATGGAAGCTTCAAGGATTTCTTCTAAGCGCCATACCACTGGCAAAGGCGCTCATTTAAATCGGTAGCCTCACAAAAAACTCGTCGCTGACGGGTCCTCAGTAGTTTTGTAACAATATTTACATTCATTAGTTTTGTGTTCCAAGAGAGGCCAAACGGATGGAAAGAGTTAGTGGACAGAAAGATTCTGAGGGGAAGAGAGGTCTCGATAATTTAGAATGTCGGGGCCCTCTACCACGAACCTGCTCCCGTGTCGCAACCTCACCCCTCGCCTATTCGATTCGTGAGTTCTGATATTTCGATGTAACGACGTTGAGCATCGAAACTTTCATCGCCCAGTATTTAGGAGAAAAATATTCTTTACAAGAAACCATTATGAAACTGAACAAGTCACAAACGTTTCTCACGGCGTCGGATTTCCTTTTTTTTTTTTTTTTTGTATTATCAAGAGTAGTTCGTATTGGAATACCATTCCTCGTAATTAATTACTCATTTTTCGCTTTCAGACATATTTTTGATAAAACTTTCTAACCGACCAAGGGAAAAGCCAAATGTCAATACCCCACAAATTGTTGGTCAAGATTTCAAGATGAATTTGAACGACAACCTTTTAAAAAACGCTGCAAATTCGTTCACTGGGGTTTATTATTCAATTGGCTTGCGTTCATGATTTGAATTTTTACTACGCTTTGGAGTGTGCATGTTTCACAGGTGATAGAGCGATTATTGAATTACAGGAGGCACACAAATATGATCAACTGATCAATCCAAATAGGTATTTTGGTTGAGAACAGATTTACGTGCTCTATGCATATCTCCTGAAATTCAATAATCGCTATATCACCACTGAAACACGCACACTCCAAAGCTTAGTAGAAATTCAAATCATGAACGCAAGCCAATTGAATAATAAACCCCAGTGAAAAAATTTGCACGTTTTTATCATTAAAATGCTTTTGACATGAGAACTAAATTCCCTACCTTTGATAGTAACTATGCAAAATGGTATTGAGAATAAAATACGAGAAAAATTCTTAGTTCCAACATCAGACCAGCAATGTGAAGAGCCATCATGGAAATGAGAGAAAACAGCTGAAAGAAAAGAGTCAAGCGGCCATTTTGCTGGGGGGCGAAAGGCCGAGACCAGCCGCTAAGAATGGAGAAAACGCCTTCTCGCCGTTTTCTCGTGTTTCCTGGCACTAATCAGTAATAGCGAGCTGTTTTGATGTTTTCCGTTTCTAATGTACAAAAAAGGGAGAAGAGGATGGCATGTCAGAAAAGATGACAGGAAGCTTTGATGGATTCCCGTTTTCCCACAATGATTCCACGCACTCGGGCGAGCGAGACCAACGGGAAAATGGGGGTGAGTTTAGGATCCACGGAAACGAATCGCATACAACCATTCACCGATCTTGAGATGGCGGAAGGTGAAGATGAATGAACTTGAATTCAATTTACGGAGATAGAAGATGGAAATATAGAACTCAGGTGAGCCAATGTGAAGGTACCAATAATGTGAAGATAATCATGGAAAATGCGGTGCTTACGTGAAAAACGCTACGTCATTTCCCCTCGCACGTCATAGAGAAACTTGAATTCAACATTTTGATAAACTTGCGGTAGTGCAGTACGTGCGGTAGTGTGCTTATGAGAATGACTAACGGAATTTGAAGACACATTTTCTTTATTTGAATGGAATGGTGACATACCAAGACGTCCTCAACGATGATTTAATAAGTTTTTCCACAACTGACCACCAGAACTTTGGAACTAATGAGTGTTTGAAAAATGTTATTTTTCCAAATTTGAAGAAATTCACTTTTCGGGCTCGTTTTTCACCCTTGTGAGGGTAATGGAATGGTATAGTTGCCCCTTCCGAGGAGGTGGATGCATTAGTATGCTCTGAGAAAAGCCGGGGGGGGGGGGGGGGGCTTGAATGGGATATTGGGGGGGGGGGGGGGGGGGCTCGCGATTAGTTGGGCAGAGGAATGACAACTATAAAATTGACCATAAATACTTCAATCTGAACATGAGCAAATGTAATAATCCACCGAGCATAATTTATTCTTGTTCTGGTTCCATCGCGGTAGTCGGAGAAAAACACAGTTTAATAATTTTATACCAATATCAACACGATCGTATCACCTATCCGTGATATATTGGCGCGACAGACTGCAATACATGACTAATTTTTTAAACTTTTTGATGAATTTCTGTCCCGTTAATGTTTTAACAAGCTTATATTCTACATTTTTCAAGAATATCTGAAACGGTTCAAAAGATTTAATCGTTCACGTTACCTAGACGATGAAGCCGTGTGCCGCACCAACCTCAAATAAATCTAGAAAGAATATATTTCTGAACTATTGTACTTTATTAGTTTGAATTGGCTGTTCAAGTTCCAATAACTTTGAGTTGGGTCAAAAGAATCCCAAAATCAAGTCTCTAATTTTCACGGTGGGGACAATATTAATGGTAAAAACTCCGTCTGCCAAGTTAAGTTTGATACATACGAGTTTCCTAGTCGTAGTTTCCTAGTGTAGGTAACTTGAATGTACAGATCATTGTAATATTTTTTTAAATATTGAATTATGTAGAACGTAAGCTAGTTACAACGAATCGGGGGACAGAAATGCCGAGGGACAGTTCCCACAAACATCAACGCCTTCAAAGATCAGTCGGCCTATATCGCAGGTCAGTCGCGCTGATACAAAAGTGGGTAGAGTAATGATATTATTGAGTTTAAATTGATATGAGCTGATTAAATCAGTCTTTCACTATAACCTTCCAAATTTGAGCATAATCAGAATGATGGAATTGATGAAAGCATGGGTAACATATTTTACGTATGCTTACGCGCACTATGAAGTATCGATTTGGAAGCAATGAAACTCATAGGGGACCATCTATATCATAACTCACACATTAAAATTACCAAAAGCAGGTGAAAACAACCAATTAGGTTTGTTAAAAGTACTTCATGTTGACATATGCAGCAGTCACTAATGATATTGTCATGTTGTCTTACTTTCCGAATTTGAACGAGATAGGAATCACTAGAACCTGAAAATTATGATGAGAGAAGTTTACTTTTACGCATGCTCAATTTATTGTATTAATTTGTGCGAAAATATAGGTACTAGTAGGAGTCTATTTATAGCCTAACCCCTTCATTCTCTAAGAATGTTACCGAAACCGAATGAAAACTGTAATAATAGTTCATGGAATTGCGGGAAAAAGGCAAATACACACAAACAGACAGCCAGACAGACACGAAGCTGTTCAGAATGGTTGGAAACGTGAAAGATAAATAACAATTGAGATTCTGGAGAGGACATCGTTCTTTCTCGGAAAGTGAAAATAAACTACTGCTCACTTTAGGTGGATATAGTAGGGAACAATAAACAAGTCACCCTACGGTTCACTAGACCTCATGTTGAAAGTGTATTCTCTATAACTATTGATCAGTAATCTGCGCCGGAAAGCAGGCCAAAAGCTAATAACCATCTGCAAAATTTTTGGACCCAATGTTATATGGCAAACCAGATGAAATTTAGAAATCCCAATCAGCAAACTGACGACATGGATGATAAAATCACCTAAAAACATTTGTACTGGAGCCATGACTCTAAAACGGCACAACGAGTTACTTGAAACTGAATATTTTGAAAGCCGAACCTGTCTTGGCATCTATTCAAACCTGGACGTCATAATTTACGAAGCGGCTACTGGACTTTTAATTGGTCAACCTTCCATCCAGTTATGCAGATCGAGTTCAAAAATGTATTTAGATCTTATAGGATAAGAGTGACTCCTTTTGGTTATGTGAATTCTCGAAGGGTCGATATCTCCAAAGTACCTCCTGAAAGAGGACACTTCTCCCCTTATTTCCTGTGTAGACTTTTAACGTTTGCGTTCAATCAAACAATTAATTGAAGCCTGAAAAACTATGAGTAAATTTTAAGTCCTCTCAATATTTGCATGTTTACTTTTCAGGCTACGTTGATTCCGAAAATGCAAAAAAAAAAATCGAATAATTCGTTGCATATGGAGCCTAACTGTTCAAAATTTGTCTAAGCACTACTGATATATTATATTAAATGATTTTGAGTACCCCACAAATCTATTTGGACAATAATGGAGAAATAAGTAATCCATTGCATTTTCAGTTTCAGATCACCTCTCGTTTTCTTGACGGCATCAAATAGCGGGTTTTCCGAAATTGAAAATACAACGGACTTGAATTTGTCAAAATTCTCAACGATCCAAGCATAATTTGACACTCGACAAATTATTTCGAAAAATGTTGAAACGGTGGCGAAAAATACCAATTTACATTGAAAAATGAGTTGTTGCTAATACTGCAAATTATTACACAAATGTTTATTCTTTCTACATTACTAAGCCCTTCTACATAAATTACTGATCTACGTGTATTAGACGTAGTCCGTGGCAAATCATCCAAACTCGGTGCATCGCACGTCTATATATTATATTATACTTTTTAGATGTCATAAGAAGAACACCAATTGTATTTCAAAAAAACAGATCGATTAGAAATGAAATTAGCCAAAAGGGCTCTACAGCTGATCACTGTGTCTCCGTACCTAGTGATTGTCTTCTGAATTTAATAGAGAGAGTTGAATGATCTCGTGTTAAAAATAACTTCGTAAAAACTGAATTTAGAAGTCTGTTTGTTCTGAAAAAAGCTAATCTCAAAATTACTACAATGGTGCAATATACTGTATACGCAGAAATCCATGAATCCACCAAACCACCAAAACTTATTGAGATAAAATAAAACACCTACCCACCCTTCACTTGTCATTATAAAGGGTGTCAATTATCAACGTATGGTGTTTTCATAATTAGCAGATGACGGGTGATTTAGCAACGGGAATTGAGGATTAGCTTGAGGACTAGCTTTTCGTATGCTTTTCAACTTTGTATTTCTACATTAGATTTTTCCAATAAATTCTTAGTTGTTATAGCTCGCTTGCATACATACAGTATGTTGTTAGTGATAGTACATAAGGTGGATTCGACTGAGTGTGAAGAAAAATTGGGCAAAAGTACTTGTGAAGTGAAGCAAAATGCTACCAACCTCACCTTCCCGTCTCTTATCCCTACCCTATCTCAATCCGTTCTCATGATATGATTTTTAAAAGGTCTTTTTCAAGAAAGCTACGTTTTATGCAATAAATACCCATGTTCTTCCACTTTAGAACCACAATACTCAACTTTTGACCACATTTGCGCATTGATCCTTGACATTTTCTCTACGTCTAGTGCACATTCATGATCAAAAATGAACTCCTGAGGAACAAAATTGTAGTTCGAACATCGGATATTTGAGAAAAATTATGTTGCTGACAATACTTCTACGATAACAATAATTTCCAAAAACGTGTTAAAAGCTGTCAAATCTCAGGAAAACTTACAAATTTAATCACCTTCCTTATGGTATGGTTAGCTTTGCGATTGGTTATAGATTTCATGGAGAAATTCATGTTGGAAAACAGTTGGCACCTTCAAAAATACGATGTTTAGAACAAGGCGTGAGAACAAGTCTTGTGAATTCTCAAGTTAGGAAAGAAAAGTCAAAGGACTCATAATATCGTTTTTGATAATAAATCAAATCCCACGAATATTCAAGACGATAGAGTTTTACTCAGAATAACATGTTTAGATTTCTTCAAGTCATGGTAGCGTTAACTAGTGAGGATTGACATTGCCAAATTATTACGGAACTCATCAAGACCTGTTACTATCCGGTGGATTCCCTCACATATAGATCTACGAGGAAATGATGGAGCTTATCGAGCAGCCAAACTTGGAAGTGCAGGAGGAGAAAAACGTGTCCAGGCCCCAATCAGTCTCACAGATGCATTACGTGCTGTGGAAACGGTTGCTCTCCATGAATGGCAAACCTGGTATGACGCATAATTCGATGGATAAGGGCATAGACCATTATGAAATGATGTCCCAGGTTCATAAAAAACCGAAATTGTTGAATATGGAACTATCCAGAAGAGACATGGTCCAGTTGGTCAGGGTGCGATGTGGCCATGGTCAGGTGAATCGCAGTCTGTACCTCATTGTCCTAAGCGATTTTCCTGGATGTGAGTCCTGCGAAGACCAATCAGAAGACAAGACGCACAAATTACAAGAGTGCCCACTGTACGAAGAAGAAAGAACTCTACTAAGTCCCTTTGTACACCGAGACCTCACAGAATTTCTACGAAATGGAACTCTTGCAGACCACAAAAGACTTATAAATTTCATGAAACGTGCAGGAATTCGAATGTAGTGAAAGTTGAACATTTTTTTATTAACAACCAGTTACTGTACATGTAATTTATAAGATAAAATACTATGTAACTTAACTGGTTATATGTTACCATTATTGTGACGCAACCAATAAAAAATAATTGAAAAAAAAAAAAAACTAGTGAGGATTACGCTGATGTAATTTATGTGTGCGGGTTTTGTGATGGTGGAGGAAATAGAGTTTTTCGGAGCGGGGATCTATACATCAATAAATGAATTCTATTCAGTTAACATAGTCGAGTATCTAAGGGAAGGTATCGTGGAGAGAACCGTTACACTAGTGCAAGGTATTAGATAAGTATAATGGTGGCTAGATTCCTGACGAAAATGAGCAAGAGCTTGTGTACGAATCCGTTGAGACCATTTGGAAAATGTGTCCTAGGTGAAAAAATACAGCTGCCTTTGTCATCGATTTTGTCTGGTAAAAAAGTTTTACTTTTAACTTATTATTTACTGCTTGTATTTCAGTTTTACTGATGTTGTAGAGAACAAAATTCTACTTGCGAACAACGAATCTACCTTCCTCTGGTTCCGTTGCTTGTCCGACATCCATATTTTGGTTTATTGTTTCAATGATGAACCTTCGTAATCAATCAAGAGAAAAATTATCAACTCCCCTCAATAATTATAGGTTTACGTTTCAACGTACCTAGGTTTCAACAGTCAGATTAAAGGAAAAACCAGACGTCCAGCGACCATCGTCGGAAACTTTTCTCCGAACTGGACCAAAGTTTACGAAATTTGGCTGAATAATCCTTAATCCGGATTTGCCAAGTAATCTCGGCATCTTGATTAATCAACCTTAAGGAATTACGTTTAAGGATTCATCTATAAAAAACGCTGCAAATTCTTCCACTGCGTTCATGATTTGAATTTCTATTAAGCTTTGGAGTGTGCCTGTTTCACAGGTGATAGAGCAATTATTGAATTTCAGGAGGCACACGAACATGATCAACTGATCAATCCAAATAGGTATTTTGGTTGAGAACAGATTTACATGCTCTATGCATATCTCCTGAAATTCAATATACGCTCTATCACATGTGAGACAAGCATACTCCAGAGCTTAGCAGAAATTCAAATCATGAACGCAAGCCAATTGAATAATAAACCCTAGTGGAAAAATTTGCAGCGTTTTTTATGGTTATCAGAATGCTTCAACACGTGTATCGGCTACAAAGCCTTTTAGGAGTTCACTCCAGTATCCACATTACTACATCACTACATCACTACGTCACTAGGTTACTTAAACAATAATAAACCAAAATAACTCGAATGTTGGCACCATAAATCGGGCCATAGATCAGGAATGGTTTGACCTACGGACCTGGGGAGGGGCTCATTCGATTCCTCGTGGAGTGTTCTTCAAAAAGAGTACAAATTTAGACCGCCTTGACTTTTTTTTAGGTTTTTAGGGATTTTACAAAACTTTGACAACCCTTATAGGGCATTTTAAATTAAGTGAGAGAGCTGGCTCAAGAATTGGGGCGTCGTTGGACCAACATGGATTTTTCCTGAAAACTTCAGATCTTTTGCTCCAGCCGTTTGGGAGAAATCGTGCGCACGGCGTACGGCGGACGGACGGAAAAATTTTTATTGCAGATTCGTATTCTACACCTTTTGAAACGTAAACCATGAAATTTTCAGGGGGGTTAGCATTTTTTTTTCAAGAGCGATTACAATGGTTTATTAATGAATAATAAACCAAAAAACAAAATCTCAAAAGTTTCCTATGTAAGAAAGTAGTTTCTCTGTTGAATTAAGATAGAAATTAGTTCTCTGAACGGAACGAGACCATGTGGGTTGCTCTACGATCATCCGTTCCCTTACCATTTGAAAAACCTCATTTTCGGCTATATAACTCCAATACGAATGGGATAAATTGTATGTCATTTGTTTGTCACTATAAGAAGTGTGTCCTTCATAAGAAATTTCCCGTGAACTTTTATCATTGCAGATTCCCAAAACTATTTCTCAAAACGGGCTGTAAGAATATTTGGGTAAATTTCTTGCTGTTTCGGTTATCCTTTTCTTTTATTATTAGCTTAGCGAGAATAACATGCTAGATATTAACGTTTTCTGTTTTGATTTTTTAAGTGATAAAATGTGGAGTGGTTGATTGATTCACTCTTCAACATAATCACTGGCTATACACGTATGTTCAATTATGCAGAGCTGCATGAAGTAATGAGCTCAATAAATCTTCACGCTACTCAAAGGAGTCAGCTTAGTAATTGATCCATAGCAAGTACCTGGATCCACTCCAAGCAAGTCAGCCAACTAGCTCCGTTCAGCCGCACCGGAATCAAATGGCCGTCCATTCTAACGAAGACGACAGGGACCTCACCCACAGGTTGTCCCTTTTCAATCAAAGCATTAATCCCTACTTCGAGTTATGTTAATCTATGCTTCCACTGTTCATTATCCTGATTTATTTTCATGGAAAAATATGAGTCGCATGGTTTGGACAACTGGATTTTATCATTCGATCTGGTACACTCAAGTTTAATCGAACGAATGTACCGCGTCTAATTGAAATGATGTTGAACAAGAGCGACACCCTAAGGAAATGTAACTTTTTTTTTTTTTTTTTTTTCAGATATCAACAAGGTGATATCTTTTTATTAGCAAGAAGGAAATTGAATCAGAAGTCGTTTTAAACACGAAGGGTAGTTAATATTTTGTAACACTGGGATAACCTGGAAATTTGATCCGAATCTGGTATTTGGAACATGTTGAATAACCTTGGATAGTGAAGAATGGCAAGCGAGTGATGCTGATGTGATGTTCTTTTTTGT
Organism: Creontiades dilutus; assembly: GCA_031894815.1. Classification (NCBI taxonomy): domain Eukaryota; kingdom Metazoa; phylum Arthropoda; class Insecta; order Hemiptera; family Miridae; genus Creontiades; species Creontiades dilutus. The sequence continues at coordinate 1,586,235 of JAVIWC010000240.1, forward strand.
GGATGAACAGTGCAATCCGTATGGTCCTGTTCGATTCATCATAATGTAGGGTTGATGCCAAAGATGAATATATACTGTTATCAACATCCCAAAGGCAGAGAGATTTAATCTTGTTCTAGTTGTCCATTATGTGTATTGTACATTGAACATGAAAGTTGAATCTTATTTCAATGGTGACATTTTCCTAAAAGGGTCTTCTCGCATCATCAGGAGGAAGTACGTAGAAATACAGGGTGTCCCACGAGTTGTTCCCACCTCCTAAAATCGTCAAAATGGGTGTAAACAAGAAAATTGTTTTTTGGGATCTCAAATTTCATATTTGTCTCGCATCTTAAAACTCAGCAAACTTAAAATAAGAGGAAGTACATAGTTGCGCAAATATGAAATTTGAGACCCTTGGAAAAAATATGAAGATTCAAAATAAATTAAATTTCCGTTGAGAAAAACGAGAAGCACCACGATTTGACATTCCCTCATCCTGTCATTTTCTTAAATTCTCTTGAAAATAGTAATAAATTTTGAGAATTAGGCTTTATTTAGCGGGAACACAGCGAGAATGGGCTAACAATGTTTGTAACTAGGCAAATCATATGCGTCAGATTGAACAATTATATAATCACCACTTCTCCCCTCCCTTATTTTAAGACAGTCCTTCAAACATGTTGGTGATCCCTTGATTTGAGTTGATTTTCTGGGTTCTAGAGGAAGTTCTTCAACTTGATAAAATTATGGCGATGCCTCATCTCTTGTTGGAGACAGCGGTGGCATCAATTCGTGTGTGGACGAAGTTGGTGAGTAATCACCATTCATCTGCTGGGTTTGTTTTGGAAAGGATGGAAATTATCTGAGTGTCTTCCTTGATGGCTAAATGTCACAGGGAAACTGTGATCTCTTGGCTAGTCGAACAAACGCGTGATGGAAATTGCCTTCAGTCAATTGAACTTCTTCCACAGTTGGCTCATATTTGCTGTGCCGCAATTCGTTTTAGAAGCACTTTGCTTCGACTACATAGCCAAGTGGTTAGCGAACACCCCTTGGTAGAGTGCCTTTAGTGGATAAACAATCACAATGGTGTACAATTCGAAGAGGCACATACGATTGAGCGAATTGCATAAAGTGTGCTCCCCAATGATAATTCCCAGTGAGCAGACTTCAATTTATTTGAGTGAAACGTAAGCTTCACAGACTTCCAAACTATCCATCGTATCGCTCACTTTGTCCATCTTCTCGTGGATTATAGGGAGTTGTTCTGGCCGTTTGCGACACCCTTCAAATGAAGAAAATCTTTCATTTCCGTAGGTATATACCTAGAACCACAGCCAGAGAAAACGTATGAGGAAAACATGGAAAATGATTCTGTGAGATGTTTATCTCCGTCGTTGTTGACAAATCTGAGCAGGCGTAAGCAAAGGGAAAGCGTGAATATTCATTCATATCAGTTTAGAATAACTTCTTTCCCGTGCTTGATTTTTGTCCCTTAAAATCCAAATTGAGCCTCTCAAATCGATATGTTGCCTGAAAAACGAGTTGTTGAAAAATACCAATGTTTTTATGGTTTTTAGGTCTAAAAAGGTTGAGCTCCCCGCTTGTAGGGCAAGAAGGGGGGGATGACTTTTAAGATGTTTACGACTGAGAATGGCGAATTGTTATTTCGGTCACAATGGTTCATAGAGTTACACCAGGTTGTAGTAGTAGAGTTTGTGAGACGGAAAGATAACTGACATTGCACCAAATAAAAACGGAGTAAGATAGAACGTTGTCTATATTTCCACGAAAGTAAAGAGTTACACTGTTAAATCGATTTCGACGGTTAGGTCGTCATGAGTAACAAACATGAACTGAAAGTACATCACAGAAAGCATATCTTATATAGGATCAAGTGAGAGGAGATTGAATCCTATTGGCTGAAGGAAGTGAAAGGGGCGAGGAGGACCTACCAATGCCACTCAAGGCTTACAAAGTGAAAGTGGCACAAATAGTATATGGAGAGGTGGAGCCAAACTTATTGCAAGAAAGAACCCAATAACGGTGAAATATTTTGAGGAATGACATCATTTAAACATTTTTCTGACCTATCGCTTTCAACAATTTCGAATTTTTCTAGCACATCCAACATACTTCCCTTTGGGCAAAAGTGAGGAAATTCTACATATTGCCTGTTTGGCAGATGATTGATTCATTCAGATTGCAAAGGCAGAATCACCTTTGTTGTCCCTGAAATCCTTCTCATACTCTTTTATTCGTTCCCTAAATTTCCTACCAGGTAACTAATCCACTTTTTCTCTTCCAACTCAATTTCTCTCACTAAATTACACACCCCTTCCCTACTCATTTTCCTAAGAACCTTATTCCAAATAGAATCAACAAGTTCTCCCCCATATCCATTACTTACGGCTATACTTTTAATAACAGATTTCAGAAGTGACTTAGTCCGTGACACTGCCCACTACTTTCTTTGAAATGTCAGGTTTGACAGCTAATGATAACGTATCAGCCGCCACAATCTGTTTTCTAGGGCGGTCAAAAATGTCAAACGAATGACACCTCATGATTTTTTCACTCTCAATCTTACTAGAATGATGAAAATTGAATATGAAATAAACAGATTTTTGGTTGGTGCGTATGCGAAAATGTCTACCCAAAAGATAGCGTTTTTAGATAGTGTTACCCGCCAATGTTTTACATGTTCATTTATGGCTTAGGCTTTCTTTTCAACCGAAGAATATTTTCGTTCACTTCCTGATAAAGTACTGGAAAAGTATACTCGGGATTGTCACTTTCCTTTGAAAAATATGGTGTCATCAATGGCCAAAACAACTGAGTTCACTATGTTTCGCTTTATACTTACGATTCCACTTATCGCTTCTGTGAAGCAATACGAAATTTCTAAGTTGCTTGAATGGCCGAATTTTCTCCGAAAATCCATCGAGAATGATGGGCAAAAATCCCAATAGCTTGGATCGCCCTTGAACATTATTATTTGTTTTATATCAACTCTCAGGTGTTTTCTGTGAGAGGGAATGATTTATCGACTAACTTACCCAAGTTCCTAAACCTTAGAATAAGTTTCGGTTTGATTCCTCCCTCATTCATTTATTACGCTCCTAACTTGCAATTTCTATCATATTCCCATATTTGTAAAATGGCAAATGAAAGTTTTTCTGGGCTTTGTACGTGCGGTTTGACGTGTTGGGCTCTTTTTTGTAGTTGCTATTATAAAGTGAAATTAATATAACATTAAAATATAGTACACAATACTTAATAATGACATAAATATTATGGTGGAACGAACTATATTCAACCAGTGTTGCTTAAAAGGTTGAACGAAATTCCACCTCCGAAAAATATGGTTTCACGTGTATTCTATAATGTTAGGCCTTCTAAACAATGTTATTTCTGTGTTTTTCTTACTATTTCTACGATATTCTTGTTTTAGTTGACCCGGCTATATCCTCAATATTCATCTTCTCCAGAACTTATTTTTCTGAATGAGTTCAATATTTGAGAATCATTCCTGACAGATTGGAGCTTTTTCACTACTCTTCGATGCAAGGAACTGAAAATATGTATATATCTGGATTAGGTCCACCAGATAATTGCTTTATCAACTCCATGAGTTTGAGCCAATTACAGTAACAGGTGCGAAATCAGACGCTCATTTTATTTGAAACTCTCATAATTACATAAATTTGATAGAACGGCTTGTCTATATGACGCGCTTTGAACGTTGTTGATTTTATTGACTACGGCATATAAGTAAGTATACCAGAAATAGTATGAAAGAATATTTCTATTCTAAAATAAATATTTTGATGTGATTTATTTATTATGGTTTTAATCTATTCACTATGTATAAATATGCATTTTTTATACATTTTAAACACAAGCACTTCACGTATCACAATTAACTTAACATAATTAATAAAAAATTTGATGATCACGCCGACGATGATGCAAACATATCAGAATGTTCAACACCAGAAAGACTGTTGTTTATATAAAAATTAAGGAAATACTAGTGCTGATGAAGCTCACGATATATGGGCGAAACGTTCACAACAACAATAAATATGTTTAAAAACTGAAGAACTCCAACAACTTTATTCGCATAGAATTAACTTGACCTAATACATTATGTATTCAGGGACGTAACCAGCCCGTATTTCACCCGGGGCAAGAAATAAATTTGGCCCCCCCCCCCCCCCCCCCCATAGACCTGATATCTCATGACTCATACCATCTTAATATACCAATGAACCAAAATACAAATACAATTAATTTGATTTATTCACAGTGCATAAACTCTTTTACTAAAAGGAGGAAGGTTTGGTAAGAAAGTGCTCAATGTAAAATACCATTTAATTTTTATTAAATTTAACAAACTAATACATGATAAATACATTTTTGTAGGAAATGGAAGCCCTAAACAAACCTTAAAATGAAAATTGTAGGGCTTTTTTTGCTGCAAATGTTTTAATGATACCATCAAAAGATAGTGCTTAAGCTATTTTGTGCTCTATTGATACGATGGCCAAGTTGCTTAGTCGTTGTTGTCCTGTCAAGTTCCTGATGTAGTTTTTTATTATCTTCATTTTTCTAAAACTTCTTTCATTCGATGCTACACACAAGGGTATTGTAAGAAAAATTCTCAAAGCTGTGGTTATATTGGCCGCCCCGGCAGCCCCCCCTGGTTACGTCCCTGTATGTATTATCTTTGAAGATGACGTTTGGTGCATTAAAAATGTGTTATTATTATTGTTGTGTACTTTGACAGTAAAATAAGTATTTATATTACAAATTCTTGTAAAATATTGGCAGTCGTGAGAAGAGTGACGTGATAGTCGAGGAAGATTGAAATATTGCGATTCTGGCCTAACTTAGGAACTCAGGGGCATCAGCGTAGCTGAGCGAAACATGCGATCATCTCGTCAGTGATAATTAAAGGCGATGTGAAGGCAAACAGCAGCGAAACGGCCCCACGAAAACAGCGGGAGCTGCCTTGTTGCTCGAGGGCACAATGTAAATTTTAACGGGGCGTCTGGCTCCCAATACGCCAGGATGCTAATTCCAGGGCTCAGGGGAACCCTCTTGAATGAATTATGCGTCTCATCGGAAACTGGTGCAATTCTTTCGCCGGAGAAGAGAAAGAGGAAAGGACACCACCGCCTACGATAAACTCGGGTTAATTTATCGGTGAGAGGAAAATGCCGCGGTCAGGACGCCCAATAGTCACGCTACTGTTTCTTCGATGGCCGGCTGTTCGGTATAACTATTGAAGAAAACACGAGGGTGTCGACTATACATCAGACTTGCTGGGTTTCGCCCAGGCAACTTATGAAAATTTGATCAAGCCAAAAATTACTTGTTTTATCATTAATTTCAACGAATCGTCCCAAAAAAAGAAACTCTTCTTCTCGAGCGATTCTTACTTTTCGAGTGAAACCCCGATTGGTGATCCCTATTTTAATAATAATAGGTGTAGGAAGTCTAGCACGTGAATAGAACGCACTCATATAACGATGTAGTCCTCATGTTTGAAACTATTTTTCTCTGATCTGAGCTCACAACCAATAGATTATTGAGCTACACTACTTTAGAAATCCTGATTATTTTTTTTAACGTATTTTTGATTATTTAAATGCAATACTCACAAGTTTCTTGCAGATTATTCTTTCCTACGTACCTCCCGTTGGGTATGAATTGACTTGAATATCCACATGAAATTGAAATGCAATTGAAAAACGCTGCAAATTCTTTCACTGGGGTTTATTATTCAATTGGCTTGCGTTCAAGATTTGAATTTCTACTAAGCTTCGGAGTGTCCTTGTCTCACAGGTGATAGAGCGATTATTGAATTTCAGGAGATATGCATAGAGCACGTAAATCTGTTCTCACAAATATGATCAACTGATCAATCCAAATAGTAGTATTTTGCTAAACGCAAGCCAATTTAATAATAAACCCCAGTGAAAGAATTTGTAGCATTTCATGCATATCAGAATGCTTCAACCCGTTTATCGGCTACAAAGCCTCTCAGGAGTTCACTCCAGTATCCACATTACTACATCACTACATCACTAGGTTATTGCTATCAAAACAAAAACAATAATAAACCAAAATGTTGGCACCAAAAATCGGGCCATACATCGGGAATGGTTTAGGCTACGGACCTGGGGAGGGATCATTCGATTCCTCATAAAAAGTTTTAAAAAAAAAGTCCTAATTTAGGCCGCCTAGACTTTTTTTGATGTTTTTAGGGATTTTAAAAAACTTTGACAATCCTTAAAAGGCGCTTTAAATTAAGTGGGAATGCTGGCTAAAGAATTGGAGCGTTGTCGAACCAATATTGATTTTTCCTGAAAATTTCAGATTTTTTGCTCCAGCCGCTTAGGAGAAATCGTGCGTACGGAGTACGAGATATTGGCGGAAAATTTTTTATTGCAATTTGGATTCTACTCCCTTTGAAATGTAAACCGTGAAATTTTCAGGGAGGGTTACAATTTTTTTTTTTTTTTTTTCGAGAAAGATTACAATGGTTTATTATTGATTAATAAACCAAAAAAGGATTACAAAGAATTATCAGTAAGATTATTCTATCAATCAATGACTTTCATCTGTTAAAGGTAGAAGTACCTCTACAACAAACAAGTATGCATATATCTCAAATTAAACTTCAAATAATACAGGCTTTCAGGTGCCACGGAAGAACCATCGATCATTACGTTTTTTATTGTGTTGAATTCAATTCTGACCGTTACATTAAAATTTTCGAGATATTGGCGGTTTTGGTTTCTTTGGCCCTTTTTCAGGCCGGGGTCTAAAACAAAAAATTATGAAATTTTGACGAAAAAACGTATTTTTGGAATAGCTGAAGTAAGAATGGAAGTTAAAAATTTGATTCCAAGGAAATCTTTAGGTAGATTCCTTCTGCGTCGAATGAGATCTACCGCAATTCTGTACCTGCAATCATATGAGCCCTTCGGCTACGAGTTGCGACTGGTTTATCCCTTTGGAAGCACAAACAATAATTGTTTGATAGATTAATAACAATAAATAACTTATCCATCTGCTGGTCTACGATCATATTTCAGTGCCAGAAGCCTAGGTACCTTGTTTCTACTGTCTTGATATCTCGGTAGAACCTCTCACCTTGTTCCTCCCTGAAATTAGTCAGGTTGTGAGGAAATTCGTCCTAGTAACTGGTGGGTTATTGCATTTTCGTTTCCCTCTATGGTTTCCAAACGAACTGTTCTTTTTTGAAGGATCTGGGTTCAAGAGCATAAAACGATTTTAAAAAAAAACTTTCATTTCAATTTACAGAAGTATTACCTAAGAGAAGCATTACAATGAATTACCAGAATGGCTCAATCAAATGGCTGTATGAGCATGGAAACCCAGGTCATTTATTTTGAATCCACACGAATATGAGCTGCCACTTTGAACTGGAAATTCTAGCACCTAAAAATAAATTATAAATATTGTTTTTGTGTTGATATTAGTCTAGTGATTTTTCTTTAATTACTCCTAAAAGGCTTTGTAGCCGACTATTTCGTCATAAGTAAGCATTCTTAACCATGCAGTCAGAGTTCACTTATTCAATTGTCTTGCGTTCATGAGAACTCGTTTTTCAATGCGATTTTGATTTTTTAGATACGTAAATCTGAGCTAATTGATCAGTTCATCATATTTGTGTCACATGTCGAGCCAAGAATAACGACTATTCATCATAGTTTTGTAGGCTCAATTTCACCGTCGATTTGATATTGATTCAATCAACAGCCAAACATCCTATAGGTACTGAGCTGTGAAAATATATTGTTACTTGCTTGAATCCTCTCTCTAGGTTGTAAAAGACGTCTCCCGCAACAAACGTTTTAGATTCATTGAAACCAGTGCTAAAATACGTTTTCTATGAGCTGCTTCTCTTTGTCAAAAACAACTTTCATCGTTAACGATGGCTTTCCGAAATGCAATTAGTACAGACTCTTTTCTGGGGACATGGAAAAAGTTACACAAGATGTGCATCTCATATTTAAACATAGTTTTCTCAACTCTACACATTTTGAACCCTAATCGAACACGTTTTAAAAGTAGGTTAATTCGTTGTACAATGATTCATTTATTAAAGATAATTAAAAGCACCCATGTACTTATCTAAAACAAGTTTTCGAGAGGCACATTAATGCATTTTTATAAACTGCACCCTTAACTTTCCACGTCCACAATTTAAAGTAAGTGGTGTCATGATTGCAGAACACTAAAATGATTTTAGAAATTGTGATAAATATGGATCTCCCTTGATATAAACTTTTTATCCTAAAAGAGTAAATATATTTTTTAGAAAGTAAGTAGTATTTTATTTAGTATTTTAGAAATACTAAACCAATATTACGGAAAACGGAAACTCCTTGAAATGATTCAGGAATGAATCTGTTGGCGTCGAGCCCTTGAGTTATTTCGGTGATATCCCGGCTAACGTTGATAAAGTATTTCTTTGGTCAATTATCAGATTTTTAGCCATAACCTAGTTAATGAAGTCGATTAATTACGAGGCGGAGAAGCTTAGAGAAGGTAGTTAGCCCCGTGCTTCCCTTCACTCCCACCTTCTAGAACCCCAACGCCTTCACCCCTTCGCCTCATAAACGGTTTCGGACGATGATAATGGTATGGGAACCGGGTAGCTCAGAAGATCTGGTTTTGGGAGCTCGTAAATTAGCCGGACACGACTTTTCCATTTGACAAGGTTTTCGCTCCCTTGAAATTTATTGGCATCTTCGGTGTGCTTGAGCCTTCTGGAGTGAGAACGGGAGGGAAAAAAAAAGGTGGAGCAGGGCCAGGGCTGTGGACGCAGCGTAAAATGAAGTTGTTTATGGCGCAATGAACGATCGACTTTAGCGGTCTTTCAGTACCTGGGCAAAGGCATTAACGCCTTACTAACATCTTCCCTAGAGCGCCTACCCACACATAAAATTTAAGATGAGCCGTATTTATAAACAATGCTCTGTCGAGTTTTTGATGGTGGTAGTTGAAGCATATCCAGCAATTAATCTAGAGTTGGCGCTTTTCAGGTTGGGCTCAAAGGCACCATTAAAATTAGATGAACTCATCAGTGATGATCACTGAAGCTACAGAGGAATGCTTCAGCTAATACTCAAGCTGCCACAACTTATCAATCATTAGGGAATTGGCATGGAATACCATGGTCAGCCGTCTGAAATCGGTTACAGAAATCTTGGAAGAAAATGACGACGCTTGAGAAACATGAGGAAGTTGGACAAGAAAACTACCCGTAAGTTAGCGGAGAGCTGCCCACGGACAGAGGCCAAATGAGTCGTTAATGTGTTACCTGCTTTATTAGCATCGAATCATTGTGAATTCCTCCCATAATCCATTGAAGTTAGTAACCACCTTTTATGATGTATTTCTTCTTCCATCATACCAAATAATGATTGCGAGAAATTTTTCATAGAAGGTGAATATTTTAGCATCCTCGGTGAGAGATTCACTGGGGCTGTAGAACTCTTAAGCTGTTAAGACTTGTGGTCGGATCCTTGCCGATCCTAACTGCGCTACTCCTTTTGTTTGTGATGTCTGCCAATGTTTTTGCTTCCGAGTCTACTATATAAGGTAGCGGAAGCATTGTTTTCGCTTTCGGAATGTGAAAATTTTTTGTCTCCAAAATCATAAATTCCACTCGCATTTTACGTTTTAGACCTTTCTGAACAATTTTGGTTCCGTGTCTGTCTGTGTTCTGTCTGTCTGTCAGTAAATCCTTGTTACGGGCAAAACTACACGAAGTTATAGTCCAATTTTGATGAAATTTTCAGGGATTGTGCGGGTTGGGGTGTAGATGGTCCCCTATAGGTTTCATAACCCCCGGATCAATAGTAGCCTCTGCGCATGCGCTAACGTGAAATCCTTGTTACACGCATAACTCCGGGAGTTCTTGACCGATTTCGATGACATTTTCAGGGATTGTTCGAACTTATTAGGTATATTTTATAGTTTGTTCAATAGTTGAACATGCCTACCTTTATTTTCTCAAGTTATGCTCCTGCATATCAATAAATTTACCTTATTCAATATTTACTTCGCCTAATTGAACGAAGTTCTTTAGTCAATAATAATTTTCAAGGATCTATACAGTCATGTTATGGATACGAGGAAGCTATGTACCACACCCACTTGGCAGATTTTTTTTTTTTTCTCGTTGGTATTGGAGGCTGTTCATGAAACGATTCACCCACAACTAATTGAACACCGTTTCTTTGTAATACGTTTAGTTATGGGTTATAGTAACGCTACGTACACTATCTCAAATGAGTCAAGTGTAGATTGAGTCTTATAGCCAAGTGAAACGATAGAAAACAGTTCGATTATCATTTCTATTGCGTTACTACCAAACGAATAATTTCCGTAGTCTAATTGAAATAATTACATTCAGTACCCTCTAGGGCCCTTCAATTCCGTTCAACTTTAGGATTGAATTTCAAATTACCAACAAGTTCTCAGACTTAATATTGATTCCGCTCGATTCTCCAGACTATTTCAACAAGGAGGTCTTGGCAATTATTGTTGGTACCAAGTTTACAGTGAGAGTAATAAATATATATTCACAAACTTTGATAGATTCACATATTTTATACAAGTCTGCTGCATCAAGATATATATTATTTTAGGTCTGTTGGAAATCATATAAAGAAATACAAACGAAAAAACGAAATGAAGAAAAATTATCGAACCGATCCTCAACTCTTCTTTGCTCTTTTGAATGTCAAAGAAATCAAAAATGAGAGGACATGCGTTTTACCTCTTCTCAGATTTATTCAATCCCAATAAAAATGAACTAGGTATACTTTCAAAATCAAGTTAAAATATCTTCAGTGATTATCATATAGGTAAGAAAAATGTGATAAACATCAAACAGCTGCACAGGTATTTGTTAGTTATACAAGGAGTTTAAATTTTGAAACATGAGTACTGTAAGGCCTTAAATGGAAGTCCGATTCTAAATCACAGTGTACAGTTATCTTTTCAAACGGGAAAAAGCACGGTCATCGCTATCAGAAACAGAATTTATGGATCGTAATGTGCCTCGGAGGCAGAAGTTGGGTGGAAAAGTGAAAAACGCTAAATCCTCGAGGATGATCAGGTCTATCGATATGAAATACAGGAGTTGAACCCGGGGCGGATTTATGGGTTGCCGAGAGTGGACGTAAAGTCATAAGTAATTGCCTACTACCATCGGACCGATAAGTGCGTACACGGAGAGGGAAATGTCTGAAGGAAGAGCTGCCTGGCCGCAGGCGGGGTTGGCCTAATCGCTCTTCGTCCTGGCGTGTAATTGATACGTGAAGCACGCGCTTGAGTTCGCCGATAGATGGATGCTGATAACTGGCCCGATTTCATCGGACTCAGCTAGTCTCAAGAACTAAGTGGAAGTACAGTAACGGGAGAAAGGCATTAATTTAATGTATGCGGCGACAGCTGTGGCATAAGCGTCAAGTCAAACTAAGCCTTCTATGATTGATGCGAAGAGGTAGGAAGAACCTGCACTGATTTCGTAGAATTAGACTATAAACTAAGATTAACTTACAGAACGTAATGCTGAATATGTGGCATATATTTTCTTTATGTTAAACACTTATTTAGAACTGCTGCTTGCTAAGCAATGTATGAAATAACAACAATAATTTATCCTGTTATAGCAAACATTGCATTTTGGATAATAATGGTCCTCAAATTTCAGCATCACAATCGATCCAGAAGGACTAAATATCCAAAACGCAATATTTCAGGATTTAAATAGTAAGAAATCAGGAACTCAGTAACTTCTAAAATAGAAGGATGGTTTCGAATATATTTTTGCATTTGGATTACATTCCGGAAACAAACTGAAATCACCCAGATCTCTTAGACTATGGAAAAGAAAGCTAACGTGAGAATGAGTTGCTTCAATGACAATACTAAAATGATAGAATTCTCTGAAGTAGGTAGTTATAAAAATCAAATGTATTATGTTATTTATTGCTTCCTATTGATGAGGGCCAGTTACCAAGTGGTGCAGCTGAACATTCGCAGACATCAAACTCTTGTCTTTTGCAGCACAGTGCACCTGTTGTGTTCTTTATATTTTATCGTGTAACTTGTACTGCATTGAATGAATACGAATCCGAATATTGTTTCCGGTCCTGGATGCGGAGAAAATTCCCATCCATCTGATAACTGAATACTGACGGTACGAGAAGGAGTACAAAACAATCCAAGATCTTATAGAATTCACAGAAAGGCACGACTTCCGTCCTCTAAATAGTACTTATCTTCTTTTCCTACAGGAAACGACATCGACTAGAAAACTTTGGGGTAAAAACACAGAGAAAGTCGGTTTTGCTGTTTAAAAAAAATGCTCCTCGACAAAACCTCAGGGAGTAATTGGCTTGAAATTCCGACTGCGCGACCAAGGAGGGCTAGTGGACGATAATCTTTACAGATTTACATCGCAAACTTGACAGCCTTCTCTTTTCCCGAGGCTCCAAAGATGGGTCGTAAACTCACAATTGTATATAATTTGACATTTTAAAACCTTCAAACCTCTTCCCCTACAGGAGACCGTTATAAACCGATCAGGTCATTCTGGAGGAAGCACAAACTGGATCTTAAGAAGTGAGGACGTCGATAAATGTGGGGCGGGCCCTGGAGATAGAGCTCCTAATGGGCGTTCGGGTCCTTGACCCTTCTTCAGTTCAAGTCCCCTGAGTCTCCGGAAGCATTCATGTAAGTGATCTTCTAGTTTCAAACATATCCTCTAAACTTATTCATCTGTCTTTTTCAAGTTCCAAACATTTCTTCCTCGAGTGTAGTGTAACATCCTACATCAGATGGGAAAGTACGATTGTATCAGCTTTCGTTACTGACGTCTTCAATCAAAAATACATTTCATCAGCACCGATGAGCTTACTTGTCATTGTGTAAGAAGTACTGCAGGTACTAAAAAATACGGAATGGTTTCAACATATTTCAATACCTTCACGTTTTACTAAATACCGAAATTTTGTTTGGGTGTACGAAACTGCTTCCAGCACAGTTTGACCCGCTTATCCGTTGCTCTCTGTTTAATATCAATACTGCAAACGGCAGTTACTTACTCTTCATTTATGACATCAGATTGGAGCGTATATTAGGTTTATTTTCTTTTTTGGAAACGTTTCGTCTCGCTACGGGGACTTCTTCAGTCCTGCATACAACATAAAACATTCGTCAATATTCAGTAAGGCCTATTTCTATTACATGTATTTTATTCTCTATTATGACTGTCACTTTTAATAAAATGCAATTTTTTTCACCTGTCATTATGTCATATTTAAGTATGCGTATCCAACCAACATCATCCTGATCAACACTTACATGTTATTGTTGGAGCGATTCTATCCTATAGGGACACAGTTGAGTTTGTTAGTTAATATAGTAGTAACACTCATCATTTATATTCAGCTTTATCCTTTGTTAGTTATGTAAAAGTTGAATTATTTACCTTTTGTATAAAATCATCATTTAAAATCAACAACCAACAACCATGACTTACTCTTCATGCCGACTAGAAACTGATGTACACCTCAACAGCGTTTGAACATTTTTGCTGTATCTGCAAAACAGAACTTCTTCCAATTTGATTGCATATTGTCTGGTTTATTACATCTTCATCGATTGAAGCCGAATGAACCTTGAAAATTATGGAAAACGAAAACATGACCCCTCTCCCTGTTTCTGTCATAAAAACATTACTAAAAAAATTAATATTATCGAGTGCCTGCGTTAGAGGTACAATTATAGCGGCCTGTTAAAGTACCTAATCAAAAGTAGAGCTACCCTGATCTTGAAGTAAATGTTTAATTGTTATAATACGATGTACTAAACGTTAACTTCAGGAAATATTGGGTGATTATTTAAACGAAAACAATAAATTTAGCTGAACTTCATCCTCATCAAATACTGAGTATGTTTTTCTATGGTGTAAGACGAAGTTACTGTGTTCAGAACTTGAAACTTTTGGTTTATTATTCAATAATAAAATATTGTAAGCGCTAAAAAAAAATTTTAACCCCCCCCCCCCCCCTGAAAATTTCATGGTTTACGTTTCAAAGGGTGTAGAATCCAAATCTGCAATAAAAATTTTTTCCGTCCGTCCGCCGTACGCCGTACGCACGATTTCTCCCAAACGGCTGAGCAAAAAATCTGAAATTTTCAGGAAAAATCAATATTGGTCCGACAACGCCCCAATTCTTTAGCCAGAATTTAAAGTGCCCTGTAAGGGTTGTCAAAGTTTTGTAAAATCCCCAAAAACCTCAAAAAAAAGTCAAGGCGGCCTAAATTTGGACTTTTTTTAAAGAACTTTCTATGAGGAATCGAATGAGCCCTAGCCAGGTCCGTAGCTCAAACCATTCCCGATGTATGGCCCGATTTATGGTGCCAACATTTGCGTTATTTTGGTTTATTATTGTTTTTGTTTTGATATGCAGTAACCTGTAATGTAGTGATGAAGTGAACGTGGATACTGGAGTGAACTCCTAAAATCGTTTATAGCCGATACACGGGTTGAAGTATTCTGATAACCATAAAAAAACGCTGCAAATTCTTTCAATGGGGTTTATTATTCAATTGGCTTGCGCTCATGATTTGAATTTCTACTAAGCTTTGGAGTGTGCGTGTTTCACAGGTGATAGAGCGATTATTGAATTTCAGGAGGCACACGAATATGATCAACTGATCAATCCAAATAGGTATTTTGGTTGAGAATAGATTTACGTGCTCTATGCATATCTACTGAAATTCAATAATCGCTCTATCACCTGTGAAAAGCTTAGTATAAATTCAAATCGTGAACGCAAGCCAATTGAATAATAAACCCCAGTGAAAGAATTTGCAGCGTTTTTCAATCTATGAGGGAATAGTGACACGAGAAAAACCTCAACAAGCCCAGTTCACCTTCAAGTAAATGAGAAGTAGGCCTTTACTTCAAAAATGTTCAAAAAATGTATTCAGGAATTCATATTTGTTTGTCATGTCCAACGCAGAGGCGCAGAACAATGTTACAAATGGGTCTCTGATATCGAATTGAAACGACAAATAAATAAGTAGCTGTTGGACCCTGTAAGTAGTCAACAAGTACTCAGTGTAGTTTTTTTCAATCTTAATTAGACACAAAAAGAATAATAATCATCGGGTGAGAGGGAGTGATCAGTACGAAAATTAAACCGAAGAGCGGGCAATCAGGTCCAATTACGGGGCTGGGCCCTGTGGCTCCCGCCCGCGGGGTCCCCTTTCGATGCCCCGGCCTCATAAATATGCAACAGGAGGCCGCAAGTTTCATGACCCCAAATAATTATCGTCCGAGTTATAAATTATACGGGTCTTCGAAGGCTTGCCCCCAGAGCTTCCTTCGGGAACCTCCACCTTGTAACCTTAAAAGGACACGGAATGAGAGGAGGAAGGAGAGACTTGTATTTTTCGCTTGAAAAACTTATCTAGTTTAAACTCGGGATAAAATTAAAAAAGCACTACACAAATAAAACATAAACGACACTACTTTTCTAAAACAGAATAAAGTAGGTAGTTATTAGCATAATAAAATTCAGGAATACCGGAATGATTAATTGGTAATTTAGTAGAATGGAACCTCATCAGTCATTATGGTCTGCAATATCAAATCAATCACTAAAACACCAAGTGGTTGCATCCGCAATAACAATTACGCTTTTGAACCTTCAACATTGACGTCAAACATCAGTCATACATGATTAATATACCGCTAGTGGGAGTCACAACATCTAAAGGATTGTAAATCTACAGTATCCCAGATTCGTAAGTTACGAACCTGTCTAGCATGCATAAATATTAGTCATGTTATATGAGCGATCATAAAGTGTTTATCTATTGCTAGGCGAAGTAGGAATTATTACTATTGTACTACCAGGAATTCGATTTCAATAACTGGCATGTCCTCTGGAAACAAGGCATAAGTAGTTATATTCATACATTCGATGGTAAACACAAAACTGTTTACTTTCTTGATTAAATGGAAATAATTAGTTGAATAGGTTTGCAATCTGCAAATTGTTTTGATTTAACTGCATATTCGAGTCGAGGTGAAACAGGATATATCCACAAAGAAGCTCATTACAAAATATTACTATTTCCATGCTGTCATCAGTGTTTTGTGTAGCCGTTCAATTTTGTCGTTTGACTGGTGATGGTAAGGTGTTGTTTGTTGTAATTTTATTCCGCAAATTTCACCAAGATGTTTGAATAGAGCTGATTCGAATTGGCGTCCTTGGCCCGTGATAACGACCGCTGGAACACCAAAACGAGAAATCCAATGTTTGTGAAATTTTTTTGCTACTGTCTCCGCTGTAATGTTTGACATGGGAATGACCTTCATCCAGTTCAAAAATCGATCAATGCACGTCAAACAGTGTGTCTTTCCTTCTGATGGTGGTAAAGGTCCTACTATGTCCACATGGACTACGGCGAATCTTTCATCTTTAAAACACTTTTCTGTTTTAGATCGCACTTCTACTAAATCGCTGCTTCTAAACATAGCTCATGGGACGGTATGTTGACATCAGGAGCACCCACCAAAGAAAATATAAAACAGTGAAGCACTTTCTCATAGGTTCTATTCCTTTACAGGTTGCTACAAGTTATCATAAATTAGATTTATTCAAACGGGACCGTCCTTGTAGTTTTATCAGTAGGTTCGAGTTCATAAGAGGATTTTTACTATGCCCACTCGTGTTTTTACTGGCATTTGTGAAGACGTTTATTTTATCTTGTCGAAGGAGAAAGATACCTGTGACAGTTAGGATCAAACCATCGGAGAGAGCTTATCCGAAAGATTACTTAAAAATAGGAAATAGCGTTCCGGCATGAAAATAAGTGAGAAGGGATGGCATGACATATACGTGGCAGCTATAACACCAGAACCATAAAATGGAATTTCATTCACCAACTGCTCCATGGTGGCTAGATTTTCGGGAGAGGTTGGTAGGAATGAAGAAGTAACTGATTTGGCGAAATCTAGGTCTATCAACTTTAAATTATAAAGAGGTGGTTACGGTCCTCTGTGAAGTAGAAGCTATCATCAATTGAGGACCACTGACATATTAAGCAGGATATGAACCTTTACCAGTTTCACCAGAAATGATCATTCGTAGTATGATATCTTACGGTATTACGGACCGTAATGGTGTTACGGACTTGGATCAGATTGTGGAGAAAAACATGAATTTTCGCTTGAAGTACCTTCTGAGATTGAGAGATGGACTTAGGGATAGGCTAAGATCAGAGTACTAGGCCTCACTGATCGACTAAGGAGCGCGTCAACCATACTAATCCAGCCGGGGGATGTGGTGTTGAACCTAAAAAGAGCTTGAAGCGCCAAGATTAGCTTAGATAGTTTAGATTTCATATAATGAAACTGATTATACCATTGGAAAGAGTATTAGATGAAGCAGTTTTTATGAAATTTGACAACCTCTAGGACCAATTTTGTCGGAGAGGCTAATTTTTAAAAATTCATGATAATTCCAGATTCCTGAAAAAAATTAACGTTTGTATTGTAATAATTGAGTTTAAATCAAGTTGAATAACTCCGAAAATGATCCATTCCTATAGAAAATTTAATGCTGAATCCAGAAACGATGTAAAAAGTGGAAATAAGTGGACGCACAAGTGAGAAATAGTGGTTTTATGACGTAAGGTCGGGTTCAGTCGAAAAATTACTTTTATTTCAGTTAGATTAGATAGTTTAGTCGTTCATTAAAACTATAAAAGGATTTCCGATCTAGAAAATAATTAAACACAAACAAATAAATATCAAGTATCTCACAACCAAATTTAAATGAGAAGAGTTCTGTTTGGCACCATTTGGCACAGCATGCATTAATTACCAATACGTTTTGTTTAATTAAGACTTTGATTTAGAATTCGAACATATTTCAGCACATAGAGAGAGAGAAAGAGAGAGAGAGAGAACATGTTTATTGCACACAAAAAATAAGATAAACAAACCATCATGACAATAACAACGGGTTACAATACAAGAGTACAACACATGGTACACTTTGGTATTTAAGACCATCAGCGGGAGATTTTTTTTTTAATCACACAAACAGTTCTAGAAAATACGAAAATAGAACAACACAGGCATAAATATAAGACGACATTAGAAAAATCGAAGAACAGGCACAGATAATAAAAACAAAAATCAAAAAGAAGGGAAGAAAAGAGCATGCAGAACCATAAAAGAAAGATAAATCCAAGTTGAGGAGAATTTTATGATATTGCTATTCATCGTATCAATTATTGTAATTAAACTCAGCGACTAAAAACGATTTGTAGCGACAGGCCTCGCGAAAATAGGAACATAGCGCCGACCAGTCTGGACCATTCAATATGTCAATCAGCCCGGATCTGGTCAACGCCAATCGTCCAAAACATCTAAGGCTACATAACCGAGGATTGGATGCAATTTTTATTATGAAAGGCGGTGAGTGGAGGGGTAGTAGTAACGAATCATTATTCCATCACTATTTTCTTTTTATTTTATTGGCTATTTGGAATAAACAAAATTGTCGACTCTAGTCTTAGTCTATTTCTGCAACAAACCTGGGTAATTTCTACTCTCATGAGGGAGAAAGGAAAGGTTAGAAAGATAAGTTTAGTTTTGAAACGTATTGCAGATCTTAAAAATCTAAGTAGTTAAAAATCCTTATATCTTCACTGTTGAATGGTGAAGATATATTTCCCATATCTTTCCCCATTCCCCTTTCTCATATCTACCCGTATATCTATCTTCTTCGTACACCCTGACACCTGCGCAACTCACCATTCACTGTAGCGTTTAATGATACAATTTTTTGATTCTTTATTTAAAATTTTGATTTTACCCTTTGAATTTGTTTGTTATTTTGCTGGAAAAATGGTATATAGGTATTCTTTTGAGGACTATCTTAAACGGAAATAGTAAACTTTCGAGTGGTATTTTCCAGCTTTTTTGAGATTCGGTGATAAAACAAAAAAGGTGACAAAACGCAATTACAAATCTTTTAAGGCAGAGCAGACAGACCCTAACAACAACTAGTTGATGGTTCCGCACGAAAGTGAACAAAGAAACATCTTCGATCGGGTATCAAAAGGTCAGAATAGAGGACGATCCAAGACGGAATAAACTTTACGAGCAAGTTTCCTTCTCGAAGACGGTACAAGAGGTCGAGGAGACGTGCGTGAGGGCGCGCCATTAGTCGCGGATAACGCGCTATTTCTTCCGACTCCTTCTACAGGCAGTTCTCCCTCCGATGCTCTTTCCGACTCCTGGTCCGATCCAAAGAGGAATCGAATTAAATTATGCCGACGCCATTATTATTAATTAAGTCCATCCTGGAGACACGTAGACCCAGTAGCAAGAGTTTTACTGTTTCAACCTCCTTAAAACAGTTGGAGCGGACCAGGATCGTGACTAATAGCTCGCGTGGTTGGCTTCCTCACTGCCTTCGCAATAAAATTATCTGTTTTATTACGTGATGTTTACGCTGAAAAGGTTCGATTCAACGCAGTTATCGTTGATATGAGAAATATAATGTTGAAATAATGTATTGAGCAGGAATGAATCATGATGAGAACGTGGTGAATAATGTTGATTTAAATTATAATCAGTAGATTTGAGCTTGCCAATGAAAGCCTAACGAGATTAATGAATAGTGGATTTTTAAGCTGAGATCACAATGCCGTCGATGTTAGTTATTTGGAAATTTGATTAGAAGCTACTTCAAAAGGAAAATTTGAAAACGCTACCGATTCAAAGATCAACCTGTTTACTAGTCCATTTCATAACCTATGATAACCTTTATGAACACGAACAATTCGTTGTCATACAAATAACATTCGTAACTGGTTAGTGTGTATAGTTTTCAGAAAACGAAAGAAATTTTCGAGAGGTTTTCAATTATTGTCGGTGTATTACTACCGATCATTTAATAAATTCTTAATGTGACTCCCTGTTTCAATGAAGCTCATGGTTTGAGTATGTTCCAAATTGAGGAATAGGTAAAGTTAGTGCCAAGGTTGCTTTGAGAATAATGAAGATTCCAGTCATTTGGGCAGTCGTCTAACCACATCATCTGGTGTAGGACCCGAACATGTTTGCCCAACCGCACCATACTTTGTCAATAAACAAGTTATGTAGGTGATCCTGTATTCTGGTTGTCGTTGTAACAGTAGGTGTGGAAGTGATACTTATACTATATGTAGCTTATACAGGTTGTGAATTGCAGACTTCGAGTGGTTAACTAGTTGAGTTCCTTTAGAGGGTCCATCATTATCATGGGCCAAAGTAGCTTTTCAACTTCTGAAACAAGAACTAATTCATTAACATTTCACTACTTGTTGCGTCACAGCTCCAATCTTCAGCCCATTATTTGTAGTTCTTGTACGACTTTGTATTATTTTCTAATACATTAGACGAAGAATCGTATTACACAAAAGTTATTGAACATTGTCTTCATAGTGGTTGCAGTTGTTTATAAGTGAATAATCGTACAAAATAGAGGTATGTTAAATTGGCTATTCAAATTTAATGGAATTAATTGAAAAACGCTGCAAATTCTTTCACAGATGATATTTTATTATTCAATTGCATGGCACTTAAATCGGTTCTGCGTTGGATGATTTGAATTTGAAATTACTAACTCTTTGGACACTGCTTAGTTTCAAATCAAGAATCATTGAATAATAAACCCCAGTGAAAGCGAGCGTTTTTTTTTTTATTTGAATTTCATTTGAAAATTTTAAATTTCGAGATATGCATAGAACACGTAAATCTGTTCTCAACCAAAATACCATCATTTGGATTGATTTGTTGATCATAATAGTGATGTGTGCCTGGATGAAATTGGCACCATAAATCGCCTATCGGACCATCAGGAAATGGTTTGAGCTACGGACCAGGGCTCATTCCATTCCTCATAGAAATTTCTTAAAAAACAGTCCAAATTTTGGCCGCTTCGACTTTTTTGAGGTTTTTAGGGATTTTACAAAACTTTGACAACCATTAAAGGGCACTTTAAATTAAGTGAGAGTGCTGGCTAAAGCATTGGGGCGTTAACGGACCAAAATTGATTTTTCCTGAAAATTTCAGATATTTTGCTCCAGCCGTTTGGGAGAAATCGTGCGTACCTACGGCGTAAGGCGGACGGACGGGAAAATTTTTATTGCAGATTCGGATTCTACACACTTTGAAACGTAAACATGAAATTTTCAGGGGGGTTCGGTTTTTTTTTTTTTTCAAGAGTGATTAAAATGGTTTAACAATAATAAACCAAAATAATTGTAATAAAATGGTGGCCTTGGCACCATAAATCGGACCTTACATCAGTAATTGTTTTATTTTGAATGAGTGAAACAACTGTTGTTATAATCGTAACAAATTTTGTTTAATCACTTCAGAATTCCTTATAATCATGTTACTTCAAAAAATCTGTCTGTTGGGTCGAGTTGAAACACAAATGTTATTGATTGACAAACATTGCCTTTGGGTTATTTTTTTTTTGACGTTTTCACATAATTTGAGATAACTTGGAACTCAGGGTAGAACACTTTAGACCAAACCCTTCATTGTAAGGGTCACTTTAAATGAACGTTGGGATTTCTTCTCTTCGGTAAAGAATTGATTCTTGACAAATCGTTGTTCGGACCAATATTCAGTTTATTAGAAACTGCAAGTAATATCAACGACTGCATAGAAAAAATTTCAGATAATTTTTTGCTCCGAGCCGTTTAGGGAAACCTATTCGTGGTGTCGTGGGAAGATCGTTCAAACAGCAGGCGATCAAAGGAAGAAAAACCAGGGATGTGCATCAGAAAATAAAATGATATGTCCTTAGTAATTCTACATACTCGTTTGAAACGTAAGATGATGAAGAGCTTCTAAAATTATCAGGGGGGTACATAAAATTTTTTACCCAAATTTCACCTAGTTGCGTGATTAAACACAATGGTTGAAGTAAATAAATGAATAATAGTTCCTATGCTTCTCATGCTTCTTTTTCCCTGAAACTCGAGTAAGTCAGGTGACGTAACGCTCCTTCCAAGGGTATCATTAGGTGTTCACAGTGGTTATGACAAAAGTTAAAAAATTCTGAAAAACAAATTTATCAAATCAATAAATCAAAATCTGAAACGTTTTTTAAAAAATTTTCAATTATAAAACCAGTGGAACTTCTAGAATTTTTGTTCACGACTTTAAATGTGTAATAACCTGCATAGTACAAAATAAGTCATTCAAGACATAATTATCAACTATCTGGCTGACCCAATCACAGTGAATGGATGTTTGTTACATATTAGTAGAACCTGATTTACAGTTTTATGGAAGTACAACTGTGAATACAAAATAAATATTAAGATAATTACTGATGTTTATTAACACATTACTAATTGTATGTAATACTCATTTTTAATAACACGTCATTCAGATGAAACAAAACCTCCGAATTCCCCCTCTTCATCGTAAAACATTGAGTCATGGATATGATTTTGGGCGCTGCATTTTCGTATACACATTTGAATGGCTTTTCGTTACGTGGGCGAAAATTAGTTTTAGTTTCCACGTTAGAATACACTTTGAGAAAACCAATCGCCAAAATGATGCCGTGGGTGTAGACAATCAGCTGACCATAACTGAGACGGTTAATTCATTCCTCACTAAATGTCCCAGATCAACCCACAACATTTTTATATACATATAATTCATTTACATATACATATACACAATTATATACATATTCTATATACATGTATATAGACCATTAATTTTTCAATCCAATTTAATCTCGTTATTTATGTATAAGACAACACTTACTTTTAGCAAAGATTACGGCGGTTACGAAATCGAACTTATTCTAACCGATCAGATGAAAAAAAAAACCTTTCTAACATGATGATGAAAAATTCCTCGAGAATTGACCCCATCCACTTCAAAATCCGGTATTTCGGAGAGCCCCACTTTTCCACCTTTTTTTTTCTTCTGAAGGAACAAATCAAGGACCCCGGTTTTACGACCGTGAGAGCTGATTCGAGTGTCGACCCCTCTGAAGCAAGTTACCACGCATCGACCACAAAACACCCAAATTTATCGCCCAATTTATACTAAAAAAATATCCGAAGGTTTTAGTTAATCTGTCATTAAAATGTCTGAAAATATTGGCGTAACCTCCGGACGAAATGCCAGTATTAGGGATCCTTTATTAAAAGAATTAGAAGCAAGCAAGATGCCAGACAAATACGTAAACGTTCGAAACCGAAAAATCAAATGAATTGTTTATAGAATGCTCATTATAACATGAATTTTGGAATGTTTCAATAAAGATTACAACGGGTACTAAAATACTTACCATATCTATTCAATAATCTAATTCATCTTTATACTGCGGATATTCTTCAACGAAACTATCAGTGATGATCATAGACTGATAAATAATTCCCATACTAGGACAAAAGCATGAATGAAGTGTTGAAACGATGCGAAAGTTGGTCAGTCGGCATACGTGTCTAGTTATAAAGCAATTAAGCAGTAGTATTGTGGTTAAACAAATCATGAAAGAGTATGAAAAATGTGGAACGAAATGGAAGTAGAATAGACTTGTTTGTAGGGATGTTTTTTTTTCGGTGGCAGGTGAGGAAATCTTTGACATCCTTAGGTGGAAATCGGATCTCCTAAGATACCCAAAAGGGACCGCACTTTGGGTTATGTGGGATTCAAACCCACTAAAACCTCACCTTCCATTTCCCACGACGGAACTCAGCCTGGAACTGTTTGACACATTACTTCAGGCTGGTTCTAGGGAGGGATTTGTTACTCCTCTCGGTCCGTGTTCTCTCTGCTTTTCCTCTCCCGTTCCTTCACAGCCTTTATTTTCAGGATCTTTTCAGAAAAGGATGCTACAGCGGTCCAGTTCTGTTCACGCTCAAGCATTTTACTCAAGATACATTCTGGTGTCAGGTCCTGAGGTGCTAGCTCCAGTGTCTGCTGAAGCCAACTTCTGTTGGCAGCCCAGTAATCACATTTAAAGGAAGTATGTAACACATCGTCATCATCCTCTTCCTTGCAATACGGGCACGCTGGGTCATCCACTTTCCCCATCCTATGCAAGTAGGCGTAGAAGAGTCCATGGCCTGAGAGCAACTGCGTCAGGAAAAAGTTCACCTCCCCATGTGGTCTGTTCATCCACGTGTCGATACAGGGTATTAAGCGTGCAGTCCATCTTCCTCGGTGTTCTCCTATCCACATCTCCTGCCAGTTAGCCATCGTGCGCTGCTTCTCTTCCTTGGCAACTGTATTTTTATTTGTTTCCCCTTTTCTATCGAACTTCCGTTCCGCTGCAATGAGTTGTATTGGGATGACTCCCGCAATTACGAGTATGGCTGGTTCCGACACAGTTCTGTATGCACAGGCGATCCGTAGTGCTCCTCTTCGTTGGACTGCTACCATTCTCTTGCGGTAATAGGCGACGTTCAAGGCGTTGTAGGGAAGTTTGATTAATGTGTAATGGGTGATTCTCAATCTACGGGCAATTTTCAGGATCTGACATTTTAAAAACTTCAATGTTTCTTTTGCTAGGTTTGTGGATGTTTATCACTCAATTGGCCTCTTTGGATGTCTTTCTTATACCCAGTCATTCAAGACATCCCATTATTCTCCGTGAAATTCAATTTGGATTGAAATTATAATAACGGCACTGCGGTTTCGGTCACAAAAATAACAATTTTGTTATGTTTTCACCTACATGACAATGACAATTCGGACTTTCAACAGAGATTCTTCCAATACTACTGGACTTTTTGTGGGTTTTAAAAATTCAACGTGATACGGCCTTTCAAGAGAATAAGTGGGTAGAAAGAAAATTTTGGGATCAAACATAATAGGTGAGCAACTAGGGCCACTAAAATGACATTGTAGTAATTTGTAACGGACTAACCTGTTTTCAGATGTCCTCACTCGATCAGAAAACACACCACTTACTGTTTAGGGAGACTCAAGCGTGTGCCCTCTTGCTTGTGACACTGCTAACACCAAAACAAGATCATCCTAGAGAATCCCCGTTTTGTTCCTTCAGGAACAAATTCTTTTTGGGCCATGGCAATGACCCTAGACTAAAGTGACCTGAATAAAGTGCAGTTAGGTTAAAAACAGGAACAGAAGCAGGGTTGAGAACCCATTGACAGCTGCTCTTCAGATGTAACTATAGACGAGAGAATTTTGATGTAATTGTAAATCTCAGGTAGAATATTCGAAAAACCAACTTGAAATTGGAAACCTCGATACAGCTACAGGTCATAGCAATGACAAATCAGGGTTTCTCAACCCTAAAAAACGTGGAAATTGTATTACCTTCCGAGGGTTTTCTATTGGTCAATGAAGTACTCAATAAATGTATCCAAGTTAAGGGGAAAAGTTGAACGTCTGACGACTGAATGTGCGTGTCAGCGTGTCATTTACACGAATTTGCACGTAGTTTGAAAATCGCCCAGTTACGATAATGAAAATGTGTGTCGAAGAGCTCAGATTAGTAACGGTGAATAAGTGTTACGAGTCCATTGGTAGTGACCGAAAGAACGCATGATATAGAGGTTTGCAAATCTGACCAAAATGTGCAAATCTCAACTAACAGAAACGGTTTTCTATGTATTCATTTCGGAACCACGTCACATCCTCAAAACAAATGTCAAACCCTCAAAACAAATGTCGAACCCTCAAAACGTTATTGTTAAGTTTCATTGTCCATTCCAATCCAGAGACATTTACAGAGATTCAATGTGAATAGGTACAGTCGAATATAAATCAATTTTCTACAGCTCAGATAATTATGGTTTGTTATTTCCAATTGTAAAGCAAAACTGCCTTTGTTATCGCACAGCCCAACGTTTATTAATCCTTTCTAAACAGTAATTTTCCGTTTTATGGTATTCCAAACCTGTAATGTCCGTCCTTCTAACGACGTACGGGCCATAAAAGACGTTAGACTTTTTTATTAGAAAATAACATAACAACTGAACAGCCCATCAAGACGTTAGACTTGATTAAAAAAAAAATGTTTTTCCGCACATGGACTCCACTTGAGGTCTAGTAGGTCCTAACTTCTAGCCAACCCGATCGCCTAACACGTTTAGGTGGTTGGGGTCCAAACAACGTGGTTTTCGTGGTTTTTACTGACGTAGGTAAGGCGAGTGTCATTTTCTTGTCATCGTGGACGAAAAATTTGAGTGGGATAGTGACCCCAAAAACCTCACAATGACAGATAAAATGATTATAAGAACCCTGAGATAGAATTGAGAGCGTATTCGTAGGTTTACATTCCAAACACAGTGTTTACTCTGACATACATGCCTTGAGTTTTGACGAAAAGAGAATTAATTGTTTTATTCAGTTCATTGAACAGCAATTTTCGTGTAGAGTTTTGAATACCCTTTTCTCAATTCGGTAAGAACATTAATTCAGGTTCATTCCCATAGCTGTTTAATTGTCATTCAATTGACATCTGAATCTGTATTGTTCATTTTGGTTTATTATTTTGAATGGCAATTTTAGTTTCATTTGTAATCTCCCTCAAACATAAGGCTGTGGACCAAAACGTGACTAAAACGTGGTTTCCGAGGTGTCTACTGACACATGCAAAGGGGGGTGTTATTTTCTGTGTTAAAATTCGCCGCGTTCTTGAGTTTCAGGGTCGAGGCTAGTAAATCCTCTACTGCTATTCTCAGTCATTAAATTATTCTGGATTTTACAAAAAAAAGAATAGAATGAAATTTTTGAATTGTGATATCAAAGAATGCTTCAATGCGGGATTTTTATGGTTGATTTCCATAAAAACTAGTTCTAGAGATTTTAAATAAATTCACTACCGCATCAATGCATTCGTACTTTCTATTCGTACTGATACCGACGATAATGTAAGCTGATTGTGGGACAGACACAATTTATCAATATCAGGCTTGTTAGTTTATACTATTTTTTACTCAGAGAATTTTGTTCACTGTCAAAAGTAAAATATGAATTTTGGATCCTGTAAAATTAATTGAAATGGACTTGGCTCCGGGGGTTGGGTAATTTGTATGACATGATGTTTGTCCTCGGAAAGCTTCCGTGGCAATGAATTCAATAACTATGGAGAGAAATAATGTTCTGTGGTCTGAGTAACTCGCAGGCGTAAAAGAGCTACGTGCGGCTCAACTGGGTGGGCGGATAGGTAATGTTTGAGGAGCTCTGCCGCAGTTTCCTACCGATAGTTAAGTAGTTTTCAAGCACGCTTCTCGTGATGTTTGCTTTTCAGAGAGGATGCCATAATAATTATTATCAAACCCTTCCAGTCAGGAATGATCATAGGTCCTTTAATGAGATTCATAAAGCCTGTTATACCTCTAATTTTTCGCATGTCGGAGACGATTTTCTATGAATTCAGGTTTTGATTAACATTAAAAGCGTTACCTCGTTCATGAACTGGGATCTCAAGTGTATTGCATCTGGTGAGTATCTATATTAGAGGATTCTTCGCACTTTCTTTGAATTTATACCGATAAAGAAATACAAAGTTTAAGCTTTGGGTGTTGTTGATATCGAGGGCTCTCTCTACCGTATGTAGATATCTTTAGGAAAATACCGCCCTACAGATCCAACAGAAAACAATTCGACCCTACAGATTAGAAAAACACGTTTCTTGTGGTAATTCTGACTTTGTGCGTTTGCTGTCACTTTGGCAGCGTCCGAACGATTTACCAGTTCCGAAAACTCTACACAAAGAATAGCAACCCTAAAGTTGTCAAACGCTGTTCATATGCTCTTGTACTACAAAAATAAAATCACAATCAGCATATGATTGGGATTATCACATGTAAACGTAAATCGGAATGTTCAAATCATTGGATTTCCTCGAATGAAATGAAATAAAATGAAATTAACGAAGTGAAATCCTTGATCGTGAGACACTTACTTATTAGGTAAAAATTAGGCAAATTATAGTGTTATTTATATGATATTCTTACGGGATTCTAAAACTCAAATATAATTGACAACGCACGTATTGTTTCCTTTTCATTCTATTATTTTCAATAATGAATTTGTTCTCGACCAACACCAAATGTTTTTAACCACCGCGAAAAAATTAGTGTTAAGTTTCAAGATGTTCTGAGTACAAAAATCGAACTTTTTTCTTGTTCGATTAGAAAGGTCAATTATACAGGGTTTAAGGATCCTAATGTTCAAAAGTCCGGGGATCGATTCTGGAGTTCATTTCCCTTTTATTCAGAGGTATTTTACTCTTAACATTTTTTTCGTCTCTCCGACCAGGCTTAACTGACAATGCCGTATCTCCCTTGTACTACCCTTTAACATCAATTTTGAGAGCACCGTTGGAAAGAGCGTTATTTTTCTTATCACTTTAGATCCAAATAACAAAATTTCAATTTGACCTAGAAGGTAACATATTAGGCCGAGGATCAAAATTATAAGAATTCGTGAAACGACTTTGCTCCATAATTTCTCTTTCTCATAATAAGCAGTTTTTGTAATTCACACTCCCAAGGGAAAACTTGACCGAAATCTCAGCTCTCCAACAGTGTTAGCAGAAAAAAAATTTTTAAGTAGTATTTTTTAAGAAAATTACCTTTTGAATTGAGGAAAACGTGGTTTTATACCGTAACAAACATAAATAGGAGGGACCATACCACTTTAGTGGTAAAATCACACTAACCATCACAGCAGATAACAGTAGAAACTTACTTCCAATTGGCCAATGGTATTAAACTGATGTAGAAATTAATTCCATTTTCCTTGGGTAGGGTATAAATAGGTGATCTTATAATCTTTTGTTTGGAGCGTATTTATTTCTTCGTATTTGATTAGATACGTTTCGTCCTGCAGCGAGGACTTCTATAAGTAGAATTTAGGCATTGACGTCGTGGTGCCACCACACATCTCTTCAGTTGTTGTTTATTACTTGTAGCTCAGGTAAGTGAAGTTGTTAAAATGCTCTCTCATCTTTTCATACATACAAAATGTCATGATTAAAAACTTCGTTGGTATCAACTGCGTTAATTATTAACAATTATTATGAACGACAAAAGGGGGAGAGAGGAGAGCTGCAAGTAAAAATGTGATCTTTTATGTTCGCAGGATGGCACAGGGGAAGCTGAATGAGCGCGTGGTTGCTGAGCTTCGGTCTCCCCTTCACCAATACGTGAGCTGGGTAAGGGAGATGTATGGTGAAGCAACCCTGACAGATTGCTGTCCAACCTAACTAACTGTGTGTGACAGGTAGACCGTGTGGACTATGTCCTTCCGAGGATGGCGTGCGTCGACACAGTATTCTCAAGCAGGCGGTTGCATGGCTCAGGAGAGAGACCTGCCTTTGAAGGTACAGGAGGAATGGAGAAAAGAGCTGGCTGCCCTGATCAGGGAGTGGGATCAGGCCTGGAGCACGAGTGCAAAGGTGGCGGAAGAGCCACCTGCGACAAGAACCTTGACACCAGAAGACGCGTCAATGGTTCCTCTGTCCCATGGATGCACCCCTTCAACCAGCACCCTAGGGAGAAGTGAGAATCTGTTCCAGCTGAGGCCCTCCAAGCCTTGAACAGCAGCCAACACACTTCGCGACCACACCTGTAACGAATCCTTTCTAGCTCTGATCGGAAGTCCGTGTTACCTACCCAACTCCTATAATTGGTCAATTTTAGGTAGGAAGTGTCCAGTGAAAAAATACACAAAATAAGCAAGAAAGGGCAACGCCCTGCAACGTTACCTATCACACTTTCGTAATTGTGCTAAAACGTTTCCTGTAACGCTTGATTCAACGTCTAAAATCGACTGCAATACTTTTCTAACACAGCTATCGTGCAACAAAGCCCTGTAAAAATAAACTTTTCGTTCCTTCAGAACATGGCTTGCTTTATCAATCACAAGGTGACACAATACTAGTCCAAGTTAGCATAAATCTTTTAATCGTTACATTTCAAAACTACCTGTAACGTTCCTCCTTGTTTCTTCGTTTTAATAAATCAAGTTCCATTTTCCTATTTCATTCTATAACTCTTGAGGTTGACAGCCATTTTGAAATCTATGGAGACCACAAGCTTGCTAGTTTGAGGTGGAACTTAACGATTCCACATTTGAGTCCCACAGAGTTACGAACCTGCCCTTCAGGCGTTTATCACTGGATGTAACGTTTCATCGTTTAGCTTTATCACCCAGTCGCTTAAACAGAAACACGCTAGATAATTACTACTTATCTAGTATGTTCCATTTTATCTCGTACGATTTCAGTTGTTCTCTTCGTAAATTGCAGCGTCTATGTCGATTATCAATATCTCGCACCATAGCAGGTACCTACTTTGATAACAGCTTTTGTTTCGTATAGAGAGACGAGGTTGTAAAGGTTGGTGTCCACAAACGAGGATGACGTACGAGGAAGTCATCATACCGATTTTGAATATCTAGAAGGAAGAAGGAGCGATGGGCCTAGTTCATATAATGTACCTACCACAGACTACTAGATATTATCTAATATTGATAGATCAGTGATTTACATGGAAGAGATTTTATAACCCAGAAATCATTGAGTGGAAGCTTCCCACCAACTTCACTGTATTTTCCAGCAGATTTAAATTCACTTTGTTACATATACACGCTACTCCATTTTAATGCCGTTATGACTGTACAAACAAATTACTAATAAATAGTGTACCGCAGACCTCTTCTAATAATCATAGATGAACGATTTACATGGAAGATTATCTAATGCGGAAACAGTAATCCATTGTTTAATAAAGTGCAACTGTTTATCTCTTGTATCTCTCACTTTTGACGAATAAACACATTTATCCAAAACTCCTTGAAATCTCAATACTTTTATTGGGCGCTTCATACTTGTAGGTTGGCCTCACACTAAAACAGACCGACCGGTCGGCGCCTATTAACCCGCGATATTTTCACGACGAGTAATTGCCTCTCTTCTGAGGGGGGCTTGAGAGAAGAGAAGAGGGAGATAGAATGAGAGAGAGCGAGAGGGAGAGCCAAGTGGATAGAGCGGGAAAAATTCTTATTTGGCGCCGATTTAATCCAGAGCGAGCTTCGCCTGGTGATGGCAGGATGTCTTCTATTTTCTGTTGATGCGGGGCGAGCCGCGCCCAGACCTTGCTCTCTAAAAAGGCTATAAGTTCAAGGCCCAGACCGCTCTCGGCTTGTGCTCAACACTTGTTCCACTGCATCACTCTCGGCAGATTGCTATCAGGGAGTCTTGGGGCACCAATTTGCAGGCGATAGCCGGCCATTTGCTTGCGTAGAACATTTCTCGCTCCACCGCAAGAATGAAAAACGGAAGAAATAGGTAGTAGCTGTTTCAATCATTGGGTTAGATGCTAACGTCCGCTATTTATAAGGCACGTTGTATTCCGACGGATGCCACTGAATATATACAACGTATTAAAATGGTAGGTTCTGTTTCAGGTTCTGAGGGGGTAAAGAAGCAACATCGGGCTTAATTCGACGTAGTTTCAAGCAAGATACCTTGCCTTTTTATATACGAACTGTAATCGATTATATACCAAGAAAGAAGGCTCTTGGGATAAAAATGATATATGCAACGACTGCTTTGATTTGATCTTACGGTTCGTCATCAATGTTGCCTGTAATTCAGTATCATTTTCCGACCATATGTGATTTTTGATACAAGTTGAGTATCTTCGTAACGATTGATTTTTGTATCGTAAGATGTACCTACAAAAATACTCATTCACATACATAAAATATAATTATGTATCATTTATATTATCATATTATGATAGTTTTCCCGTTTAGATCAAAAGTAGAAAGCTGGTATGTACTTCAAGGTTTCTAATTTTGATCACCAGAAAAATTCGTGGTAATTTCCTGATCGGGCTTTGTTAATATTCAAGCAGCTGGTGCTCTCCCTTCCTTGGAGAATTTCCATCACACAATTATTAACGCGAAAACGAAGAGATAAGTTGCCCCATAGATAAGGAGGAACCTCCCTTTGTTATCGTCCATTACGTTGATTCCCAAATAATTTATTCAGATATTTAATAGAAGATTCGTTGAGCCGGCTCTAAACGATGTATAACGCCTGAGTCAAGCTATGGTTTCCCAGTCTAGTCTGCACTAAAAATACAGATATCATACCTATATAGGTATATATTATACATATAAATCTAAATGTATTTTTGTGTATGCATTTTAACAACAAAATTTGTCTCTAAACTCATCCGCATTGGTTCAGATGGTTCTCCATGAAATTATTGCCGATTATGACAAAAACTGTCCTAGCCAATTGACTTTCGGTTTATTATTCAATAATAAACCATTGTAATTGCTCTTGAAAAGAAAATTCTAACCCCCCTGAAAATTTTATGGCTTACGTTTCAAAGGGTGTAGAATCCGAATCTGCAATAAAAAATTTTCCGTTCGTCCGCAATACGCCGTACGCACGATTTATCCCAAACGGCTGAAGCAAAAAAGCTGAAATTTTCAGGAAAAATCCATGTTGGTCCGGCGACGCAGCCAATTCTTGAGCCAGCTCTCTCACTTAATTTAAAGTACCCTTTAAGGGTTGTCAAAGTTTTGTAAAATCCCTAAAAACCTCAAAAAAGTCAAGGCGGCCTAAATTTGTACTCTTTTTGAAGAACACTCCACGAGGAATCGAATGAGCCCCTCCCCAGGTCCGTAGGTCAAGCCATTCCCGACCTATGGCCCGATTTATGGTGCCAGCATTCGCGTCATTTTCGTTTATTATTGTTTTTGTGTTGATATCAGTAACCTAGTGATGTAGTGATGTAGTAATGTGGATACTGGAGTGAACTCCTAAAAGGCTTTGTAGCCGATACACGGGTTGAAGCATTCTGATAACCACAAAAAACGCTGCAAATTCTTTCACTGGGGTTTATTACTCAATTGGCTTGCGGTCATGATTTGAATTTCTACTAAGCTTTGGAGTGTGCGTGTTTCACAGATGATAGAGCGATTATTGAATTTCAGGAGGCACACAAATATGATCAACTGATCAATCCAAATAGGTATTTTGGTTGAGAACAGATTTACGTGCTCTATGCATATCTCCTGAAATTCAATAATCGCTCTATCACCTGTGAAACAGGGACACTCCAAAGCTTAGTAGAAATTCAAATCATGAACGCAAGCCAATTGAATAATAAACCCCAGTGAAAAAATTTGCAGCGTTTTTTCTATATGATGAAAATGTATCCCCCATTTCCGTACTAACTACCTAGATTATCGTCCGGCCTTAATTTCCCTACAAATTAACTTTCATAACTTCCGCTCCGTAAGGAAGGGAGCCATATTATAGAAAGTCAAATCCCCCTGACCAAGCCTTTCTCTCTGGCTTCTGTTCAAAGCGATTAAAATCGCCAGGTTCTCCTACGTTATGATGGTGGTGGCCGCCCGAGGGCGAAGTGAAAATGTTGCGATATTTTTAAAAGTTATAAGATGAAACTCGATAATAGCATTACAAGACAAATTACATCTTGGTGGTGGAGGGGGTGCGCTTGCCTTTTGATGGTGCGAGGTAGATAATTGGAGTCAGTTCAGACGGTCAACAGATATTATTATATTGGTGTCCGGGTTGAGGTGTGGTGGGTGCGAGGTTTAATTTTATGTTATATACAACCACCCAGGTGCGTAGAAGGATGCGGGAAAGACCAAGATATGCAGACGAAACGTAATTGACGGGCACACAAAATCTCCAGTAGAAGAACCACATATTGTTACCGCAGTAGGCATTCGACTTGTAAGGATAAAGGGTACCTCCAAATTATTTGTTGAAAATTCGAGCGTAGACTACCTGGCAAATCCAATTACAAAACACACTCCATAAATACTTTTGGTTTATTACTCAATAATAAACCATTGTAAAAGCTCTTGAACCCCCCTGAAAATGTCATGGTTTACGTTTCAAAGGGTGTAGAATCCAAATCCGCAATAAAAAATTTTCCGTCCGTCCGCCGTACGCACGATTTCTCCCAAACGGGTTCAGCAAAAAATCTGAAATTTTCAGGAAAAATCTATATTGGTCCGACAACGTCCCAATTCTTTAGCCAGCACTCTCACTTAATTTAAAGTGCCCTTTAAGGGTTGTCAAAGTTTTGTAAAATCCCTAAAAACCTCAAAAAAAGTCAAGGCGGCCTAAATTTGGAATTTTTTGAAGAACTTTCCATGAGGAATCGAATGAGCCCTTCTCCAGGTCCGTAGCTCAAACCATTCTCGATGTATGGCCCGATTTATGGTGCCAACATTTGTGTTATTTTGGTTTATTATTGTTTTTGTTTTAATTGCAGTAACCTAGTGATGTAGTGAACGTGGATACTGGAGTGAACTCCTAAAAGGGTTTAAAGCCGATACACGGGTTGAAGCATTCTGATAACCTTAAAAAAAACGCTGCAAATTCTTCAAGATGATAGAGCAATTACTCAATTATTATTGAATTTCAGGAGGCACACAAATCTGATCAACTGATCAATCCAAATAGGTATTTTTGTTGAGAACAGATTTACGTGCTCTCCTGAAATACAATAATCGGTCTATCACCTGTGAAACAGGGACACTCCAAAGCTTAGTAGCAATTCAAATCATTAACGCAAGCCAATTGAATAATAAACCCCAGTGAAAGAATTTGCAGCGTTTTGGATTGGACCAATGTATTTTCTTAAATCAATATCTCCTTCGAATACAGATTCAACAACTCACCAACTATAGGATAGATTGGGCGAAAAGGTTCATTAGAGAAAGGTCCAACACAAGCGTAGTTTATGTTGCATTAGAAAATTAGGAGGATTTATCTTAAGCTATTCTGTTTACAATGCAACTAGTAGAAAATCAGCTTAGTTCACAAACGTAATGCAAATGATTAGAATAAACAGAACCATGTTTAGAATAATTAGAAGAATCATGGTTTTAAACAGTATTCGAGATTATATGGTAGAAGTAGGGGTATAATTAATTTATCATCATATTCATCTATTTATTGTGCTTTCTAACCGTTGTGATTTTTTAAGCACTGTTTTTTTTTATTGATTGTGATTTTTAAGGAGATTTTGTGAATACCTATTGAACGTTATGAAATGCTCGCAGCAAATGAAAGGCACTTATAAATACCTAGATTTATTAATTGGTCAAAGGTTCATTATAGAATTGGTGAAATTAAAAAGGTTCATTATAGAAAGTTCCAAAAAATTATGAGAATCTATACTTCTAATATGATTATCACAGAATCTAATTTTAACAAATTCAAGCTACATTTAAGCCAATTTAGTAGCTAAGCTACTTTCCAAGTTAACTTTCAGAGCAAGATGAACTGTTGCAGAGACTCCGTAGGTGCTGATACGGACATTTCCCAGGATTTTATCAATTGAAATCTGTTTGAGGCATTCTGAAAAGATTCCGTGAAAATTAAACTTTTTCTATTTACATTAACATGCTGATGCTTAGCGTGATAGTTTAACAGAGGTGATCACACTGACCTTTGTAACAAAGAAGTCTACCTCAAGTTCTGTTATTCAATTTCTCTTTTTTCCTCTTTTATTTACATAATCTTGTAATTACCGGTATAAGTACAAACAACGAAAGAGCGATAATAAAATATCAACAGGCTCCGAATAAAATGTCAACATCTTAGTTAATAGGAAATAAATCAACCACAAGAAGATTAAGACACAAAGTTCTGTATTATTATCAATGTCAACACTACTGAAATATTAATTTAGAAATTAAAAAAATGTATTCAACCTAAAAATGTAAATTATTATTTGTTAACAGACTAAACTAGGATATTTTCTTCATAACGTGACCTTTTCCTGAGAAATGTTTATACCCGTCATAAATTCTAAACGAGAAGTCCAATCCGAATAATTTAAAGTGGTGTTTAAACGTACAGAACCAATCTTAATTATCAAACTATGTAAATTAATAAGGATTAATATCATGATATTTATTTCCATCAACAACCGTTATTGTAGCGTAACTATGATAGTTAGGCATACGCTATCGGCGATTTTCTGTGACCAATTATGAGTGCTATTGATATTTTAAGCGAAGCACTGTTTTAGATATTTATTCCCACGTAATCAACCTTGAACCATATAAATTGATAGGGATTGATATCATGGAACCGATTTCGCTAGTATTTGACTCCTCTGGTATTTCCAAAAACGGTTATTGTGTCTTAACTGTAATAGTGAGGAATATACCACCTTTTTTTGAGCAATCGTGATTACCTATACTCTGCGAGCACGTAGCGCTATTTAATTTATCGGGAATAGTTTTCGAAGCTCGCAAAATAATGAGTTTTATACGCAACATTTTGATATACATTCCATTTTAGGTGGGGATCTCCAATTTTCTCGAAAAAATAGACATATCTTTCTTAGGATGAACGATTTTTTCAAGTCGGTAGAGGAGTTTTCCGAGCTGAATCGGAACAGATTGATAAACTAAAAATCATTGATCCGTACAATATTTTTATTGATGTACATCGTAACAGACAAAACTTGGTTTGAATAAGATATTGTTTAGCAAACATTTTCATAATTAATTTGATATTAAATCATTTATTGGTAAGACAATGTGACAAACTTGACGTATAGATTATATAAGTCAAAAATAGGAAAATCAGCATATAATTCTAAGATGTGAGACTGAAACTGTTTAATTTTCAATATTCTATGCGGACAAGTGAGGCTTAAGTACGTCTTTGATAAAACCTACGTTCGTTCTCTCCATCATACTTATAAATTGATGTCAAAAGACTCTGTAAGTATCACCTAGTTGGTTTGATCCAACTCATTTTTTATAATATTTCTGACAATTTTACTCTCTTCATTTCACTGTCATCCCATTAACGATATGTACGGGCACGGTACGCAATAGGTACTATTACATAACTAGGAGCCGCGAAGCAGGCGATTCGGGGCTCAAACACAGCAGTTTAATGTTTAACCTCGAGTTTGTTACTAATTTATGGTTTCTCGGATCTCAAGTCAATTCTGAGGCCGGTTCTACCCACAGTTAACTTAAGTGCGTAGAACTACCTCACTGTGCCGTAAATCCTTGAGTGTGTGAGTGAGTTATCTAAGTAGTGATTGAGTGAGTTATTCAAGTTGTGAGTTGATGAATATAAACGGTTGAAATTCGAACAAGCATTTGAATGCAGAAAAGGATTGATTTAGAGGAAAAACTTGTTTTTTGCTTCCATGTCTACCTACAAACACCGGAAACACAGTTTTCACTTTTGGTAGATGACAATTTTTTTTCTCTCGATTCCAAAAGGAACTCTTGGTAAAAAAGGCATTCCAGTTATATCAGCTGATTCAGTCGTCACCATTAAATTAGCGGTTTTTAGCATATTCAAATCTTCACACTCACCTTATTTTTTACATTCTTTTTCCCGCCAAAGATTGAACGGGGCTCAAAGGGGCCCAATTTGGCTCATATGATTCATCAAAGTCAGTCAATAGTGAGCATAAATAAATTTGCATTAGGGGAAGGTGGGGCAATTAGAGACGCGAAGGGGTAATAAGAGACAAAAATATTTTTTTCTGTCCGAACCTTTGACTTTTCGTAAGCACTTCGTAACAAATAGAAACCCCACGATTTTTTTGAGATTTATAGCAAAATTCAGGTAAGAGAGAAAAATAGTCGAATTTTCTGGGGGAGTTTTGTCTCTTATTGCCCACTTAGGGTCAATAAGAGACAGATGTAAAAATCTTCAATGGGCAAGTCAGAAACACTTCTAGAGACGTTCTAACGTAATAAGAGACAAGTGGCAACTTGTCTCTTAATACCCTAAAAGTTTCAGGCTTCCAGGTTAACAACAAAAAAAGTTTCAAATTTTCAAAAATTTTCACCAAAACTGCCATTTAAAAATGGACCAAAATTTCTAAGGTCCTGGGAACAGCCCATTGCTGCACAAACCAAATTTACTTTCAAAAAAGCGTTCAAAATTGAAGGGCACTCCAAAGAAACAAATTAGGTTGAACAAATCACCGTTTTTTCTTCCTACTTGTCACTGCTTTGGACAAGCTATATCACATAATATTATCATCATAAAGTACGTCACAGCTCTAGATCAGTCTTCCAAAATAAATGTAAGAAAAATAATGTTACTGATCAGTCTTTGAAAATAAAATTCGAACCTTATAAACATTATAAACCTAATTTTTTTGACTGAGAATTATTGACATAGGAAGGTCTGATTCTCTTTTGAACATTGAAAAACTTGAAAAAACTTGACATTGCCAAATAGAGAAAAATAAAAACATGGTATGTAACGTGTAGAAGGAATCCCAACCAATCTTTAGAAAAAATATAGAATTCCTATTCAAATTATATATTAATAGAGACTGGGGTAATATGAGACAAACTGTCTACAATTGCCCCAGCTGTTCACCAGCTGGAGGCAATAAGAAACATCGCAATAAATAATTAAGGAGTGGTCGTACAGGAATCCGGCAAAGAGATATTGAAGAGAATTGCATAAGAAAAGTCTGGAAAAACTTACCAGTTCGTAAAAGCCGGGTTGTTGGGCGGACGGAGCACTGACGGATAATAAGAGACACGCGTAACCTGACTTTGAAAGGAAGGGTTTTCGTAGATTACTCGGTGTTGCCACGGAATGTGTCTGCGGATTTTCCTGACCCACTAAAATTTTACATCAGACCCCTGGTGACCTCTGTAGGCACTTTTTGGACAAATACAGCTTCGCGGGATATTTTAAAATCCTCATGTCTCTCATTGACCGTGTCTCTGATTACCCCACCTTCCCCTATCTAAAACGTTGTATATTTGTAATTTTTCTTAAATATTACCCTGGAGTATGTCAACATTGATTCAAAGTGGTCCTTGGCACATTTGTTATACAAGTTTTTTTCCAGGTTTTTGGTCTATTCAAGTGGATGCCTTTGTAATTTACGTTGCTAATCACAATAACTGACTAATGAAGAAGCTTTTAATTTTAAGGGTGTCAGCATGCGATTTGCACACATAAAGAAGTTCTGAACAAATATGTATGTAGAACTGGGGTACATGTATGTAGGTTGAAGTTTGTTTACTTGCAGATTTTATGAGGTTCGCCTAAGACTACGCATTGGCGGACTGATGAATACTGCATTAGTTGCCCTACATTGGGTTAGCCTTGGTTGTTTAGGAAACGCCACCGTACATTGAATGGGTAAGTCGGTGCCGTGAACCTATCGAAATCCCTTTTCTACCCCCAAGAAACGGACACTTTCGCGAAACTGCGGAGAAGGGTGGAAAACGTGCGGTCCATAATTTCTAGCCTATTTGCAATGTAA
This sequence comes from Creontiades dilutus, assembly GCA_031894815.1. NCBI lineage: Eukaryota > Metazoa > Arthropoda > Insecta > Hemiptera > Miridae > Creontiades > Creontiades dilutus. The sequence goes on from JAVIWC010000240.1 coordinate 1,625,652, forward strand.
GACTGCAGCGATCATGAGATTCGCTCTTATCCATTATCCGTCGTGCGCTCAACGTCCCATTAAATCCGGCTGTGATAAACGGCTTCATTCATGTATTGCCCCAGCTAAGCTCACGGGGCGATTGTGAGCTCCGAGTGTAGTGAGAGGAGGAGAGCGAACGAGAGCTAGGAGGGGCACAGGCCACGAGCTCGCTAAGATGCTACTGGTCAGATAAGTTAGATAATGATTGCTGATAGAACACACTGCGTTCTGATGTCCAGGGTTGGGCTGGGCTGAGTACGCTTGGAGGCTGTTCAAGGAGTCGCTTATACTAAACCATAAACGCACCCGTGTGAGACGGGCTGGTATACACCCCTATCCTCAAATTCACACTGGTTGAGTACCTCTAAGAAGAGCATAAAACTGATTGCTAAGTGACAGTATGAACGTGTGTGTGCGAAAATAGGAAAGAAGTTTTACTTAGGTTATAATATTTTTCACGATCAACAACCACCCCACTTTGCTCCGATGTAGTTCACTTTGTTATTGTCTCGTATTGTTACGAGTAGGTCGGATGATCTGAACTGAGATGACGTCTCGAAAGGCCCTATGAAGTCGGTTCGAACAGTTCTCTCCGCGATGCTGACCAAACAACGTACTGAGTAGTAGTAGTAGTGATTTATTTGTAAAGTCATTACAACATTACAATGGAGAAGCGCAATACATGGACTAAAAAATAAATTGAAATCTCCTTGAAATACATTGAAGTTGCTTAGGGCTCACATAGAACAAAATGGTATGGTATATATGTATAAAAAATAGAGAAGATTGAATAATAAAAAATAAAAAAATATATTTAAAAAAACAGGAAAGGTACAAAAAATACATCAGATATGTAGCAGTAATATTAAGAAATGAAACATGATACTTCAACTGTAAAAAAATTTATGCTGTGTAAAGCAATCTTCTCTTCATAGCCGCTAATAGAAATGAGTAAACTTTGACCGCTTTATCATTGGTTTCCAGTCTCAAAATGACCGACATGTTATCGAAGGAAAGAGTGTCCATGCCGAACCACTGCTCCCTCTCCCCGACAATTGCCGGACATGAACCCAGAAAGTGGAGTAGGGTGTTTTCCCCTTGTGCCACACACATAGGACATTCCTCTGATTGGTCAAAACGTACCCTAGTCCCGTGGACATAAATTGAGCACCACTGAATTCCACCCAACCTGATTTGGCAGAGCAATCTCTTACAATGAATACCCAACTCAAAATCGTAAAAATTCTCAGATTCCGTTGTTGGAGCTAGGATTTTGTAAATATCACTGAACGATGAAGTCCACACTCTCTCCACATCCTTCCTTCGACAACAACCAATAAACACATCCACGATTTCCTTCCTATTCTTCCGGAACTCATTGTAGTTCTGGGTTTCCCATAATGCACTATAGCCACATTCCCTAAATAAGGATTCCATGAAAGATGCCCAATTTAGTTTTAGATCGCATTTCTTTTTTTGCAAATCATACAAGCGCAGGAAACAGATTCTTGGCATTCTAAACTCCTCCATGCAACATAGCTTCACCCACCAATTCAACGCTCTTTTAACAACCTGAACTCTACTATGTTCCAGACCAAATTCAATACGGACCATATAGCCTGGAGTGTTTTTTGCCAAAAAGAAAGCAGTCTTGAAAACAACGTACTGACTTTATGCCTTGTAACTTTTTCCATAATTATAACGGACGATGTTAGACACCATATCGCCACAAACGCCCCACATCATCAAGGTGAAATTCACCTTTTACAATAATACCTTTTGGAATGTATTTCGGAGCCATTTAGTTAGGAGCAACTAACCTTATCACAAAATTAGGTTTTCATATATTTTCAAGCCTTATTTTTCACACAAGATACCTTGTTAAGGAAATCATTTGTTGCCCCCCTAGAAGATAGGAACAAAACTGGTAGCCGAGCATTCAGTTCACGGTAAATGCTAAATGCGACCATCCGACAACCGACCCAATGTGTTGCTCAATACGTCACCAATATTTCCACGCAGCGAATTCGCGTAGAAAAATTTGTATTATGTATTATTAAGTTGATAAATATAATAATATTTTTAAGCTGCTTTTATCAACAACAAAGAACGTTTAACTTAACGATCTTAAATTTCTTACGATAGTTATCACAGAGATTGTCAGTAAGACAATGTAATTTTCAAAAAATATATGTAGTCTAATAAGCTTCACGGATTGGTGGATTGGTCTATAACATGTGAGGTAATATAATTCTCCGATTCAAGCGTTCAAACGAACTTAGAATTTAATACGGATGTCTAAATAATAAAATTAAATTAAGTTGAAGCCACCATTTAACCAGTCAAACGCGGATGTACTAGTGAAATAAATAGTGGACAATTATTATAATACTTGAATAATATGTATACCTACCACTTCCTACATCTGTAGCAAGAGCACAGTGCTCTTGAAAATTAATGCTTCGTAAATTTATGGATCAACGGACAAATATTTAGGTCAAGGCGCGGCCCCAAAAGTGCCGACGTAGGCAGCTGGTCAAGTTGAAGAGTAGCGAACCTTGATTCTAACCCTCATCAAATTCAAGGATGATTATCAACATCTCGATAAAGCAATGTTATCGCATGCCCAGCGGCTACTGGTGACTATTGGTTTGACAATAATGTGAGAATATAATAGCGTTCGTTCCCGACAACATTCCAAATATCGGTAAGATCGGACTACTGGAACCTGAGAAAATGAAACTTGGACGATTTTACGCTTGCTCATAAACAGAATGAAGTATTGATTGTTGGGGGGTGAAGTTCATTGTGAATCATCTATACCCTAACCGAACATTTCCTGTAAACGTCATTAAAATTGGTTGGAAATCATAAATAGAGCTTTTTACAATGATTTTACTTCTTCATATCCGTAGCAGTTGCTATTTATACACCATGACGAAGATCAATAATATTATTGAACCTTTATTTTCTGAATACCCTTGAAAATGTCGAGGATATCGGATAGCCAGAACTTTGAAAAATAATGCTTGTTGGATTTTAGGTTTGCGCATGCACAGAGTAATCTGTTGATTTTTGAACGATAGCATTTATATTGGCCCATTTAGAGGCTAACCCGCACATTCACTGAAAATTATATCGAATTCGGATGAAAACTACAGAAATTAAGCTTGCTCCAAGGTTCTGTGCCCATAGCCCAACACACACACACACACACAAGGGGAGAGAGATAAAGAGAAAGAGAAAGAGAAAGAGAAGAGAGAGAGAGAGAGAGAGAGAGAGAGAGAGAGAGAGAGAGAGAGAGAGAGAGAGAGAGAGAGAGAGTAACTCCTTGCACCCCCTTCCCTACCATGATTGACGCCCCCACCTCGGTTTTTTGTATTTGAAACTTAATTTCTCAAAGAAAAATTTCGTAATCCTGAAATTGAGTATACCATTGGAAAGCTCATGAAATGAGGAAGTTTTTATGAGATTTGACAACTTCTTGGCCCATTTTTGGAACGTCGGCTCTGTTTCGAATTTTATCGAAAAATTTCAAATTTTTCAAATTTTCCCTTTCACTGCGATTATGAAAAGAGTTATCGAAATGTTATAAGGTTGAAATTATGTTGATCTTATAGTAAATTTAATGCTGAATCCGAAAATGTATAATAAAATTAAAATGGACGCTTCAGTGTTCCAGAAAACTCGATTTCATGACGTGAGGTCGGAGTTGACCGTGAAAGCACTAAAAAAATCATAACTATCCAATGGACTGAGATAGGACTCCCACTCTGGCGGCATTCTACTCCATTTTCAATGTAGTTTTACCCAAAAAAAAATTTTCACACTGATCCCCATCCACCCTGTATAATACATTTTTCATACGAGTCACTTAAACATGAGTTTTTCGCCTGTGCAAAAACCCTGATGATCATTTCTAATAAGTGAAAATGCCTACAATGAAAATCTTACACAGAAAGCGACTTATCTAACTTTAACCACATTAGCTATACGTTGAGTCTGTTTTGAAAAGGCGTAGAAACGCAGGAGGGTCCCTATCGTATATTCTGAACTGATAAGAAGATCCGTTGATCAGAAGAGTCAACTCGAGTTATCCGATAACAGATCCTTCCTCGGCCCTAATTACAGTGATAGCCCATCTATAGTGAGACAGCCCCTTTGATACCAGGTTCTCCGGGAGCCTACATGACTAGGAATGGCTGCCGTTGTGATTCGCATGTCGCAAATTGTTTCTTGAGGTTTCCGTCTCACCATAAATCCTCTCGGGGGTTTTCCTTCCTATCTGGTGAAGCCTTGATAACGTCCATTACGGGAACTCGATCATGTTCATGTCATGCGGTTAATTATAATAAAGGAACAAGATTGATAACCTTCTCCCCCTCCGGGGCCAATTAACCGTCGGGTTAATAGGGGCGGTCAACTCTCGGGGACCGTGTTACTAGAGCCGTTGCAACGCCATTGTCGACTATTCTAAATGATATCTCTCCTTCTAACAGAGCGGATCTTTTTGCCGCCAGTTGTAGCGACTTTTAAAAAAAGAAAATTTTACATTCCAGATAGAAAAATTACAAACAGCTAAACGTACTTGATACAATCAGAGATGTTTTTGTACAACCGGGGGGGGGGGCCTTTGAGGGATTCAGACGATGTCCATGATGGAGCTGTAAAACAATTATAAAGAAATTGTCGCATTCGGCTCAGTATGCGCTCTGTTCAATTTGTAATATTTCTACAAGCTTCTTACATTCGTGGAATAAGGAATACATTTTTGGGGATAGCCACATTATTCAATCACTTAGTCTTCTGCGTGAATCGTTATACAGCAGTGGCTGGCACAAACAAAGTTTTTATTTTCAACTATACAGTCCAAAAGTGTTATTTTGGTCCGATTTACTGTGAATTTGCATATTGTGATAATTCAACAATGTATATATAAATGATGATAATCAATAATAATAACGATATTATGATAATAATAATGCAAAGCTTAGTAGAAAATCGAATTATGAAAAGCCAATTGTAAACCCAAGTGAAAAATTTGCAGCCTTTTTTGAAAAGAAAAACAAAAGCAGTTCCAAGATGCAGAAAAACCGTCCCACTTCAAAACACAAACCCTACCATAACTTACTTCCCAATTCCTCCTACACAATCAGCAGGTATGAAGGCCTTACAACCGGCCTGATTTTTGCCTTTTGAGGGATTCAGACGATGTCCATGATGGAGCTGTAAGCAACAATTATAAAGAAATTGATTGAAGTAAGTCACAATAAACTTTCCCACGGAAAGGCTTTGGTATAATTCGGCTCAGTATGCAGCTCTGTTCAATTTGTAATATGGGAGAGCTTGAGACTACAGAGCACTTTCTAGGAAGATGTGCCATCCTCCGTGGAATAAGGAATACATTTTTGGGGAAGCCACATCTATCCACTCGTGAGGTCATCGAGCTGCTGAACGGAGATCGCTATACAGCACTGGCTGGCTACTACAAAGCGGCATGGTCTTACCGAAGGTTGCTAATGTCCGAGTTTAACTACAACTAACTGTGAAGTGTTGGCCTTGAGCCCAGTGCTGTGAATTTAATGATTGTGATAAAAGAAATGTATATATAAATGTTGATGATAATAATAATAATAACAATATTAATGTTAAAAATAATAATGATAAACGAAGAAAAAATTAACGGAAATTTCTATTGGAAACATTAGTAGTTAAGTAACTACTGATGTAAATAAAAAATCGTCATACATTTGGGAGTATATACGGTAAAATTTGGAAGTGGTGCTAACAATTTTAATGATCTGAAAGTAACAATTATAGCAACGATTGTGCTAATATATATTATAATATGAGTGTTTTTTTTCTATTTGTACTAATTATTTGTTAAATTTAATTTTCTTACATTGTGTTTGTTCTCTCTGCTGATGCCAACTGTTCTCAAGTTAATGTTTTGATATAATGGCTACCCCCCCGCCTAACGGTTACACCAAGGCGTATAATGTATTGATTATTATCTGTTTGGTTTATAATTCAAGTTAAAATATACATTTCATCTATCTATCTATCTAATTCGGCTCAGTACTGATAGTGCATTCAGCCACTCCCAGGGCCGGCTGATCAGCAATTCCACCTGTTTATTCCGTGTCACCCCACTACCCCATGTATTTGGCTTGACACACTCCCTAATAAACGCAAGATTCCACTCCTCTCCCTGGGACAACATCAAATGGATTGGTAACCCAGCTTTTTCATCATTTATGCCCAATAAATCAGTACTACGCTCACTATAGTCAATGCTACATTTCATTATATGTATGATAGTACTGTATTCTTCGGGAACCACTATTAAATTGCCAATGGAACATTAGTTCACGATAGCAACTCTAATGTGCGAAGTCATGAGTAATGATTCCGTACTCCGACTGATCATTTCTAATGCTTGATAAATCTTAAATTCGACACAAAAATTATGGTAATGATACTAATAATCATAAATTCGAAACAGACATTTCAATGGAAAAAAATTAAACTTTTCATTTGCTCAGAAAATAAGAAGTTTGATTTAAAAACGCTGCAAATTCTTTCACTGGGGCTTATTATTCAATTGGCTTGCGTTCATGATTTGAATTTCTACCAAGCTTTGGAGTGTCCCTGTTTCACAGGTGATAGACCGATTATTGAATTTCAGGAGATATGCATAGAGTACGTAAATCGGTTCTCAACCAAAATACCTATTTGGATTGATCAGTTGATCATATTTGTGTGCCTCCTGAAATTCAATAATCGCTCTATCACCTGTGAAACTCGCACACTCCAAAGCTTAGTAGAAATTCAAATCATGAATCATTGAATAATAAACCCCAGTGAAAGAATTTGCAGCGTTTTTTATGGTTATCAGAATACTTTAACCCGTGTATCGGCTATAAACCCTTTTAGGAGTTCACTCCAGTATCCAAGTTCACTACATCACTAGGTTACAGCAATCAAAACAAAAACAATAATAAACCAAAATAACGCGAATGTTGGCTCCATGGTTTGAGCTAAAGACCTGGGGAAGGGCTTATTCAATTCCTCATGGAAAGTTCTTCAAAAAAGTCCAAATTTAGGCCGCCTTGACTTTTTTTGAGGTTTTTAGGGATTTTACAAAACTTTGACAACCCTTAAAGGGTACTTTAAATTAAGTGAGACTGCTAAAGAACTGCGGCGTTGTCGGACCAATATTGATTTTTCCTGAAAATTTCAGATTTTTAGCTCCAGCCGTTTGGGAGAAATCGTTCGTATGGCGTACGGCGGATTGACAGAAAAATGGTTATTGCTGATTTGGATTCTACACCCTTTGAACGTAAACCATGAAATTTTCAGAGAGGGTTAGCAATTTTTTTTTTTTTTTTCAAGAGCGATTGCAATAAACCAAAATGAATGACCATACTGCGAAATTTCGAAGTATTTTACTGGCCCTTTTTTTTTAATTGTGCAGGAGAAGAGAAGTTTTACAAGCGTACCTACTATTGATGTGATTCATTTGATTAGATTCAATATTTTTTTACCTTTTCATGTTTCTTATTTTCTCTTTATTTTTTGCTATAAAGCAGATTTTAATGAAATTTAAGTAAAATTTTACCTGAAGCTAAAGCTCAAATTTGATAATGTTGCCGCTTGTAGTTTCTATACTATTGATTGTAGTAATATTCTACTAAAAGATACGAATTCATTTTATCCTTTTTCTACATTTTCAGGGATTTGTACAGTACATTTTTCAAATTTGACCGGTTTTGTGTACAAAAGTGTTGTCCGGAGCCATAGAAATAACTTTATTCTATGATAATTCGCTAAAACGAATAAGTTGCCGACCCTCAGAAGAGAATTCCGAGACGTGCAAAATAAAAACTAAACAGTGACTGACAGTTCTGTGGTTAATTGGAATGCTTTAACTTCTGCTTTAATTTCAAAAACGTTAAAGAGAAGTTCAGATATACCTTTTCTCAACTTACAACGACTACAACGATAAAACTTTTATGAAAACGTCATTACTGTTCTCACGAATATAGGCATCCACATTGTTTGTTTACAAAGACTTAGGGACCCAGCTTGGGTTCAAGCAACACAGAAGAATCGCTTGGCATCGTGGGAAAATATTTACTTGAAAAATAAGCACAATCACCAAGTGACAGGGATGACGATAAACGCATCAAAATTTCGCTCATTATCACCTAATTGACAAACAAATATAATGAACAGCACCTGTAGCTTCTCTTAACGGCTGCAGAATCATCACTGAAGGCAATCACCAAAGCAGAGCCCTATGTTGTCATATGTTCAAACTGAAAAAAAGGATACCGAAATGGTTTCCCACGGATTTCCATTTTCCGGGGACAATTCTTATGAGTCTCGTATCTTGATGTTTATTTCTCTGCTACTTCGGATTATGGAGAGAGATAATGGAGAATGTGGTTGGTCAGGAAGTGTTGCTGAGAAGTATCGTGGTCTTGGGAATATGGATGCTTGAAGTTGACATTATCATCCTAAGGACACGTGACAGGAATGACAAACCGCCTACATTTCATGGTATAACGCGAATATATTCAAGAAAATTAGATAAACAGTGTTGAGAGTTGATCGAGTATCTTCATTGGAATAGCTGGGGGCAATGATTTTCGTAATTCAAGCAGTAGGAAACAGCCATTGCCCCTCGTCCTGCAAAATGGCCTTACCTTGAAACGTAAACCAACAAATTTTGAGGGGGAGGGGTTCCATTTTCTCCTCGGTTAATTACAAGAGCTCGTTATTGGAAACAATTTAAAAAAAAAAGTATTAAAATTCAGGAATCATTTCGGAATAGATCAAATTTAGCCTCTGGAGTAGCTTCATTTTCTAAGAAAATTCCCTAAAACTTTCATTCAGAAAAACGTCATTTGCTCATAAAAAGGGTCACGCGCACCAATTATTCGTTATTTAAAATCCTATTGATGTAAAATACTATTTCTACTGTACATTTTTTCGTAGGTGGTTGTGGTCTCGATCTGTAACTGCAGTGCTAATTATTGAGATCTAGTAGCTGGAAATATGAGACAGACGGCGTTGTAAGAGACCTACAATCTGCCCCCAGCAACATGTTTATGGGATGTCCTTCCCTCAAACAGCCAGGTTTAAAGCCCGTTAGACGTTTCCAGCGGTGTGCTATGCGTAAATCGTTATTCCTTCGAAGGCAGATTGGCCGAGAGCGGAGGCACCAATGCTAACAAGATCTAGTATTTATTGAAAAGGCATTCTAAAAGGGAGAGGAAGAACCGGGGTTCTGTTATCAGTGGGGAGCATTGAATCAGTACTGTTGGAAAACCATAATAAAACCTCAAAGGCGTTTGCGCCTTTGGAAATAGAATCTAACTAGCTGCGAAATGTCTTGTTAAACCAAGAGAAATGGTCACGATTAGACCTCGATATCTTACATTGGGAACTCTGCGAGGGGCGACCGGCATTCCGCACCTGATAGTTTTTCTCGGCCCGCTCTCCTGGGGTATCTTGAGCTCCAGTGATATTGGAACGGTAAGTCGTTGAGAGGTGAATATTACACAAGGCCCAAGTAAAAATTATATACTATTAAGTTGTTTCAATATTTTTCTTTTCTTCAGTTCTCATTGCCACCGGAGCGACAAATCGGCCAAACTAACTCTTTATAGCTGTTTGTGGAATTTGTTAAAAAAATTATAGGAACATTTTCCTGATTATTGGGGTGTGTTGAACCATAAAAAACTCTCAATCATTTGCAATTCAAATCTCCCCCAACAACCGGCGTACGAAAAAGTCATTAGAAGATCGCTTTGAATCATAATTGTCTTTGGAAATTCAGCGTTTATATGTTATGTCGTAGCCTATCTACCGGTCATTATCATAGTTCCGGGACGCCTTTATGGGTAAACCCATTTCGATATTTTTCACTTTTATATTCAATTTGACAATGGTTTTATAAAGCGGCACAACGCCCTATAGATTTGGTTTGTCTAATATTCAGCTTCAACATTCCAGCTCGTTCCAGAGAAAATAATTTCTTTGGAGTATTTCTAGGGAGTGCTATATTCGCATTTATCTATGCGAGGTGGTTTTGGGAAATGCTGAAAGCTCATACACAGTGATTCAATATTCTTCCAATTGATCAATGTCCTATTTAGATTGCAATTGTACCCCGATGAAACTAATTTCTTCCCAGGTATCTTATCTGGTTGTTTTGGTAATATACTCCTGAAGAGGAGGAATTTAAATGCCACAATACGGTCTAGCAATAGACTAAAATTTGAAAAAAATTATTCAAAACACATATAGTTTGTATTAATATAATACTTGATATGGTGCCAAGGGACTTGCGTTGTTGATAGGTATCATAGGTAGGTCTCATAGTTCCAAGTTCAGATAATAGGAAGTACGCCTCAAACAAAAGAAAATTATCGAAATGAAATAAGATATTATCCTACGCTTTTCTAGTAAGTAATCTGTTAATGGGTGATTCTCATTTAACGGGACAATCGAGGTTTTGATCCTGACTAAAAAATGTTGTTCTCCTAAATTTATGATTTTTTTATCATACAACCTAGATGTTACTGTAATGGTACAAGCACGCATGATTTTCGTTTGTTTCCTCAAAAAAAAGGTTTTAAAATTTTATAGGTTACGACAATTAATTATCCATGACAATGAGCTTTGTACCCAAATAACGATAGAAAGAACGTAAACGATCCTGGAAGGAAGGTTGAATGGCAGGATTATCTGATTTAGTTTTGCCAGACCGAGCTAGAACAAGTATCAAGTGGTTTTAATATTAGTATTTATTTAGTGATCAAATACTTGGAAACTTGATTACGGGAGTAAAAGGCTGGTGTCTCAAATTTGAGAGAGGAGTTTTATGTACCATTCAACAAGCTGAGAGGAGTTTAAAATCGCCACGACAATGAGAAATCAACATTAAGGTTCTGCAAGCCACAACGATTGAACACCTATAGAAATCCTCGTAAGGACTTGCATTAAATGTATCTCAGGAATTTCTACTCCTCAAAATGAATGTAAACGAATCAATAAGATTGAACAATATTCCATTTTCAAACCATAACAATACAAGTATGAAACGTACACACCTGTTTTACAAATCGAGGTATTTCATTTTTGACCCCCACGCACTGTACGAGTATAGAAAGTCGGAAGCATGGAAATGTGAGGCTCAAAGGACAGGGTTACCAAGCAAGTGAAAAAACGGTGCAGCTGGAATTGTTCAAAAAATGGTCATTGGGAGAGAGAACGATGATTTTCTTCAAGCATTTTGACATTCAACAGAAGGTTATTTTGCCTGCACCACTCTGCCACATTGTTTACATTCTCTTGAAGAAGAAGGCCCACTCGGACGAGCACTAACATTCTGTAACCTTAGGTCGTCGGCAAAAATAAGGAAAAGATTTCCTGAGAAGGCAGAGCAACGGAGTTGATGAGAAGAAAAAAAAGGAATTAAGGTCAAACGACTCTGGAAACGGATCAGACCTTCATGACAATGAGATTAGCCAGGTAACTCCCAAACCAATTACTGCCATGTACAATGACAAAGCCGAAGCTTGTATGAATGCCTTTGAAAAGTCACATGGAAATCGCATAACTTTTTGATCCTGTTCGAACAGCAAAATGTATGTTGGAACAATGAGGAAGATTTCGTAGTAGTCGATCTGCCCTTCATGAACCCGTGCTGTGGTAGTTATGATAAACTAAATTTTTTGGAAAGGAAATTTCATTGTAATCTTCTATACTCTTGTTTATTATGGGATTTCTATTGCAATCCTAAAATGATTGTCCGATTGCCTAATAACATGATTTTTTATTGACACTGATGTTGACCTACTCGTCCGTCATTGGGCTTTTGTCTTTGGGAACAACATATGCTCTTTACGCATAACACGAACTGCGACAAATGGAGAACTCCGGCTTCACGGCACACGCAACCATATGTAACGTTAGATTAACAGATCTTCGGAGAGAGTTATCCGTTTCCGGCAAAAATTAGCTTGAGTAAGAGGAAAATTAGTGGAGCTACAATTAGCTCTTAGTTGTATTTCATCACGTCATCAACTTACAGCGTCGGTGATTGAATTCTAGAGAAACTTAAATGCCATTTACTGCTCGTTTCAACACCTTATTAATTTCAATACATCATTCTGCATCGTCATTATCTTCACTATTAATCTTCGGTGATTTATGCCTTTCATAACTGGACGCCCATCTTACTTGTAATTTTATTGAGATTCCGAGCCGAAAGGTGAGATGAGATGACCTTTCAATTCCAAACTTCAATAGGAATGAGAAGTAAAATGTATACGAAGGAATGGGAGTGGAGTGTTTTGGGTGTTGGAGGTCGCCTTGGGTCACCACATGTGGAACATGTGTCCGCGCCTCGCTCTACCAACAGGCCTCGAAGAAAACTTATTGAAACGCTAAATCACTGAACCGATGAGACTGAGCCCAAGGTAGCGGCGAGGGCATCATCCTCGTGGCCTTTTCACCTTAGGGCGCCTGATTTACGATGAACCAGGCGTCTTATGGTGGTTTTTCGCTCTATTCAATTAATTTATGATAAGTTAACGTTCACTTAGTGCAAATTAAATAGAAAAATGACAGCTTATTTCTGGAAAACAGGTTATTATTTCTGTATTATTTACCTTTTCTGCCCAGCTTACTAAAGGATCAAATCAGTAGTGCATGGTTTGCGTAATTATAATCACTTCAGCAAGTGCCCAAGAAATCTGCAAGTTGGGTGTGGCACTTCCCCATATCGGTAACACGAATGTGTGAATGAGATTGAAATGTTGTGAATGATCTTGAAAGACACTTGATCTTTAAGGATGTCGAATATAAGATGGTCAAAATGGCACAAGGTTCGGCAGACATCAACGCCTTCAAATGAGTGAGTCAACATAAATTGAGGGTAAGTATAAACCACTAATTCTACGGCTCATACAATAATTATAAACTCGAACTTGAACTAGAGAAAATTATAGCAAGTGGTTTTTACGGTTGCATATACGCAGAGTGAAGTAACGATATCTGAGCAATACATTTTGTAGGGAATCATGTTAAACCCAACCCATCCCTGAAAATTTCATCAATGAATGAAAATTGTAGAGATTTTTCTTACTACAAGGCATGGGCGCCCGCAGAATATTTTCCCAGAGGGGGCAAGGCCACCGGGGGGTCTGGGGGGTGTGAAACTTTGCGGTAAAAAAGTAAAAGTCAAAAATGTTTTAAAGTAATATGTATTTGCTTCAATATGAACTTAGGTGTGACATGATCTGAATGGCAGTAAAATATTATGACTTGAACAAGAATTTTATTCTTCTCTTATTCTTCTTATTTCGCTTATTCTTCTTTTTGTTGTCAATTACGTTGTTTCTTTCGCTATAAAAATACTAGGATTTGGTTATTTGGTCATGTTTTTTGTTAACGTGGCCCTGCGTGCGCAGATGCTACAAGGATATGCTGACACACGAGAGACACACAGACGATCACACATGAAACGAAAGTTGTTCAGAATGGTCTAAAACGTAAAATGTGAGTGGAAATTCTGATTTGGCAGACGAAAATTTGTTTTTACCTTTCGAAAGAGAAAACAAAGCTTCCACTGCCTGTTTGCAATCTACGTAACAAGTTTATCTATAAGTCACGATCATTACCTAGGTGTGTACACGCGTAGTGTAATCATTATCAAAGCCTGTTCACGTTTACCACTAAGTACCTAGTTAATTGAATAGTGCATATCGCCTACAGAACGTCGATAACTAACATAATATAGAGACATATTATGTCTCCATGAATTGGTTCGTTCGCCGTAATTTATAAACCTTTGTTCATTCTTAATTAAACTTGTACGTTCATTTTAAAGTTCCCGCCGGAAGGACAAACGCATAACCTCTTAACGATGCAACAAACACATATATTTGGAAATACAACGAGCAGGTGCTTTCTGGGAGGTAATTCGAATGATCCCATCTAAAGAGCATTGATAAAAATTACCCACTCGTTGAATTGCACACCATTCAATGCACCCAATGGCTAGAAAATGTTGGTTTTGTGGAGACCAATTATAGTTTCCCACATAGATCGGATAGATACTGACTAAACCATCATGTTTTAGCCATTAGTATGCGCGGGTTATAGAATACGGCGGCTTTCTTGTGGGTGAAAACATTTTGTACAACACTCGTGATAAGTGCTAACCACGTGTTGGGCGTTTGGTCCCAAGACTGGCAGTCTTAGGGGAGTTGATAGTTGCCTGGACTATTTAACCCAGTTCCTGACGGGGCTTGGTTATTATCGGTCGTTCCTAAAGAAAATAGGGAGACTTCCGAGGCAAAGTGTGTGTACTGCCGGATGGGGGACGATGATGAAGAGCACACATTCTTTATATGCCCAAAATGGCAGCAGCTAAGGCAGGAATTGGTTGGAGTAATAGGTGATTTTAGCCCAGAAACAGCAATAGAAAAGATGATACAATCTGCGGAGAACTGGAGCACAGTCAGCACGTATATCACTATGGTGCTCAAAGAGAAGGAAGTGAACAGAAGCTGGGAATGAGCCAGGGTAGAAGTACTGAAGACCAGGAGGAACCCTCACGAGGTTAAAAAGGCGACTGTCCTGAAGTAATGCCAAAAAGCAGTCCCGGGACAGTCCTAATAGACGAGAGGAACGGTGTTTTTTAGTCGGTATGCCACGATGGAGACCCCGACACAAAGGGTGGGGGGGGACACATCTTTTGATACACTGTCAGTCCAGTAATGAATTTTCCACCAACCTCTATAAAAAAAAAAAAAAAAAAGTTGCCTGGATTAAATATTGATCACGACCCACATCTTATGATGTTCATGTTACACTCCAATGATTCAACCTGATAACCATTAGGGGACTGCTGTAAAAGAATTTGCTTCCACAAAAAGGTGGTTCTTCTAAACTCATATTGGATTTTCTTCGTTAAATTTAAAACGGTCACGTAACTCTATCTATATTACTTACAAAATGGGATTCAAAGATGTAAGGTAAGGTAGACAATAAGTACTGCGGCACTTAAACTCATTAATGATGGAAAATATTTTTGTCGATATTGTTCTGAAGAAGATCCTATGGCGTTTTTATGGGTTAAAAGCAATTGGACTCTTTTTCTTTGATTTTCATAGATCTAGTTTTGATGATTCAAATGAGACTACCTCGAGCATTATTTAACGCTAAATTACACTGATCAAATTCCAATAATAAAATAAAACACTTTAGAAGTGCAATTTTAAATTAAGAGAATTTCCAGCTGGATGACCAGTAAATCAGACGAATCTATCTAGCTATACCCTGCGCTGTTCATTTCATTTTGGTTTATTATTCAATAATAAACCATTGTAATCGCTCTTGAAAAAAAAAAAATTCTAACTCCTCCTGAAAATTTTCATGGTTTACGTTTCAAAGGGTGTAGAATCCAAATCTGCAATAAAAATTGTTCCGTCCGTCCGCCGTATGCCGTACGCACGATTTCTCCCAAACGGCTGGAGCAAAAGATCTGAAATTTTCAGGAAAAATCCATGTTGGTCCGACGACGCCCCAATTCTTGAGCCAGCTCTCTCACTTAATTTAAAGTGGCTTTTAAGGGTTTTGTAAAATCCATAAAAACCTAAAAAAAAAGCCAAGGCGGCTTAAATTTGGACTTTTTTTAAAGAACTTTCCATGAGGAATCGAATGAGCCGCTCCCCAGGTCCGTAGCCCAAACCATTCCCGATGTATGGTCCGATTTATGTTGCCAACATTTGCATCCACATTCACTACATCGCTAGGTTACTGCGATCAAAACAAAAACAACAGCGTTTTTTTTTTTTATTGCAATAACCTAGTGATGTAGTGAATGTGGATACTGGAGTGAACTCCTAAAAGGGTTTATAGACGATACACGGGTTGAAGCGTTCTGATATGCATGCTCCGTCTTACGAAATTTAAAATTTTCAAATATAATATTTTTCCATTGTAATCGCTCTTGAAAAAAAAGCTGCAAATTCTTTCACTGGGGTTTATTATTTAATGATTCATGATTTGAATTTCTACTAGGCTTTGGAGTGTGCGTGTTTCACAGGTGATAGAGAGATTATTGCATTTCAGGAGGCACACAAATATGATCAACTGATCAATCCAAATAGGTATTTTGGTTGAGAACCGATTTAAGTGCTCTATGCATATCTCCTGAAATTCAATGATCGCTCTATCACCTTTGAAACACGCACACCCCAAAGCTTAGTAGAAATTCAAATCATGAATCATTGAATAATAAACCCCATTGAAAGAATTTGCAGCGTTTTCCTTTATTTCGCGTGGTTGAATGCACAGCTTGGCTTACTGTGTTCGTATCATTCATGCAGAAATTTCTAAAAAATGGAACCCATTAAATTTACTGCGCAAACGCCCCTTGAGATATTACTTAGCCCCTTTGCTCAAAATAAAGACCTCAAACCCCCGTGTACGAACTTCCTGAGAGCTGATGAATTCATTAACTTTATCGCTCCATTAGAAAGGAATTTACTACCGTAATAACGAAGCAGCGGGCCCTATAAAATGTCTTCTTTCACTTCAAAGGGTTCGCTTGGTCAGAGGTGTGCCACCAATTTGCGATGCCCCCGCTGGTTCATTGGTCAGTTTTAACTCACAAATTATTCCGTATTTTATAGCCCCGGTTCGTTTAAGTTGTTTTCGAAATTTGGTGTATTTCTTAAGTCTGTTGTTAAACTTCTTTGAAAACTTCAACCAAATCCTTTCCACAATTCGTATAGCATTTTCAAAAATTGTTATGGCCAAGATGGTCACTCACTTTGAAATACGGCATTAAATTGGTATAGAACAAAGATTCGTCCACACGTGAAAAAGAAAAGGTCTATCCTCTACAGCGTGTCCTGCGTATGATCCAAAACACTTCGCACACGTGTTCTGCAACTATTTTCCAACAAAAAATGCTTCCTAGAGTTTTTTTGTAGAGGCTTCGTTTCCAAGTTAAATCACTTTTACGATTTTGCTTCCGAGTCTACTAAAGTAGCGGAAGCATTGTTTTCACTTTCGGAATGTGAAAATGTCTGTCTGTGTGTCTGTGTGTCTGTGTGTCTGTGTGTCTGTGTGTCTGTCTGTCTGTCTGTCTGTCTGTCTGTCTGTCAGCAAATCCTTGTTACGGGCATAACTACACGAAGTTATTGTCCGATTTTGATGAAATTTTCAGGGATTGTGCGGGTTGGGGTGTAGATGGTCCCCTATAGGTTTCATGACCCCCGGATCAATAGTAGCCTCTGCGCAGGCGCAAACGTGAAATCCTTGTTACGCGCATAACTCCGGTAGTTCTTGACCAATTTCGATGAAATTTTCAGGGATTGTTTGGTTTGATGTGTAGATGGTCCCCTATGAGTTTCATGATCTCCGGATTAATAGTAGCCTCTGCGCATGCGCAAACGTGAAATCCTTGTTACGCGCATAACTCCGAGAGTTCTTGACCAATTTCAATGAAATTTTCAGGGATTGTGCGGGTTGGGGTGTAGATGGTCCCCTATAGGTTTCACGACCCCCGGATCAATAGTAGTCTCTGCGCATGCGCAAGCGTGAAATCCTTGTTACGCGCATGACTCCGGGAGTTCTTGACCAATTTCAATGAAATTTTCAGGGATTGTGCGGGTTAGGGGTCCCCTATAGGTTTCATGATCCCCGGATCAATGGTAGCCTCTGCGCATGCGCAAACGTGAAATCTTTGTTACGCGCATAACTCCGGGAGTTCTTGACCAATTTCAATGAAATTTTCAGGGATTGTGCGGGTTAGGGGTCCCCTTATAGGTTTCATGACCCCCGGATCAATAGTAGCCTCTGCGCATGCGCAAACGTGAAATCTTTGTTACGCGCATAACTGCGGGAGTTCTCGACCAATTTCGATGACATTTTCAGGGATTGTGCGGGTTAGGGGTCCCCTATAGGTTTCATGACCCCCGGATCAATGGTAGCCTCTGCGCATGCGCAAACGTGAAATCTTTGTTACGGGCATAACTTCGGGAGTTCTTGAGCAACTTCGATGAAATTTTCAGGGATTGTGCGGGTTAGGGTATAGATGGTCCCCTATGAGTTTCATGATCCCCGGATCAATAGCAGCCTCTGCGCATGCACAAACGTGAAATCCTTGCCACAAGCATAACTTCGGGAGTTCTTGACCGATTTCTTTAGAAATATCATAATAATTATTTATCACTTTAGTCATCTATCCATTCAGCGTCAATGTCAATTTTTATTATTAGGTATATTTCATAGTTTGTTCAATAGTTGAACATGCCTACCTTTATTTTCTCAAGTTATGCTCCTGCATAACAGTAAATTTAACCTAATTCAATATTTACTTCGCCTAATTGAACGAAGTTCTTTAGTCAATAATAATTTTCAATTAGCTATACACTGTATAGATCACTGTATAGTATACAGTCATGTTATGGATACGAGGAAGCTATGTGCCACACCCACTTGGCAGACGTTTTTTCTTGTTTTCGACCCTACGTCACTAAAACGGCCGTAACTCCGGCGTTTTTGAAGTATTTACAAATTTAACGATGCCATTGGAAAGAGCATTGAATTTCACATCATTTCAGTCTTTAACAGTAATTTTTTAAAGATAACTACATGGTGAAAAATGAGCCTGAAAGAAAATGTAACATTTTGAAAAAAGAAAAAACAATTTTTTAAATTAATCATTAATTTCTTTTAATTTTGATGATACGTTTGAGCCTGTAAGCCTAAAACATGAGCAAAAGCCTCAGCTTTCCAATGGTATAATTACTTTTTATTTTTTAGAGGGAACTTTTTCGAGAAAATTGAGATTTTTATGCAGAAAAACGTGTATTTAAGCACATTAGGGTTTTCTTTAATTCGCAAGAACTGTTCAAAATATCCCCCTTTCTCACTCTTTAGTTATCTTTAAAAAATTACTGTTAAAGACTGAAACGATGGGAAATTCAATGCTCTTTCCATCGGCATCGTTAAATTTGCAAATACTTCAAAAACACCGGCGTTACGGCCGTTTTAGTGACGTGAGGTCGAAAACACGAAAAAAATCGTAAATTTCCCCCGTTCTGTACAAACCGAAGTACATGTTCTGTGAATCTAAGTTGCGTCTTTCTACGTCTCTGGCTGTACTACTATATTAAATGACTATTCAATAAGTGATTTTTTAAGTAAAAATAACCCTCTACTCTGGCTTTAACAATGGAAAAGTGTTACTGATATTTTCCTAACGTTATTTTAACATTTTAGATTATTAATTTTCACAAAAATCCTTCGTTAAATTTTCGTGGGTGTGGGTTGAAAACGTATAGTGGTAACTCCTAAAAAGTTCCTAAATACCTATTTCAGTAATCTCATTTTTTTGTCGTAGACGATAGCAATACTTTTTTTTACATCTTCATTATTTATTATCTTCAAAAAGCAGAACTGGTTCTCAAGTTCAGAAAAATGTACTGGTTAATGGGTCGGCACTCAAAGATGTCAATCCAAAACAAATTAACGTTGTACAAACAAGTCCTCAAACCAGTCTGGACTTATGGAGTGCAGTTGTGGAGCTGTACTGCTCAAAGTAATCGCGATATTATACAGCGGTTTCAAAACCATGTACTTCGGTGTGTTGTTGATGCATACCGGTACACCCGCAATGTTCGACTTCACGAAGAACTTTGTATACCAACAGTAAATGAAGTAATCAGAATGCACGCTATAGCCCATCACAAGCGGCTACAACTACACGTCAATGAAGAAGCTGTGCAGCTCCTCGACGTTGACCACCTATCCAGACTACTCAAGAGAAATAAGCCTCATGATCTGTGTACGTGAATTAAGGTTTTCGCGATAACAAAATCCGCACAGTGAAAAAAGAAATTCAGTGAATCTCAAGTGCAACAAATGACACTTCTAACATTCGAAACCATTAGAGACTTAGTTATGTACCTAAGCTTTACTATAACCAATCCATATTTATGTCAAAACTTTGTTGCAAAAAAAAAAAAAAAAAAAAAAAAAACTTCATTATTGTATTAAACGGTGGCTATTACCAGAACTAACTTCTAATTTTTAAAAACTATTTTTCCAATACCCGAACTTTTAAAAATGTTCAGAAATTCGAAGAGAAAACAAATGCTAAGTTAATTTTTGTATGATTTCCGAACGAAAATGCCGCTACCTATTTTACCTACTTTTTTAAAGACTACATTCGTTATAAACTTGATATTTCCTTTAAAGTTATAACTGTTTGGATGTTCTGTCGGGAAATTGTCATTTGGTCTCACTGAGCGACATTCTTTCCTAAGAGCCGCTGTTTCTTTGGTAAATACGAACAAAATAAACATTGGGATGTTTTAATTGAGGTACGGGGAGAAGCGTTGAAAGAGGAAACAGTCTAGACCTTTTCGTTAAAATACCTCCTAGCTGTTGGATCACTGGTGCGCAGGTAGTATTGACAGGCATCCAGGTAGTGCACTTCGAAGAAAGAGTACGCAATTTGCCACCAAAGAGATTCGATTTACTGCTGCTGAGGCTGTGGGTGTTGAAACCTTATCTGTTCAGATGGAAATCGGCGGTTACAGTGAAGTCAAAGTAAAGTTTGATGCGAAATCCAATCTTCCGCTGAGGAGAGGTAATTTCCCCTCCAAAATATTAGAAGCACTGTGCATGGTGAATTTTGATGAAACACGACTGTAATTTATACTGCAGATGTATATAATCCTGTATTATTGAGGGAAACAAAATTAAGTTCTGTTCATGATTAAATCACTCGCGGAGTATGCGGAATGAGGTTCACTGCAACACCTGTATTCTCAGCAGATTAAGATAGCACTAGTTAAGTATACAGAAACAGAAAAAACAGTCTACTACATAACGCTTCTCACAATAGACTGCACTACATTCTAGGTAATTGATAATCTTTCACAGTTGTTTCAGATGGTCTCTGTAATAATTCATAAATTGATATTTTACAAATCCTCTATGAAACATTTCATTGATACTCGTATTTACACTCATTTACGAGGTAGCTCTGTGTCACATTCAACTCGGCAACTGTTTTCTTCACTACGGTGATTTGATGGTACGATTTTCGGGCGTCACAGCGATGGCCGATCATATTCCTTTTGAAAGAAAAGAACTAACAGAAGTCAAAGGTTTTTATGCGGTGGGGCAATCAAAGTGATACACTGCCCATATCATACGCTAAAGAATTCCCAAATCAACCTTTCATTCCCTTCCTAGCGGTTCCTAACGATCTCCGAGGGGAATTCTCCTTATAAAAACACAAACACAACTTTGGTCAGCCAATTAAGATGGAGAGTAACGAGCTCAAAATTTCGGGACCACACGTACTAAATTGGGTTTTGTCTTTCGCTTTGCTAAAGAGGCATTCTGAACTGACAAGGAGACGTGAAAAAAATAGAGTTTGCGGTCGGTCGAGCGTTTCGGTGACAAAGAAAGTATCTTGATTGAAGATCTCCAAGGTCCGGCAAAACCTCAACAGTGACTGGGGATCTTTAGAAGATGTAGGCGGTATACCGACATTGCTCTTCATTTAAAGTTACTTTGGCAATGAATTCTCGTTTTCATACGAATAATTCCTGATTAGGGTCAGGCGGGGTAATTGTGAACGGATTCCATCAAGTTCACAATCAAACCATTCTAAGGTGTGGTTAATTTCCAGTAAAAATGAGAAAAACTGGATGATTAGATTCTTAAGTCTGTTCTCTCTCAGACTTCACCAATTTTTGCCAATATTTTGGGTTATTACTGATGGAATTCTCTGTTCCCAAAATGGGGGGATAATTGTGAAAATTGATTCAACCCCTACGATAATCCTCGATAAAAATCAGAGTGGTACAGTTGATATGAGCCCCGGGACTAAGAAGGGCTCGAAAGTGAAACCCTAACGGTATTGTTCAAATCTTCAAGAGAGTAGCTGGGACCACTTTTCTTCTTGACGTACGTTCTCACCATAATGAACCTGGAAAATGATCATATCAAGTTATAAGTCACACGAGTGAAGAAATTTGATTTGAATTAGGGTGATTTGGATTCTGAAATAAGCTGTGCAATTTTTTCACAATTACCCCGTGAAGAAAATTGCTGGGGCAATTGTGGACAAGGTAGTACGACTCTACCAGGTGGTTATCTCAAGGAAAAGATGTGTATTCTTAGTAGGGAGGATCAACAATTACTACAATTTGAATCAAAAAGAAACTTACTGTTGAAGCCCGAGTTCATGTTTGTTTATATTTGAGCACCTAGCAGTAGGTAGGTCAGTTCGCCCTTTCGCATCTTATCTCCTCGCGTCCCACCGTCTTTTCGGCAAAGTTTGCTGCTCCTCGTCTCTTCTCATCACGTCGCCCGATAAATCCCTCAGAAGCTCAGTTCCATCAGACCTGCCATCGGTTCTCTCTGCCTGCAGACTCCGTCAATATCAAACGCCATTATCCACGTGCTTAAATCTGGGCCCAGTACTTTACACTGGAGTTATTGCTTTACTTTACGCGCCTTATTTCTTCGGAAAACGTTCCAGGGTATACAGCAGCACTATTTCGATAGAGCAATCCTATTGCCGGCTCCTATCTCGCCCCATCTGCTCAAAGAAAATTGGTTGCTGATTTTCCATCATAGATCCTAACTTCACCAGAAGCCGAGTCGCCGCCTGCCTGGGTTCGAACGCCGAAGACGACAACCCAAGTTATTTCCATTCTTTTTTTTTTTCTTCTAAAGAGACATTTACTTTCCTTACTTTCATTACTGTTATTTTTTTCTCTTGAAAATTGAAAACTGCAGTAATTTGTTTAATAAAAATGTTTGCCAAGGGTAATCGGTAATTGAAATTTTATTTCATTGAAAACCTCGCCTTTGCGCGCAACACTTACCTCTTCCTGGGTGAGCAGGAGAAGAGAAAAGTTGGGTGACTGATAAACCGAATATAACTTAGCATATAACTGAGCACTGACAGCAAAGTAGAAGGGCGGGATGGTGGGAGCAGATCTACCACCGACTTCATAGAGAGCAGTGAAGTTGCTTGTTCACAATTCCCCTCTTTTCACAATTACCCCGCCTGACCATAAATGAGGCTCCAATAGGGCAGTGTACAGCTCTAAAACATTTAGCTCATTCTGTTGTTGTTCATTTGTATTGTGAGGGGGGGATTCTATCATGCTTCCATAAAGGTTATTTGGATTTGATCAAATGGCACTGCACCACCCACTCCCTCCCTCAAACCCTGAATGGTTGCATCTGTCTACTTCATGGGTTTTATGAATGACATTTTAGTGGTAATCGAAATTATTTGTAACCCAATGTATCGGCATCTGACTTGAAACTGTTTGCAGATATAATAACGAACACCAGATCGATTTCAAAAATTGTTATTTTATATGTTGTACTTATACGGAGAGACCTTTTAGATATTTTCGTGTTAACATGAAGCCACTTTCACGTACAAATGTGGATATTATACATGCAACTGAATAAAGTGGGATTATATTTTATACTAATAGCAGCTCCCAGCCAGTAAACCAAAAACAACGCTTCAAAATCCGACGGCCCTAATTTGAAGGGAAAGTTCTATTAGAACTAGCCAGCGAAATAGAACCTCTTCGGGGAATTGTGTTGAACGAGGGAACTGTCAACTACTGCTCTTCCTGGTCCTGCCCTGGTACAGAATTCTGTCCTGTAAACCAACTATGTTACAGTTTGAATTGAATTGGTTTGAAATTGGTGCCATTACTGGCTAATTATAGTGCAACAACTCGACAGTGCTTATCGTCTTAATCAGATACAGAAATGTTCCAGTCATAATCAGGCATGATCGTATGAGAGATTTTTTTCCAAAATAGTATACATTTTTGTGCACTTTCGGGACAGTTTTGAATTTGGAGCAAGTCAACATTTTTTAGGTAACATTCCTTTACAAAAATGAGTTGGTAAATTTAAAATTATTTTTTTCTTGCTTTTAAGGTTATTTTCATTATTAGTAGTTTTTTGTATTAATTTTTAAATTTTTCATTCATGTTTGATTAACTTTTGTTTCGTATCGTTCAGCTAAAAAGTTAAATTAGCCAATCGTTATTTTCCAACTACGCACTTAATGTAAGAGAGATCGGACTGATAAGCCTTGTTGTGGTTGGCAATGAAACAAAGGGAACATTTACAGCCTAATCCTCACATTTTCATGAAAATATCAGATCCTTATGGAAGCTGTATAAATTAGATTGTTCACAATATTAGAGGGCACACAGACAGACACTTACCCAGATAGACATATTCAGAAAAGCAGACACAACACAAAATAATCAGGTTTAAAAAAGTTAAAATTTCGTTTTTGACTTAAAAAAAAAAAAAAAAAAAAGCTCATCTCCTGAAAGTCAAAAACTGTGTTTCTGCTCCTAGAGAAAAACAACACAGAAAGTGTTGAACAGTTAATTGGTTATGGAAATTTTGATTTAGAATGATTATAAAAACAAATGTGGATTACCGTCGCTACGCATGTTCTACTTCTGGTTGCTTCTGTTCATCCGATAACAGCATTCGCATCAGGTTTTCCTTAACTCCGTTCAGAACGAAATACGATCACGACTGACCTATACTTCTCATTCAATTGACTGCGGTACCGATATATTGGCAGTTCATTCATAACGATTACTAGTAACTGTTGCTCGAAGGCATGTAATCATCCTGACAGCCGCTAAGGCTGGTTCGCCTTGTTTTCGTCCGTTTGTTCCAACTGATGACTTCTTAGAACTGGGAGTGGAATTGAGTGGTAAGATATCCGTACGTGGAGGTAGTCATAATAAATCCGATTGATATATTAATATGGAAGATCATGAGGCATTGCAAATCAATATTGATTTGATGATTTTGTGCATAGAATCTAAAATCTGAGGTTAGCTCTAGAATAGATTCAAGCAACTGAAATGGCCATAACTCCCTTAAAATTATCCCTTAACTCAATTTTCAGGACACCGTTAGAAAGAACGCCTCAATTTCTATCTCTTAAGAGCAAAATAAGACAATTTCAACTTGACTTAGGGCCGTGTTCACCAACAATCCCTAACTAGGATTTAGGTAGATCGTTGTTTTACGGAACCAAAGATGTGAACATTGATTTAAAACAACAACAATAATTGATTGTTATCGGTGGTTAAGTGGCTTTACAGCTTTAGTGGCTTTACAAGCTTTACATCGTTGTTCGCAGTTTCCATGAAACATCAACTTGAGTTTAAACATTGATTTAGCAGACATTAAAGGGGCCTTTGATCGCAGCTGACCGTTAGAAAGAGGCACATTATACAAATAATCAATTGTTTTTTCTTGCTTACAATAATAGGTTTTGTAACCCCCATTTGCAGCAGAACACATTCCCAGACACTCACACTCAGTTTTCCAAAGGTATAAGAAAAAGACTCCGACCAATGGGAAGGTCTTGAAAATGTCTTATTTGTTGAGCGAGGAGGCTCGAGAGAGTTAACATTTGATTCAGAGGGAAAAAGGTTCGAAAATTCCGATGCCAACCTTTTTTCGGTCAAAATAGGAGAAGCAGAGTTAATAACCTATACTGCATTTGACCTCTCAAAGCTACATTCCTTATCATAAATTGCGCGGAAGTTAAAGTAAAGTAGACAACCATTCCAGTTGGGGCTTAACGTGCAACAGCCACTGTCATCGTGGACGTCATCAGCTGTCCCCCTGAAGGAGGATCTGAATTCGGCCTGATAATTTCGCTTATAGCTACTTATCGCCTCGGGCCCTTGGGTGGAGAAGGGTTCGCCGTACAAAACCATGAGAGCTACTTAGAAGGAGACCCTTAACTTAGTGGTCAACTATCCAAGTACACCAGGCTCGACGTTGCTTGACCTCGCTAATCGCACATTTTACGGTTTTGTGGGCTCTTCAGACAATTCACTAGATTACTTCAGCAATCAAGCAGGAAAATGATTATTTGGATAAACATGGATCGAATGGGCATTTTATCGTTACCTTATAGTGCGTAGTAGAGGGGACAGGTTGTCCGAGCGAGCTAGGGCGTCAGTCCTCTAGCTGTTTACTTTCAGTGGGAGTACTTACTGATTGCCCCTGTTCGAATCCGGCTGGCACCCGTGATTAGGGCCAAAATCCTATCAAGTGTTGTATACCGATAGGATAGGTGTTGTATACCGATAGGATCATTCATGCGAATGATGTACATCAGATACGGCCTTGACTCTTTGTTCCCTTCTGAGGATTATGTCTTACCCTACAACGATTTGTCAGCCAATCTTAGTCTTCCAACGCTAACTTCAAGAAGAATACTGAGCGACCTTGCCTTCCTCTACAATGTCTTACAAAACAAGGTGGACTCCCCAACCTTCCTTTCATCGCTCTCTTTCCGGGTGCCATGCCGCACAACTCGTTGTGGAGACCTCTTCCAAGTTCCCTCCTGCGTACAAACTACATGTTTAACTCCCCCACTCCCCGGATAATGAGGTTGGCAAATATATACCTCCGGGATATTGACATCTTTAATGTTTCTCGGGCTAGATTAATTAAGGACGTAATGAATATTATCAGTGGAGAGTTATGGTATCATTGACCTACGAATGACTGTAAGTGCGAATATCTTTATCTTTTTGTTATAATTATGTAATTGGGCATTGCCCGTGTATTAAAATAAAATAAATACCTGTCCTGTCGTTAAGACAGTTCACCTCTGATCTTGATATCACGTGAATCCAAAACGCTCCCAACCCAGAGGCCACGAGCGAAATCGTCAGACCTAGTTCCGATCCTCTCTGGAGGACGGCTGGCGACGTCCGCGACACCGGGTAGTCGGACGAATCCAAGGTGAAATTCCTTGTTCACTTTACTTTACTTTACTTACTTAGTGCGTAGTAGATTGCTGGGAGAAATATCAAAATTATCATAAACGCTCTTATCAAACGGTATTAAGTGAGTAAGGTGGGAAGGTACTGTTGGTTTTAGTGATCTGTCATAATTTGATACTGACTCATAATCCGCTCATGAAACTCCGGTATCCGCGATTAATGTACCTGGCAATACGATCAGGAAGTGGTCACGCGGAGCTCTGAGCCGCTTGCTAAGCGGAGGGTCGTGAACCTGCGTTCGTATTACTGGTTATTACCAAGTTGTTACTCGGGTAACTGCTCGATCGAGTGAGTGCCGGCGGGAGAAAGGGATAGACCTTTCGTCCTTGACCTTCCTCGGTAAAGACTCCGTGCGTTGTCTGGTAGAGGGTAAAGGTTTGGTCAGAGGAAACGAGTGGGTGAGGATTCTGTATTTTCTCACGTATCATGTCCTTGACACACTACGTAAACAGAGGTCCTTCTCAGTCACACAGCTCTCAGTCGAAGTGCAGAAGCACATACATATATGACAGTCAAGTCGCTAAATAAAACCGCTTGAATATTGAGAGCTAAAAAAACATTTAACATCATGGACAATGACAGCCAATGAATGTGGGCAGTGTAACTTCAATACTTCTATCATGGATATATCGTCCCTTTTATGCCAAAATAATGAATGTGCAATTGTGTACTTTCGAGAAAAATCGAAATAACTGTTCTTAAATTCTGTTTAAACTCACAAAATTCTGTTTGCTGTTTGAGGTACTTTTCATCCACATTCTGGTCCAGACCTATCAATGAACAAGGGAAAAATAGTTTTATGACACTAGTCATAACAGCACATAACAGACTCATGGTTTCGGCCAGTCAAATTTCCTATGAAAACTATATAGGTACATTGTGTCACAATATTCAGTAAGTGATAAGAGATTAACCTTTTCTTCATCAATGCTTCATCCCGCTGCCACAGTTTTTTACAAGTTATAGTTTGAGAGACAGTATTCTAACGACAAAATACCGAGAAAATCATGACTAGCTACTGACTATTTTTATTCTAAAAGCTGAACGAAACGAAAATTATAATTAAACAGGAAACTGATCACGAATAAAAATTATGGTTGGGAAAAAAGTGTATAAGTAGTGGAATCAGTAATACCAAAGTGGTTGAAAAACAAATTTGTTTTCCGATTCTTCCAAAGTTTTTTAATTTAAAGTTTTGAATTTAATTTCAATTATAACTCATACACGAAGGCAAAATAATTCCTCTCTAAATTTTATTTGTATAATAAGAAAAAATCAGTTAATAAATCATTTAAATCATTGAATTGAAATACCAAATAATATTTGATATTTTATGATATATTATATCATTTAAATCGATAAATTAAAATCAGTAAATCAACTTTCATCCTCCTCAATATCAATTTCTGGTAGGGCGTCTCTGACGTTTTCATCATCTCATAATTGAAGGTAAAAATGTGGCACATTCGTTGTTATGGCAATGAAAAAATAATTAATGTGTACATTCATGCTTTTGGCGTTACCAAGGAAAGGTACTAAACACATTCATGGATTGAGTTCTGTCTGTTAAGCCGTTAAATAAACATCTGACCCCCCTGGATCGATTTTTATCTACTGGAGGAGGTCTATATCTTTCGTAAGTGATGCCTAACTCAAAAATCAATTTTTGGCATATTCATGGTTTTGGCATAAAGGGGACGATATGTGCTTATTTGGTATCAAAATAGTAAAGTTATGTATGACATTCGTGCACCTTGAAGAAATTATATCAATTCTGATGTTGTAGTTAAAATGTCTATAATCCCTTCAAAGCTGATTAGCAGGTCGTGGGGTCGATACTACCAAATTCTGATAAGGAATTGAGATTATTAACGAACATGTTGCTCTTTATCGAATAATACAGCTAGTTATACAATTCAATAATATAAAATTCGAGGAAATTTCATGATTTCCTAAGTAGGTAGTGGAAGTGTTGTTTTCACTTTCGGGGAGAGAAAGGTGTATTTTTCCAAAAATTAAAATTTCCTCTCGCATTACATTTTATGTTTGTTATTGACGAACATCTCTTCAATGAATCGAATGATTCGGACCGCTTTACGTTCATACGTTCGCTCTCCCTGAGACTCTCCATTGGCAGAACAAAAGATCGTAAATACGAGTATGAATGTGTCCAAACTGTGTAGAGCACCTAGTAAATTGTGACGATTGAATCAATTTATACACTTCCTTTTTAAGAGTTCTTTTGAAATTTGGAGTTTCATTTTATCTTGTTAAATTTTGATTGTTCTACTCAGGAGTGCCAACGACTATGTTGATATTCAGCACAGCGCAACATTCTAGTTATTTAGAAATCAGCTTTTGTTACGTAATGAGAGATGGCTAAAGTATTGGTGTTTAAGAAGTTGTATTTATGTCGAAGTCGTCCCATCTACATCTAGAAGTCAATTACCAGTATGGGTTCACTGATTAGCTAAAAACCACTAGTGATCAATTTTTTTCCTAATCAATCAACGGTCTGAACTATAAATAGAGCTCTTTTTAAGGCATCTCCCTACTACCTGTAATCTCCAAACTGTTTGAGAAACTTCTACTCAAGAGGTTAAAGCCTATAATAATTGCAGCTCGAAACCTTATACCCGACCACCAGTTCGGGTTCAGGGAACGACACTCCACTTTGGACCAAGTGCATAGGATAACCAATGTGATAGAACGATGCTTTGAAGCCAAGGAAATCTGCTCTGCAGTTTTCCTTGACGTCTCACAAGCATTCGACAAAGTTTGGCACTAGGGCCTCCTCGCCAAGCTGCACAGGGACCTAACCCTTGAATACTATCAAATACTGAAATCTTACCTATCAGAAAGGCACTTCAGAGTCAAGCACGAGGATGAGTACACCACCCTGAGGAAGATAAAGGCAGGCGTGCCGCAAGGAAGCGTTCTTGGTCCAGTGCTCTATCTATTGTACACAAGGGACCTCCCAGAACCCCTAAAAGCTGTCATAGCAACGTTTGCTGATGATTGCAATTCTGACGACGGGCAGGACAGTCGAGGAATCGTCTAGCAAACTCCAAGATTCGGTGAACCGAGTTCCAAATGGCGAAATAAACTTGATGAAACAAAAAGTACGCATATAAACTTCACTTATCGCAAAATTCAAAACATCCCAATCACCATAAATTCACAAGAAATTCCGTATTCAAATACTGCTAAATATCTGGGCATGACGCTGGATGCCAAGCTACGCTGGAAAGAACACGTCAAAAAGAAAAAAGAAGAGGTCAACGCTAAGCTCAGGAAGCTGAACTGGTTGCTGGGTAGGAAATCTCAACTATCCACCCATAACAAATTGCTGTTGTATCAGCAAATGATTAAACCCGTCTGGGCCTATGGCTGCCAACTATGGGGCTGCACGAGCAACAGTAATGTCAACACTATCCAGACACTCCAAAATAAAATCTTAAGGAGTATTGTCAACGCACCCTGGTATATCAGGACAACTGATCTCCACCGCGACCTCAAAGTGGAAATGGTGAGAGACGCGATAAAAAGAATTGCAGCGGATCACGAAATTCGGCTGCACAGACACCAAAATCTCGAAATCCTGTATACCCTGGACAACAGAGAAGAGGTACGGCGACTCAAGAGGACCAAGCCGCTGGACCTAGTTGTGACCAGACGCTAATTAGTGTTTGTGACTTGTAGTGGTCTTAGATAATGAACTACTGAACCACAAAAAGTGATATTACTTCATTATAAATTAAGTTGCTAGATGGTTTGTATATTAAATCAGTTGTAACAATAAATAAATTTAAAAAAAAAATTAAGGCATCCAAAATACAATTACAAATTATGGAGTATAGAGGATCTGAGTTTAGATAATGTACCGCTGACCACCTCCAGTAACAGCTCAGTGATTTACGTAGAAGAATTATCTACTAGAGAAATGATGAATCTTTGGATAATAGTTTGCAGTAATTTCATTTTATTTTTTGCTTATATATAAGCAACATATGTATATATGGGCAACATATATGTTATATGTTGCCCAATTAATAAGCAAACCGTGATAATTTGTACCTACCATAATTTTATTGTTATAATGGATTGTTTTTGAAATGCCACAATGTATCACGTGCATATTATCTTCAATTTTTCGCTCCTACCAAAGTATATTAGACATGAGAATATAAAAATCGAATTTAGTATCGCTTTATCTTACACGGCATTCTGACTGGATGTTCAGGTGAACAGATTGGAACGGTGAACTAATTGCCGGTACACCTATTGATCACGCAGAGCATTTGACGACTAACATATTTACGGTTGGGATTCAAACATTCTATTTACGTGACCAGGTAACGAGATATCTGCACCTGAATCAGTCATAAAAGGTGCACAGCGCACAAAGAAAAACAATAGGCATGACCATAGTCAAGTGAAAGGTTGACCGTGCCCTTCGAGTGCCATATTGATTGGTAGCAGTTTGCAAATTGACCTATAACGTGACGTTATTGAGACGCATAATGCAACAGGTTAATGGGGTTGTATACATTCATGGGGTGAAGGTTGAAGTCGCCTTGCATCGGTACTAGTTTAGCATTGATTAATTTTTCCCTCGAGAAGTAGCTAGTCCTGCTGGTTCGGTACACCACAATGCCTGTCACGTTCTTTTCTTGGAGCGAATGATTCGAAAGTTTTAAATATTAAGATTTTCCATTTTAGCCCTCCGATTTCACCCGTTAGTGTTAGTCAAGTGTGATTCCGATGCTTCAGGGCTGTGTGTGATTATTGACATTAAATTTGTTTATTTAGGTTTGGAGGAAAGCTCTTAAAGGCGGGTGGAAAACGTCGGACAGACGGAATATGTTGTTTTTTAATTCGATTTTGGATTATAAGCATTTTGAAACGTGAACCGAATTATTTTGAGAGAGCTCTTTATTTGTAGGTAGATTACAAAATTCATTTCAGTTCATTATTGAAAATAATTAACCAAAATAATAAACAAACAACCATGGAAAAAACGCTGCAAATTCTTTCACTGGGGTTTATTATTCGATTGGCTTGCGTTCATGATTTGAATTTCTAATAAGCTTTGGAGTGTGCGTGTTTCACAAGTGATAGAGCGATTATTGAATTTCAGGAGATATGCAATAGAGCACGTAAATCTGTTCTCAACCAAAATACCTATTTGGATTGATCAGTTGATCATATTTGTGTGCCTCCTGAAATTCAATAATCGCTCTGTCACCTGTGAAACACGCACACTCCAAAGCTTAGTAGAAATTCAAATCATGAACGCAAGCAAAATGAATAAAATTGAATAATATACCCCAGAGAAAGAATTTGCAGCGCTTTTTGCATGGTTATCAGAATACTTCAACCCGTGTATCGGCTATAAACCCTTTTAGGAGTTCACTCCAGTATCCACGTTCACTACATCACTAGGTTACTGCAATCAAAACAAAAACAATAATAAACCAAAATAAAGCAAATGTTGGCACCATAAATCGGGCCATACATCGGGAATGGTTTGAGCTACGGACCTGGGGAAGGGCTCATTCGATTCCTCATGGAAAGTTCTTCAAAAAGAGCCCAAATTTAGGCCGCCTTGACTTTCTTTTTTAAGGTTTTTAGGGATTTTACAAAACTTTGACAACCCTTAAAGGGCACTTTGAATTAAGTGAGAGGGCTGGCTCAAGAATTG
Organism: Creontiades dilutus; assembly: GCA_031894815.1. NCBI lineage: Eukaryota > Metazoa > Arthropoda > Insecta > Hemiptera > Miridae > Creontiades > Creontiades dilutus. Next base: position 1,658,313 of record JAVIWC010000240.1, read on the forward strand.
GGGCGTTGCGGACCAACATGGATTTTCCTGAAAATTTCAGATTTTTGCTCCAGCCGTTTGGGAGAAATCGTGCGTACGGCGTACTGCGGACGGACGGAAAAATTTGTATTGCAGATTTGGATTCTACACCCTTGAAACGTAAACCATGAAATTTTCAGGGGGGGGGTTAGACATTTTTTTCCAAGAGCGATTACAATGGTTTATATTGAATAATAAACCAATTCAGAGTTTGTAAAAGAAAATGTATTCTTTTTCCACGAAATTAGAAATTGCAACGTTATTGCATCGAAATTGAAATTGCCTGAGCAGCTTTAACACAATTTGGCTTGCAAAACAAGTTTTTTTGCATCGCCCCCGTCAATTTTTTTCCTTTGTAAAATTAGGATCAATTCTAATGGGCGACTCTCTAGTGATGAAGATTTGATAGAGTGGAACGTACTAAGAAACAATGTTGGTAGTATTGGACACCTATGTACTTGGCTATCAGAAACTCGATAGAACACTAGCATGAGGTAGCGGGAGTGAAGCCGTGTTTACTTTGACCGAGCTACAAATGTCCTCAGCATGACCGGCAAGGACGCGGGGAGGAGCCCCAGCCCAACCTTTTTCCTTACATAACTGATCCCCGTGCGTCCGCCCCGTCCCGCCACTTCTTTCCATCCGTTTCCCGTGCTTGCAATGCTAACTACCCACAACTCGGTCCATGATCAAAGACAAATACCGTAATATATTGCTTCCGATACAGCTCGATAGGCGGTTTCTGCGCAAACTACAATCTATTAAATATCCAGGAGTCACGAATAATCATTGTTAATATTAAATGGCCTTTTAAGTTAGTTGTTCTAGAATTAGATATCCAAAAAGCTTCTGTAATCAGGTTTTGGACACAAAATCTCTCCTATATAAGGGTGATTCCTATTTTACGGGACAATCGCTGTCCTTCATTGATAAATAATTTTCTGTTCAACTTTTTCCAAAAATTATTTTTGTAGATTTTATGTGATAACTAGGCCTACTCATGGCTGTCATAAAGTTCGGCTACTCTTCATTGTACATGCCGGTAATTGATCGAAATGTACCTCTAATCTCATTGTCATGGTCTGTCCGTGAGTCAGAATTTGAACTTAATCCGAAATTTTATCCGCTCAAAGTACGTTTTACCGGAAATATTTTAACTATTATTTTTTTAGAATTAGTTACTGGATGTTAGTGCGCTTACAAGTGGGACTAACTTTTAGATAGTCTGTACGAATCAAGTGCTCAAAGTTTGTCCCAAACCTTCTGTCTCATTGTCATGGGTTTGAAGGAAATCATCGTAGCTCTCTCAAATGAGGGCATTTTTTCGGCAATTCAAAGTTTTTACATCGTTGGTAACCCTGCCCTTTGAGGGAACACCATGCTTCCGCCATTTCTATACAGTTGGGGCTCAAAAATGAAGTTAGCCGTTTGTAAAACAGGTGTGTACGTTTCATACTTCTCATTGTTACGGGTTTGAAAATCACTCTTAATCAATCTTATTGATTCGTTTAGCATTCATTTGGGGATAGAGACGTAAAAACTCTATTTAATGCAATTTTCAATTTCTATAAGTGATCATTAGACTCCTAATTGCAGAAGGTTAATGTTGATTTCTCATTGTCGTGGCGATTTTAAACTTCATTGTTGTGGCTATGCAAAAGCCGTCATGGCTGTTTGAAACAATATTTTTCAAGTTTGGTATTTGATACTAAATGAATACTAATATTAAAATGTGATACTTGTTCTAGCACAAAGTCAGGAAAAACTGAAATCAGATATCTGTCTCATTCAACCTTACCTACTCATCGTTTACGTAATTCTATCGTTATTTGGTTGACAAAGCTCATTGTCATGGATACATACCATTCTCGTAACCTATAAAATTTTAAAACCTGAATTTTGAGGAAACAAAGGAAAATCATGCGTGCCAGTGCATCACTATACCATTAGAGTGACATCTAGATTGTATAATAAAAAAATCATGAATTTAGGCTAACAAAATTTTTTAGTCAGAATCAAAACCTCGATTGTCCCGTTAAATGAGAATCACCCTTAAACCTGATTCCTATAATCCCCCAAAAATAATAAAATGGTCGTTTTGGGGGAAGTGACTGCAGATAGTTAGGTAGTTACTATGGATGATATTTCTCTCCTTGAAATTATTGATTACAAAAATAGCCTCAAATTATTTCACAGAGGTATATTATTTCTGTACGTGAACGCCATTTGACACAAACGTCAACTCGACATTAACAAACCTTCAACTTCACTTCTATAAGAATCGCGCCAGTTAGTAGTTCGTAAACAATTATTGCCAGACGCTTTCAGCACAAGCCATCTGCTGCTCGCTGCTAACTGCTCAAAACTCACGTCTGCACACGAGGACACACGATTAAACGGCAAGCACTCCCGGCGCTACCCCCGCGCATTATAAACTGGCGCCAGTTCAAAGCCATCATGAGCACAAATTAGTACCAATTAGAGGTGATTATTGGTAGGGTTTTTTCTTCGCTTGAAATATGGGCGGTTGACTAGAACAGATTTTTGAAAAGTCATTCTGTCGTTTAGCATGGGTTATGCGGCATATTACAACTTAATCACCAGCCACTGGTCAAAGTAATTTATGGCTGTATGATTACTTTCATTATAATGGTAATTAGTGTACCTATCACCACGTACTAATGTTTTTGCTCTTCCTTCGTGATTTATAACTCGGTTGAAAATAACTCGTTGAGCTATTTGAAACCTTTAATCACGAACTCAAAATGTTGTTTGATCCACTAACTGGATATTGAGTTCAGATTTTCCTTCAACCTTTTTCTAATCTGTATATTATGGATAAGGAATAGAAATGATGGATAAAACAATTAAATATTAACTAATTTAATGCTAATTTCCTTCAAATTGTATCCAGTGAAGCAGGCAATCAACAACTTTCCTACTTGGGTTTATCATTTCCATTTGATAAAATGTTGACTAATTAACCCATCCCCCTCAAAGTTTATTGTCCGACGGTTCAAGATAAGCACTTTTATTTAAAACTACGGATCAAAGTTTATGAAGTTTTCTGCAAGAATCAGGAATACTACATCAATCGGAGATGTCCCATTACTCTTGACATCATTACCAATCAACCTCTGAGAGATACAATTCAAGAATGGGATTGAAAGAACCAGAAAAAACTTGTAAAGTAAATATTAACTTTTGGTTTATATTCAATAATAAACCATTGTAATCGCTCTTGAAAAACAAATTTCTAACTCCTCCTGAAAATTTCATGGTTTACATTTCAAAGAGTGTAGAATCCAAACCTGCAATAAAAATGTTT
>JAVIWC010000241.1:0-16256 GCA_031894815.1 Creontiades dilutus
CTAAGATTTGAAGCGATTCTTTGCTTGGGAACTTCAACTCAAATATATTGTTCTCATAATTTAAGTTTTACTAAATTGAATACGATAATCTTCAGTTCATGGGCCATTCTGATGTTATATGACCTTTTGGCTTTCCTGGACCTTTGTGGCATCCCAGGTTTTTGAGTGAACTACATGCTGCTCTCCAGCCAGCTTCTCCTGCTCCAAGTTTGCACCTGGACTAACATTAGGAATCTCAAGGAAACGTCTCGAGGTTTTTTCCCGCCATTTTCAATGCACAGTGTTGCGAAGACTGCTGGTAACACTCGTGATGAATTTCTTTCACAAACTCTGTCGACAAACCTATTTTTCCTCCGATTTACTCAAATTATTGGACATATCATAAAATCAAAAAAACACTAAAATACCAGTGTTTTTTTATATGCAGTGTAGAATGCAATTATCAGAGTATGGCGTTGGCTAGGTCACCTAGCCTAGGTGTCGCTCTTAGACTCATGTATAATTTGTATAGATATTCAAGACAACAAATGTGAATGCCGGTTGTATTTAATTTTGTACATTTTAATCTAAAAGGAGTTTGGTCTCGAGTGTACGTAAAGAATGGACAGGCTGCAGGGAGCAAATCACTAAATTTTACTCGTCATCAAGCTCAGAAAACCACCCAAAAAGCCTATCTGTTCTAGATTCAAAATTATTTCACATGTCTCGCTAACTGATTTCGACATGTTCAAAGTATCAAACACTACCCGTGGTAAAACTCGCGACAGGGGCAAACCCAATACGAAAACACCTTCATAACGATCAACATTTTATTAAAGATACAATTTTTTCATGAAAAATAGTAGAAATGCCTATTTTAATACATTTGCTAAACACTATTGAATTTTGAATCAATTTTGGTGAATCATGAGAAACTCCCGTGATGTTTTCACATGGAAAAACTATTTCTAACCTAACTGTGTTCGGCAGATACGAGACGATAGCTACGAAAATGTTACTTAAGTTTCTCCTTTGCCGCTATAATTCAAAATTTTAATCAAGTACTAAGGATGCAATAAATTTATCATTCGTGATGGATAATTTTTGTGACGACCAGTGTTTTTGGGTGAACTATACGATGCTCTCCAGCCAGCTTCTTCGTCTCAAGGCTACACGTGGACTGACATCAGGAATCACAAGGAAACGTCTCGATGTTCTTTCCCCACCATTTTCTATGAACAGTGTTGCCAGGATGAATTTGTTTCCCAAACTTTGGGGACAAACTTATTTTCCTCCAAAAACAGTGGATTTTCGTTCATTGAAATTTAATCAATCCAGAGTTTTCTCAATTCAGAGACTCTAGACATTTTCTGACTTTAATTTAAGGTTTTTCTCATTTTTGACGTTGCACTAGGTCCATTTTATTATTACCATCGTATACACCAGGAAAACGAACCGAGTAGTCTACCAAATCTCTATCTATCAAACATCTACCAAATAAGTTTATGAGGGAGGCTGAAAACGCATGCGGAAATCTTGTAAAGGCCGGGGACATCATCAACTGATATGGGAATGACCCAGATCAGTGATTTACGTAGAAGGGTTATCTAACACGGTAATAATAAACCTTTGTGAAATAATTTCCAGGGTTCTATTTCTGGAGAGAATTAATTTTCCATTGTTCAGGAATTCTCCAACTCCCTCTCAAGTACGTGGAACGGCAGACCCAACTGACGCTCACCTCGTTCACATCTGTTCCGAGTTTCGCCCTCTTACGGTGATTACATTGGCGTTGTTCTTCAGATCTCTTCGAGGCCCCTGTCACCGCCGCCCATATTCTCCTCCCCCTATTCCCACATTCCAGACGAATTTGACCTTCAGATCGGTTTAATTAAAATTCCCGTACAACCGTTGAACCGCTTCCCCCGTTTAATTCCATTTTAATTCGCCCTTTTAAACCAAAACCTTCCTTGTTCTCGGCGATTTCAAACGCACGCGGTTCAACGGGCGCTGTGGACGAGACAAAGCGAAGCAATTATGAATTCATTACAATTAGTCGTTAAATTGGATCGTTGGAGAAAACGTCGACCAAATCAAGCTCTTAACATTCCTTGTTCAACAATTCAGGTATTAGGTACTACCAAACGTGTTTAATTATACAACTCATCTCATTTTAGAGCTCTCCAAGAGTTAATTTTATATAATGTTGTTTGCTAAATGTAGTTATAATTTCACTGCAGTCGAATGTTTCAATATCAGTAGGTTGTTGAACACCTAACAATTGGCATAGAACACTTCAATCGGTTCTCAACCAAAATACCTACTTGGATTGATCAGTTGATCATATTTGTGTGCCTCCTGAGATTCAGTAATCGCTCTATCACCTTTGCAACACGCACACTCCCTTAGTGGAAATTCAAATCATGAATCATTGAATAATAAACCCCGGTGAAAGAATTTGCAACGTTTTCCTGAAAATTTCAGATTTTCTGGTTTTTCCTGAAAATTATCTGAATGCTTCAACCCGTGTATCAGGTATAAACCCTTTTAGGAGTTCACTCCAGTATTCACATTCACTACATCACTAAGTTACTGCGATTAAAACAAAAATCGCAGTAACCTAGTGAAGTAGTGAATGGGGATGCAAATGTTGGCACCATAAATCGGGCCATACATCGGGAGTTTCTGGCCCCTGATCTGTAGGCCGCCCGATCGCTGCACTCCTACCCGTTTCAAATGCAGCTATTTAGCCGCTCTCCGTCCGATTGAGAAAATTAAGCTATTTTAGCGCTCCTACCGCTCCAAACTATCCAAAATTGTTATCAATTTGATTAACAATCAATTGATTGTTAACAATCCATAATCCAAAATTGTTATCAATTTTCAATCACAATATTCATCCTTCTTCTTCCATAAGAATCTGTTTCATATTGTTGAGTTCCGCCAAATTATAGTTTCCTATCTAGTTTTTCCACTTTTTTTTCATATTCCATCTTACAATAATATTGTTCGAGTGCGACTTGTGTTTGAAAACTTTCGCGAAACGTTGTAGCCTTGTACAGCATCGCCGGCGAATTCATTTCAGCAAAAACATTACCAGTGCTTCCATGTGGTTTTGTAGGGAAACAAAAACATAACTTGTTGAAGCACATTGAACGAGGCGATCGCGCGGCCTACAGATCAGGGGCCAGACGCTCCCCCATACATCGGGAATGGGCCTGGGGAGGGGCTCATTCGATTCCTCATGGAAAGTTCTTCAAAAAATGTCCAAATTTAGGCCGCCTTGACTTTTTTTGAGGTTTTTAGGGATTTTACAGAACTTTGACAACCCTTAAAGGGCACTTTAAATAAAGTGAGAGTGCTGGCTAAAGAATCCATTGTCGGACCAATATTGATTTTTCCTGAAAATTACAGATTTTTTGCTCCAGCCGTTTGGGAGAAGTCGTGCATACGGCGGACGGACGGAAAAATTTGTATTGCACATTTGGATTCTACACCCTTTGAAACGTAAACCTTAAAATTTTCAGGGGGAGTTACTTTTTTTTTTTTTTTTTTTTTTTTCCCCCAAGATCGATTACAATGGTTTATTATTGAATAATAAACCAAAACTAAGGCAAAGTAAATTATTGTGAATCGCGACACAGACAACAAATTACGGGCTTCGTTGAAAGAATAAAAATAGTTTTCGCAATTTAGAAACCAAAGCCTTAATCTGGTGATTGAAGGGTTGATTAATATGTTGAGTTTCACCAGCCACAACAAACTGTCTAATGATAAATCAACATCTGATAGAGGCAAATCAAAAATCACAACTAACCAGTTCAACTAAACCAGTAGGGTTCGTGTCTTGATTCTATGACTTACCTATTCAAACTGCAATTGTTTATCGTTTTCATCTTACTTCTACTTCATTTATCCTGAAATGAAATTTTACTGAAGTGATTGTGAATTTGTATGAAATAATTGTAGTTTCTCGTGATAAGCGACTAGCAAATTCGGTGGACGTTACCGTGACAAATGAGCGGATCAATCTGCGTAGCACCTTATAAATGTAGCTGGGAGGTTCGGAGTACATACAAACAACCCTCTTGACCGATTACCTTTTAGATCGCCTGTTCTGCCGCATCTCTCGTTAGCCAACTGCCTTGTTCATCTCCATCCTGAGTTGGACTTTTTCAGCACTTAAAATTATATTTTCGAAGTCTTTAATTGTGTCTTCCCCAACGTTTTGATTTTTATTTGCAGTTACAATCTCACATCTGGTTTTAAATCCTTACCTTAGTTATAGTATTGTTATCACCTGTGATTCTAAACTTAGTTCTATTTCTATTTTCTTGTAATTGGGTTCGCCATTCATATAAATAAATAAACCCTTACTTCAAGATAGTTGATTCACAAAATATCACATTTCTTCAATTACGCTTTATGACTATACCTTCCCTCAACATTAACAATAAACGTGGATCGACAAAATATTCAATATATTTTCGAACAGTTTGGAAACGTTCGAGCAGGTGAAGGAGTAAATAGTGAGGGGTTGAAGGGCATGGCCGCAGAACGGTCCAACTTGGATCTTGGAGATCCGGACGCACAGATCAGCACGTTTTCAAACTTGCGGAGGCCATAAAATAAACAAGGCGAGTTCGAAAGTGACCAGAAACTCGTTCAGGCAAAACCCACGGGATTAAGGCCGCGATGGGCACTGCACTTACAAGGAGGAAATGTGACGGCGGAGTGACTCCTTTCAAAGGTTAAGGTGTTTAGAAAGAGGTTGAATGGAAGCTAAAAGGTTCAGCTCAACGGTTTCGAGACCCATGGGGCTGGTTTCGAGACATGGGAACAGAGAACATTCACAAATGATCGATGTCTCGATCAAAAATTTGTTTTGTTTATTCGACAATGAATGTGTCGAAGGTGCGTACTCAACTCTGTCGGGTTCCTCAAGTCCCTGCAGTGCTGCGCTGGTTATGAAGCCACACATTTCGGGAAAGCGCCCAACAACTATCTGTTCATCTGTATCCATAGATTCCACCATCACGTGACGACGTGATCGCTATTAAACCGAACACGAACTAGAATTTGAATCTCATCCCCCCCATATTGAAAACCATGAATCGAATCACTTACATATTGTAATCAGCAGTCTGTGGAAAGACAATGAAATGTGCATGTTTATCGAGATTAAAGGTTTTGATTTATAAGAGGTGCAAGGTACTTTGAAACGAGTGGGAATTAGGAGAAAAGTGTTTAAAACGTGGAAAAAGATGAAATGCATCCACTTCCCACAACACACGATGACCGGTTAAGATGAGAATCCATGACATCAGATAGTTTGTCGTTGAGCTGAGCAACACGGGGAATAGAGGGAACTGGCTGAGGTGTCTTCCAACGTCGACTTTTGCCAATGAAACTTTGAAATCACTCAAGAAAGAAGAAGCTTATCTTTCTCTAAGTATAAAGACTAGATACAATTTACTCAGGGAAAGTGAACGTTGCAGATAATTCTTATAATGTTAACTGTAATTATTATTACACGTAGTTATGGCTTTTTCCTAACCTAGTAAGAAATCCATACCTGTTAAGCAATGAACCGTTTAGAATTCAAAATTTATTGTTTGGTTTATTGTTTGTACTGCAACTATTCCACGTTTAATCAGGGAGAGCCTCAGTTGACTCGGATTCGTTGACTTTCAGAGGAGGCCAGCCAAGAGCTTGATCGAGAACAATCCCATTTATATCAGGAGATTGGTAACGAAGAATGAAGATGGTCAGATTTTCGAGGGGTGACAGATACGTAACAATAGCCAAAGAATTTTTCAATGTCACACTATCTGAGAAAATAATATAGGGTTACAAAAACAGAGAAATAAAAACGGTACTATGTACACTGAATTAGGAAACAGAGCAATGAGGAGAATACCAAGTCCATGAAAAAGTTTAAAGAAGCAGAGCTGGACAAATAATAAAGTCTATATTAAGAATACTGAATCAGTAAAGTGGTGGATGAAAGTTTACTAAACTACGAAAGAGGTCAGTGAGGAGGTCACCGAGGTCCATGCAGAAGTTGACAACAGTAGAGCTGGACAAATAACAAAGCTTATAAGGTCTTTATATGAATATAAAGAATCCTGAATCAGTAAAGCGGTGGATGAAAGTTTAGTGAACTAGGTAAGAGGCCAGTGAGGAGAATATCGAGCGAAAGAATAAATTACGACTAACGGCCTAGCGACGTGAAATGACCATTTGGTACGTAATGAGAATTCTGAACTTTCGGGGGAAAGAAGTGAGAAAAAAAATGAACAGAAACTCAGCCTAAGCCTTTTCTTCTGGCCTCCACTTCCGTAAGCCTTGCCCTTCCAGGCAGCTGGGTCTGAGGGCAGGTGTCAGCCTGGGGGCTACGCCCTCTCCGAGATTTCAGGTGCCGCCGCTCCCTTACTCTAATTGACCGCGACAAGTGTCCCCAACGATAGGCGACCAGTTTCTACACTTCACCTAGGCACGCACGAAAACACAAGACGTGCGCTATTAACTCACTCCATTTTCTTCATTCCTCAACAGTATTACCACCATAATGATCTTAGAAATTTGGGCAGAATTGCGTAAGCAATATTTTCCAACAATAAAATGTAAATAGTACGAACGGCGTCTGAACGGATATTCTGTAACAAACATTAACAATGAGCAAAATCGACTATTATTATTTTTATGTAGATGTGTCACACATACTTGCGAAAAGTTGTAGAAAGATTTATTTCTGAAAGAACACTTAGATTCATTGTTGTTTCTATAAGCTTTTGCCTTGGCGAGCCCAACCAGACCATTATAACCGTTGTAGGCCCAATCGTTTTCCAGAATTAGACTTCTTTAGGTAGATGAAAGTACGAAATCATGACGGTAAATAGGCATACGGTAAAAAGAAGGCTATGTTTTACACGCATAACATGTAATATATTATATACTCGGATAGCAACAAGTGTACAAATGCACAAACAACTTGGAAATGGATGATTTCGATGATTTTTGATGATTGGAAATAGAGAACGTTTTCTTCTACAAACTGTTTTTTTTTTAATATGGGTTTTCTACAATTTTGTCGAGTGTGATTTAGAGTGTAAATCGAGTGTATACAAAGTTAGTAAGATATCCTCAGGTTTCCGCAGATGCTCATTGATTTTTCATTTACTTAGGAGGCTAAAGAGCGTTTTCATTTCAAACGCGACTGAGTTATTTTCCTGCATTCGCAACCTGTCCGAGACCAAATGTTTTCCACAAATTTATTGAACAGCAATTATTGAACTATACTAGACGTTTTTATAAACAATTATTCCTGCTTTCTTTTGATGTCTCTGGCATCTACATGAAATGGAGCGACTGCCTCATCCCATCTGTTGTTTCAAAGTGCTTTTCAAAGACAGAGTCTGCGCTGACGTGCGCATGAATTTTTATTTCACAACTTCGCACATTAGCAAGTAAACACAGACAGTACTGTAGTTTTGCATTCAACCCATGTCAACTGGTAGCTTATACGACAGCAAAATGCAACGTAATTCATTACCGGGGGAATTCGTTCGCGGTTTGAAGTGAAACCGAATAATCTTGCTGGTTATTAATAGCAGGTATCAACACGAGGGTCTCATTCCAACAGTCCATAACAAAATCAACAATTCAAGAGAACGTACAACTCAAACGTCAATATTTACACCAACAATACGGCCTACGTATGATCATCCACATTAGAAACGAGCACTCACATTTTCAATTGGCACTATAGCCGTGTGTTTATTCAAACTTCAACCTACGAATTTCTTGGGATTGACTGAATGTGTCGGACAAGTTCTTAGGATCAAGGGCGAGTTATTCTTTCAAGGCTGTCGAACTCAACAGTTTTTAACATCAATAAAGGATGTCTACAAAACAGGTCTCATTCCTTCAAGGGATCGATTATACAACTCAGAGTTGGGACTAGTTAACTAAAAAATTAGTTGAACTAGAGCTAATTTGAAACTAAAAGAACTAATATCGGAATTTAGTTGGAACTAGTTAACTAAAAAATTAGTTGAACTAGAGCTGAAACTAAGAACTAATTTAGTTGGACTAAATAGAACTAATATCGGAACTCAAAGTTTTAGTTTCTCCAATCAAACTAAGAACTAATTTAGTTCTGGCCGTTAGTTTCGATGACAAACAAACTATTAGTTTAGTTTTCCAAAGCAATGAAACTAAACTAAAGTAGTTTTAGTTTTTAGTTAAAAATTAGTTTTTACCCAACTCTGCTACAACTAATTTGCAACAAAAAATGCCTCCTAAATTTTTTTAAACGCTTGTACTCAGAGTTATTCACGTTTCAAGATTTTTTTCGTGTTATCGACCTTACCTCATTGAAACGGACGTAATTCCCTCATTTCCAGAGTAATCTCAAATTAGAAGAAACCGTTGGAAAGACCGTAAATTTTCCGGGGAGTTTAATTTTACGGGGAATACATCAATTTAGAAAGTAAACTTAGTAACTTTTCGAAAACATTCCGTTTTTCAAAGCCAAAAAATCAAATCAATCTCCAAATAGTTCGAGATTATGAACTATTGCCGGTAAGCTTAAAAAACAGCGCTAGGATCACAGCTTTCCAACGGTATGATCAATTTTGATTTTACTCTGTTGATTAGGCAAGAAATTAGCGTTTAAGACCAGAAAATCGTAGTTTTACATGGTAGAATCGACGTTGCAGGACGAAAAATAACTCATGGAAAAAATGAGTTGGACATTGAATTTCATGTACTTTTACACGTTGAATCCAATACATGGTGAAAATCTTGATCACTTTTCTCAATTTCTGGTGATCAAAATGAGAACGATTCGCAGCATTTGTAATATTCATATTTTATTTAGATTCTTGTTTAATCTAAAAATAATAATAGTACATATACTTTCTTAATTATGAGGTGACAGACGGATTGCTGTTTTGCTCACAACAGGTACCACTCGTGATAAACTTCGCCTCCCATAGTTTGGGGACAAACCTATTTTTCGCAAATAAACTCAAACTATTAGACATAATTAAATTACAGAAACTGAAATACCCTCATACAATAGTGAATTTTCGTCTTAATTGAAATTTAATCAATTTCGGAGTTTTTCTTTTCATAACACGACTTACTTGGAACATTCACACCTTGGGGACAATAACACTCGGGACATTTTCTGACTTTCATTTAAGGTTTTTTCTATTTTTGAGGTTGCAATAGGTTCATTATATTGTTACCTTCGTAGCCCTTTCAGGAAAACCTGCCTAGTAATAACAAATAGGTTTTTGGGGGCTGAAAACGCAGGCGAAAAACAAATGTTAAGGCCGGGGACATTTACAGAGTTATATTTATGACGACGTCATTCCAATGTCTTCCGGACATCTAGGAGCCAATCACAGGGTATCGAGAGTGACCAGCTGAAGGGCAATTGCGGCTAATCTTATCCAAATTTATCCATGAAGATGAGATATCAATGGGCTCTTTTAAGGCATCTAGATTACTAATACAAAGTATTGGTCAGGTATCATTATCTAGGCCCGAGATACCACCGAGACCACATCCCATAACCATCCATCAGCGAATCAAGTAAAAGGATCATTTAATACAGAAACAATAAACTTTTGCGTATAACAATTTGCAGCGTTTTTAATAATTATTACACGTATTCTCCGGTTTCCCACTGGGCTAAAAGGTTATCCGAGCAGAAAAAGCTCACAATTTCAATCCCCGAGGAATTGGATACGCGAATCGGGGAGGATATCAATTACACGTTACCTACCGCGATATCTTCCAAATCCCGTCGGTACCGCGTCGGCAGAAAACGCGAAAATCTTTGTAGCTCGTAACGAGACGAATTTCATTGCCGCTCAATTAAGACTCGATGCAGAACAAACAATCGAACAAGTCAATACAAAAATGTTTATTGTAACCATAACATGTGTACACAAATTCATGCGTTTCAACATTGTAGGACTGGGCATATCTGCCAACTGTCCGGGTAGTCGGTTCATTTTCATGAACATTCTGATAGTGAAGATCTTTCATATATATTTCATAGATATTTCATTGTATACTATACTGAACATGTAGAGCACACCAAACACTTGTACTTACTAAATATTTTTTACAAATTTATTTATCTATTTTTATTTATTTATTATTATTATTATTTTTTGTGAGATAATAGTAATTTACCTACTTTTTCATAACACACACACATAAAAAACAATGGAAATATGCGTTGAAACACAAATAATTATTAATAACTAGTTGAAAAAAATATATAAATGTCTAAACATGATTGTATATTTTGAAATACATGATTGTATATATATATTGTTATATTATTATTATTATTATTATTATTTCTTGAAATGTTAACAGTACAGAGGATGATACCTAATCACAACAATATCCTACCCATATTATTATTAAAGATGGGATGTGTTTACCTAACGATAATTGAAATTGTCGACTAGAAATTTTCTGTAGTTTAATGCTTCTCTTGCAAAACTGTACAATTGCATCCAGTTAGACCCATTTAGTGTATTTAGCATTTCTTGGGTTTCGATCACGTTTTTGCCAAAATGCCTCACCCTAAACTCAGATATTATAGGACAGGCACACAGGAAATGATAGGGGGTTTCTTCTTGTTCCAAATTACACAGAGAACAGCTTGCTTCCCTCGTGCCCCGGTTCCACACCCTGGAATTCAGACCCATTTGCTCACATCGTACTTTAGCAATTAATCGATAAACACGCTGGCTATTTCCTGTTATGTAGTCGATATTTTGCAGTTGGAGTGCGGCGTACATCTGATAATGGGTTGACTCCATTGCCGCTTTTAAGAATGTTTCCCTTTGTGCACTCTTGATGGCTAGGGTTAATTCCTTCGCTAGCGCCTCCCACTCAGCGATGGAGGCCCTCGACATATCCACCGCATCAATCCCATACCTGATGATTAAATCCCCCCATGCCTTGCACCAAAACGCCCGCCGCACAATCACTTCCCGAGCCACCCGATAAGGCAGCCGCTCGGGTTGCATTTTCAAAACTTTAATTATGTAGTCAGCATGCAGGCCAAAGTAGACTGTGTAGAGTGTGTCAATTCCGGTCTCGAGATGAATCATATACGTTGGGGTACTCATAGGCAGATGAAGCGAGCTCTTAATGAAATATCTGAGCACCCTTTCCGCCTCCTCTACAGGCCGGAAACCCCACACCTGCGCCGCATATCCCAAGACCGTCCTTGCAGTAGCGTTGAAAACTTTCATTTTGGAATCGAAAGGTATATCATTGGCCAGAAGGCCCTTCCTAGTACTAGCTAGTCCGAACTGAGCTGCACGACGCTTCTGGTCAAAATGCTCTTTGAGATTCAAGCTTGGTGTCAGCCACACGCCTAAATATTTGTAGGATTTCACAATTTCAATATTTTCACCGTAAAGGGTCCACCATTCGTTCTTCGCGTTTCTTCCCCCTCCTTTTTTGAAAATCATAATTTTGGATTTCTCCAGGTTGATCAGGAGGTTTCTGTCTTGGCTGAAATTTTCTACCACCTTGATCATATTTCTCAAAGACTGTGGGTTATCAGCAAGCAGGACCAAATCGTCTGCGTACATCAATATTTTGATTTCTACTCGTCCAACGCTCACCCCACCCCCCAAAAGTCCCTCAAGTTCGTCAATATACAATGAGAAACACAAAGGCGAAATCAAAGAACCCTGCCTTACACCCATACCACAATCAAATGACTGCGACACTCCCTGCGCAGTCCAAACCGCGGCTTCAGACCCTTCGTATAGGCATGATAGGTTTTCCACAAATTTCGCCGATACCCCCAGCTCATACAAACGGTAATAAAGCCTCTGTTTTACCAGCCTATCGAACGCAGAACTGTAGTCAATGAAAAACGCGTACACCTTACCACCCTTTTTCGAAATTTTGGCTTCTACTACGCTCATAAGAGTAAATATATTGTCCAGTGTGGAGTACGACTTCCGGAATCCCGCCTGCGACTCGCTCAAAACATTATTGGCATTAACCCATTCCGCCAGTCTGTCAAGCAGCACTCCCTCATATAACTTCATAACAGCATCCAAAAAGCTAATACCCCTAAAACTGTTGGCCTCTTTAGGATCACCTTTTTTGTATAATGGAAAGATTATAGCACGCTTGAAGGACGCCGGGGGGGTTCTCTCATCATAGACTTTGTTAAAGAAGGAAACAAGTCGTTCCAGAAAGTTTTCAGGGGCGTTCTTATAGAACTCATAAGGCACTCGATCGAAACCGGGCGCCTTGGAACTCTTTGCCTTGCTCAAGACCCGGTTCAAATCCGCAATAGTAATTTCTCTATCAAGTATCCCATTATTTAAATTAGGTGGCGCATAATGAACAGGCTCAATTGTATTTGGGGGGTTGTACAGTGCCCTAAAATATTCATACAGTTCGTCCGGCTTGCACGTTGGAGCAATAAAAGAATCCTTTGGTCCGATTTTTTTAACCAAATCCCAAAACATCTTTGAATCCCTTACAGATGTGAACATAGCCACACATGATTCGTGATACTCGATTTTTTTTTGTTTTGTGACAAGTTTATATTCCTTATTCTTACAAATGTACAGTTGTTTAATGGTGATAGAATTCGTGTCTCTATATACATTCAGAAGACCGTACATTCTCTCCCTCAATCGTGAACACTGACTGTCAAACCAACCTTCTAGTTTTGGCCCATTTTTAGTCCCATGTTTTATTTGTTGTTTATTTCCTTCTGCCGCAGCCAATTTTATACAACTAATAATTTCAGCCAATCCGTGTTCTACATCACCTGGTAATAGCTGTAATTGTTCCACAATTACAACCATTTTCTCTTTATAGTGAACGTCATCCACTTTAGTCCACCGCAAACGTGGCGGTAAAGGGTTCACCATTTCATCTTTCATTCCTTTATGTTTCAACGTGACTAGTATAGGCATATGGTCTGAGAAATGCGACGGCAGCATACTTGTTAGGTCGTTTCTCTAAAGTAAGACTTTCTAGCGTAGTAAAAGCCAATCAATTCTAATAGTTATTAGAATTGGATCTTGAGAATAGTGCGTGAATATTGGCACAAACCATTTTTTCTACTTAAGTTCGGTACCATGGTGACGGGGAAGGACGGTTGGCGCTGATGCGCAAGTGAAATCCCACGGGGGACGCCTTAACAAAATTTCTGGTTTGATCGGGTTGAACTTCAGCTTGAACCGAAAACTGATCAAGAAAACGGAATAAATTAGACGGAAGAGACAGTTGGATACTAGGAAATTTGTAAAAGTCCGTAAAACCTGTGGAACACCTTTACCTTGGAAGCGACCCTCAAATGCCGTCTCTCCTCTCAGTAACCCGCCCCCCTTCACCTCCCCCAAAAACCCCCCCTCATGATATTTCCCCACAATCGATTTAATCCTCACTTTACCCCACCCCCCTCCCATCACCCCTCTCTCTTACCCTCACTCCCCAATCTATCTCTACCCTGTCCCCCCCTCCCCATTATCCTAGCTTTTCCCCCCTCGCGAATGCTGAAAGGGGCAAAGGGGACCGTCAGGTATTTCAGCCCTGAAATTTTAAACCCCTTTCCCCGCCCAATACCGTCCAAAGGGTTTTTTCCCCCCTCTCCTCCATTCTCCCACCACCCCTCCGCCCCGCCCCCCCAAGTCCACCTAAAGGGGGCCAAACTGAGGGTCGAGACAGGGGGGTTTTCTAGGGGAAAGGGGGCAGTTTTGGAGAGTGGGAGAGGGGTGCGATTAATTACTCCGCGAGAATATAAAATGGATTTCCATCATTTTTTCTCCAAATCGCTCTCTTCCCCCTTTCCTCCCAAATTCCCATTCAGCAGTCCCACCTCTCGCCACCTATCCCCGTACTCTACACGGACCCCTTTAAATTTCTTATGCCCATTTCTCATTCCAGTTTATCTCATTTCCTTTGTCGGTTGAAGATAATTGAAAATAGCGAACGAATTTAATCGGGGGAAAACTCCTGATAATTTCCAACTGATTCCAAACGTAGGTTTTTTCTCTTTAATGAATTAATGTAATTTATCAATCGGGCATTAAGTATCTTGAACATTTTTTAAACCCACGGCTAATTTTTAATGTTTATCGACATGACTGACGTGCCATTTGATGTATTATTTGATGCGCCCTGTTCACTAGTTGGCGGAAATTTTGGGACCCATGACCCCAGTGAATGACGTATTTGATTATCTTATTTGGGATGTAGTTATGTAGTTGTTCGACTAATAGCTATTAAATTTTCACAATTAATAAACAACTAACTGCTGAGGTAGCTGTAATGTTCACCCTTCCCCCCCAAAACCGTCCTGAAAGTGTCTTTTTAAACCCGCTCAATCCCCCCCCCTAGATAATTGAAAATACCGATCGAATGTATGGGCGGAAAACGTATTCACTTTTTAATCGAAATTAACGTATTTTTTTAACCGCCATTGGCTTCACCCCCTTTAGCCTACACGAGCGAAGTGTTGATGTTTAATGGCAATTATTTCAATTCCATAGAAACTGGAAATATACCACAAAAGATGCTAACATAAGTTAGGTTGTTCAGCATAGAGAATAAACTGTAGTAGGGGGGGGGACGAAACGCTGGGTCATTTTTAAATACATTATCTCCAATTGACAAATCCATTATTTGGCTGATTATGTATTTTTTACAGAAAATCTGACACTATACAAATAGACATTTAAAGCTTCAGCTGGAGGCTTTCCCGCTTCGGGTGGATAATTTGAAAAAGTTAATACATATTCTTCGTTATTTTACCAAACTATAAAATCAAGAGAACGACCTGAAGAATTTATTTTTCAGTATTGGAATGTATCGGTGTATTAGGTGAAATTTAGTTTTCTTTTTCAGAAGTTCGTAGGTATAAAAAGAAGTAATAATAATAAAACATCATCGTAGATATTTGGTTCATTGTACAGAGGGTCTAAGATTATGATTTTTTCGAAAAAAAAATAAGTTATTTCTCACAATATTGTAATGTATTCAACGCTAAAGTGAAACTCGGCTTCTTCATCTGTACGACTCAGACTTTTTTGAAGTTCAATAGATACAGGATAATACATATAAATGAATAATTGTGAATGTCTTTCTAAAATAAACTATGTTCCCCAAAAATCATTGATTAGCTGTAATATGACTCATAGAAAACAACCTATGCTTTGTGCAATATGTTTCTTTATATTGTGAGACTTTTTAACTATTGAAATGTCATTTGTCTCTGAAGTGTTGATTAATAATGTTACAAAAATTAGGTATAAAGCGTAAATTTAAGATTTTTAATTGAGCGTGAGGCGAAAAAAAAATTGCCTACGATCGATGATTTTCAAGAAGGGCTACTAACACAGAAATAATGAACCTTTGTGTAGTAATATGCTGGGGGTTTAGTTTGTCCAACAAACCTAATTTAAACAACGCAGGACAAATCTCAGTTAGCAATAGCGATTCTTAAAATTTTTACCCCCCATTCTCTCACTTTCTCTTTATATTGATCAGTGTGATATAAATACCTTTATAATTGGGCCTAACATTGTTAATAAATAAATACATTTTTTTCAAACATGAACAGTTTATTTAAATGGCCCCCAAATTTAAACTCGAGTTTATTAGTAGTGAAGTTTAGGGGTCACTTATCCTCGTCACGTTGAATTTCTCGTGACACGAATTTACAATGACCGCATGCCAAAGAATGAATTCGTGTTGAAAGATGGGTCAAACTAATTGAGGGGGTGGATAAATAATACTTCAAGTCAACTTACATACCAGGAGCCATGCAGGAGGTAAAAAATGTTTTTCGCTCACCTGAAACCCAAAAGAGACACTATTAGTCATACAGAGAATCTTCCCTACGTAAATATTCATTTTGATTTTGAACTACTATCAATCAATCAATCAATCAATCAATATGTTTATTTTTATAAAGTCATTAATGCTGTTACAAAAGTTCTCAGGGTTTTGAAAGAAAAAGATGTAAGTATACAGAATTTTAAAAAAGTATTATATAACCAAAAAGGTAGAGCAGAAAAATGAGATACTCTGTTAGTAGATGGGGGGTAAAAAAACAATTTAAGGGGGGAATGTCAAAAAAGGAAACCTTCAAAAAAAATCTAAAAAAAATTTACAACATCAATTTGTAAAATCTAATGGGGGGGGTGGGGGAAATTTTCCATGGTGAGGGGGGAAAGGGTCACCATTCATTTCTTTTG
>JAVIWC010000242.1:0-17143 GCA_031894815.1 Creontiades dilutus
GGGTTTTCGGGGGTGCTGAACACGAATCTGAAGTCCTTTTTTCGATAAAACGCTTCCTTCATGGTTATTTTCGCGTTTTTTCATCAAAATTGCTCAAAAATTAACTCTGTTTAATCGCTTTCAAACCTACTCTCTAAGGGGTTTTCGGGGTGCTGAACACGAATCTGAAGTCCTTTTTTCGATAAAACGCTTCCTTCATGGTTATTTTCGCGTTTTTTCATCAAAATTGCTCAAAAATTAACTCTGTTTAATCGCTTTCAAACCTACTCTCTAAGGGGTTTTTCGGGGTGCTGAACACGAATCTGAAGTCCTTTTTTCGATAAAACGCTTCCTTCATGGTTATTTTCGCGTTTTTTCATCAAAATTGCTCAAAAATTAACTCTGTTTAATCGCTTTCAAACCTACTCTCTAAGGGGTTTTTCGGGGTGCTGAACACGAATCTGAAGTCCTTTTTTCGATAAAACGCTTCCTTCATGGTTATTTTCGCGTTTTTTCATCAAAATTGCTCAAAAATAAACTCTGTTTAATCGCTTTCAAACCTACTCTCTAAGGGGTTTTTCGGGGTGCTGAACACGAATCTGAAGTCCTTTTTTCGATAAAACGCTTCCTTCATGGTTATTTTCGCGTTTTTTCATCAAAATTGCTCAAAAATAAACTCTGTTTAATCGCTTTCAAACCTACTCTCTAAGGGGTTTTTCGGGGTGCTGAACACGAATCTGAAGTCCTTTTTTCGATAAAACGCTTCCTTCATGGTTATTTTCGCGTTTTTTCATCAAAATTGCTCAAAAATTAACTCTGTTTAATCGCTTTCAAACCTACTCTCTAAGGGGTTTTTCGGGGTGCTGAACACGAATCTGAAGTCCTTTTTTCGATAAAACGCTTCCTTCATGGTTATTTTCGCGTTTTTTCATCAAAATTGCTCAAAAATTAACTCTGTTTAATCGCTTTCAAACCTACTCTCTAAGGGGTTTTTCGGGGTGCTGAACACGAATCTGAAGTCCTTTTTTCGATAAAACGCTTCCTTCATGGTTATTTTCGCGTTTTTTCATCAAAATTGCTCAAAAATTAACTCTGTTTAATCGCTTTCAAACCTACTCTCTAAGGGGTTTTTCGGGGTGCTGAACACGAATCTGAAGTCCTTTTTTCGATAAAACGCTTCCTTCATGGTTATTTTCGCGTTTTTTCATCAAAATTGCTCAAAAATTAACTCTGTTTAATCGCTTTCAAACCTACTCTCTAAGGGGTTTTCGGGGTGCTGAACACGAATCTGAAGTCCTTTTTTCGATAAAACGCTTCCTTCATGGTTATTTTCGCGTTTTTTCATCAAAATTGCTCAAAAATTAACTCTGTTTAATCGCTTTCAAACCTACTCTCTAAGGGGTTTTTCGGGGTGCTGAACACGAATCTGAAGTCCTTTTTTCGATAAAACGCTTCCTTCATGGTTATTTTCGCGTTTTTTCATCAAAATTGCTCAAAAATAAACTCTGTTTAATCGCTTTCAAACCTACTCTCTAAGGGGTTTTTCGGGGTGCTGAACACGAATCTGAAGTCCTTTTTTCGATAAAACGCTTCCTTCATGGTTATTTTCGCGTTTTTTCATCAAAATTGCTCAAAAATTAACTCTGTTTAATCGCTTTCAAACCTACTCTCTAAGGGGTTTTTCGGGGTGCTGAACACGAATCTGAAGTCCTTTTTTCGATAAAACGCTTCCTTCATGGTTATTTTCGCGTTTTTTCATCAAAATTGCTCAAAAATTAACTCTGTTTAATCGCTTTCAAACCTACTCTCTAAGGGGTTTTTCGGGGTGCTGAACACGAATCTGAAGTCCTTTTTTCGATAAAACGCTTCCTTCATGGTTATTTTCGCGTTTTTTCATCAAAATTGCTCAAAAATAAACTCTGTTTAATCGCTTTCAAACCTACTCTCTAAGGGGTTTTTCGGGGTGCTGAACACGAATCTGAAGTCCTTTTTTCGATAAAACGCTTCCTTCATGGTTATTTTCGCGTTTTTTCATCAAAATTGCTCAAAAATTAACTCTGTTTAATCGCTTTCAAACCTACTCTCTAAGGGGTTTTTCGGGGTGCTGAACACGAATCTGAAGTCCTTTTTTCGATAAAACGCTTCCTTCATGGTTATTTTCGCGTTTTTTCATCAAAATTGCTCAAAAATTAACTCTGTTTAATCGCTTTCAAACCTACTCTCTAAGGGGTTTTTCGGGGTGCTGAACACGAATCTGAAGTCCTTTTTTCGATAAAACGCTTCCTTCATGGTTATTTTCGCGTTTTTTCATCAAAATTGCTCAAAAATTAACTCTGTTTAATCGCTTTCAAACCTACTCTCTAAGGGGTTTTTCGGGGTGCTGAACACGAATCTGAAGTCCTTTTTTCGATAAAACGCTTCCTTCATGGTTATTTTCGCGTTTTTTCATCAAAATTGCTCAAAAATAAACTCTGTTTAATCGCTTTCAAACCTACTCTCTAAGGGGTTTTTCGGGGTGCTGAACACGAATCTGAAGTCCTTTTTTCGATAAAACGCTTCCTTCATGGTTATTTTCGCGTTTTTTCATCAAAATTGCTCAAAAATAAACTCTGTTTAATCGCTTTCAAACCTACTCTCTAAGGGGTTTTTCGGGGTGCTGAACACGAATCTGAAGTCCTTTTTTCGATAAAACGCTTCCTTCATGGTTATTTTCGCGTTTTTTCATCAAAATTGCTCAAAAATAAACTCTGTTTAATCGCTTTCAAACCTACTCTCTAAGGGGTTTTTCGGGGTGCTGAACACGAATCTGAAGTCCTTTTTTCGATAAAACGCTTCCTTCATGGTTATTTTCGCGTTTTTTCATCAAAATTGCTCAAAAATAAACTCTGTTTAATCGCTTTCAAACCTACTCTCTAAGGGGTTTTTCGGGGTGCTGAACACGAATCTGAAGTCCTTTTTTCGATAAAACGCTTCCTTCATGGTTATTTTCGCGTTTTTTCATCAAAATTGCTCAAAAATTAACTCTGTTTAATCGCTTTCAAACCTACTCTCTAAGGGTTTTTCGGGGTGCTGAACACGAATCTGAAGTCCTTTTTTCGATAAAACGCTTCCTTCATGGTTATTTTCGCGTTTTTTCATCAAAATTGCTCAAAAATTAACTCTGTTTAATCGCTTTCAAACCTACTCTCTAAGGGGTTTTTCGGGGTGCTGAACACGAATCTGAAGTCCTTTTTTCGATAAAACGCTTCCTTCATGGTTATTTTCGCGTTTTTTCATCAAAATTGCTCAAAAATTAACTCTGTTTAATCGCTTTCAAACCTACTCTCTAAGGGTTTTTCGGGGTGCTGAACACGAATCTGAAGTCCTTTTTTCGATAAAACGCTTCCTTCATGGTTATTTTTCGCGTTTTTTCATCAAAATTGCTCAAAAATAAACTCTGTTTAATCGCTTTCAAACCTACTCTCTAAGGGGTTTTTCGGGGTGCTGAACACGAATCTGAAGTCCTTTTTTCGATAAAACGCTTCCTTCATGGTTATTTTCGCGTTTTTTCATCAAAATTGCTCAAAAATAAACTCTGTTTAATCGCTTTCAAACCTACTCTCTAAGGGGTTTTTCGGGGTGCTGAACACGAATCTGAAGTCCTTTTTTCGATAAAACGCTTCCTTCATGGTTATTTTCGCGTTTTTTCATCAAAATTGCTCAAAAATAACTCTGTTTAATCGCTTTCAAACCTACTCTCTAAGGGGTTTTTCGGGGTGCTGAACACGAATCTGAAGTCCTTTTTTCGATAAAACGCTTCCTTCATGGTTATTTTCGCGTTTTTTCATCAAAATTGCTCAAAAATAAACTCTGTTTAATCGCTTTCAAACCTACTCTCTAAGGGTTTTTCGGGGTGCTGAACACGAATCTGAAGTCCTTTTTTCGATAAAACGCTTCCTTCATGGTTATTTTCGCGTTTTTTCATCAAAATTGCTCAAAAATAAACTCTGTTTAATCGCTTTCAAACCTACTCTCTAAGGGGTTTTTCGGGGTGCTGAACACGAATCTGAAGTCCTTTTTTCGATAAAACGCTTCCTTCATGGTTATTTTCGCGTTTTTTCATCAAAATTGCTCAAAAATAAACTCTGTTTAATCGCTTTCAAACCTACTCTCTAAGGGGTTTTTCGGGGTGCTGAACACGAATCTGAAGTCCTTTTTTCGATAAAACGCTTCCTTCATGGTTATTTTCGCGTTTTTTCATCAAAATTGCTCAAAAATTAACTCTGTTTAATCGCTTTCAAACCTACTCTCTAAGGGGTTTTTCGGGGTGCTGAACACGAATCTGAAGTCCTTTTTTCGATAAAACGCTTCCTTCATGGTTATTTTCGCGTTTTTTCATCAAAATTGCTCAAAAATAAACTCTGTTTAATCGCTTTCAAACCTACTCTCTAAGGGGTTTTTCGGGGTGCTGAACACGAATCTGAAGTCCTTTTTCGATAAAACGCTTCCTTCATGGTTATTTTCGCGTTTTTTCATCAAAATTGCTCAAAAATAAACTCTGTTTAATCGCTTTCAAACCTACTCTCTAAGGGGTTTTTCGGGGTGCTGAACACGAATCTGAAGTCCTTTTTTCGATAAAACGCTTCCTTCATGGTTATTTTCGCGTTTTTTCATCAAAATTGCTCAAAAATAAACTCTGTTTAATCGCTTTCAAACCTACTCTCTAAGGGGTTTTTCGGGGTGCTGAACACGAATCTGAAGTCCTTTTTTCGATAAAACGCTTCCTTCATGGTTATTTTCGCGTTTTTTCATCAAAATTGCTCAAAAATAAACTCTGTTTAATCGCTTTCAAACCTACTCTCTAAGGGTTTTTCGGGGTGCTGAACACGAATCTGAAGTCCGTTTTTCGATAAAACGCTTCCTTCATGGTTATTTTCGCGTTTTTTCATCAAAATTGCTCAAAAATAAACTCTGTTTAATCGCTTTCAAACCTACTCTCTAAGGGGTTTTTCGGGGTGCTGAACACGAATCTGAAGTCCTTTTTTCGATAAAACGCTTCCTTCATGGTTATTTTCGCGTTTTTTCATCAAAATTGCTCAAAAATAAACTCTGTTTAATCGCTTTCAAACCTACTCTCTAAGGGGTTTTTCGGGGTGCTGAACACGAATCTGAAGTCCTTTTTTCGATAAAACGCTTCCTTCATGGTTATTTTCGCGTTTTTTCATCAAAATTGCTCAAAAATAAACTCTGTTTAATCGCTTTCAAACCTACTCTCTAAGGGTTTTTCGGGGTGCTGAACACGAATCTGAAGTCCTTTTTTCGATAAAACGCTTCCTTCATGGTTATTTTCGCGTTTTTTCATCAAAATTGCTCAAAAATAAACTCTGTTTAATCGCTTTCAAACCTACTCTCTAAGGGGTTTTTCGGGGTGCTGAACACGAATCTGAAGTCCGTTTTTCGATAAAACGCTTCCTTCATGGTTATTTTCGCGTTTTTTCATCAAAATTGCTCAAAAATTAACTCTGTTTAATCGCTTTCAAACCTACTCTCTAAGGGGTTTTTCGGGGTGCTGAACACGAATCTGAAGTCCTTTTTTCGATAAAACGCTTCCTTCATGGTTATTTTCGCGTTTTTTCATCAAAATTGCTCAAAAATAAACTCTGTTTAATCGCTTTCAAACCTACTCTCTAAGGGTTTTTCGGGGTGCTGAACACGAATCTGAAGTCCTTTTTTCGATAAAACGCTTCCTTCATGGTTATTTTCGCGTTTTTTCATCAAAATTGCTCAAAAATAAACTCTGTTTAATCGCTTTCAAACCTACTCTCTAAGGGGTTTTTCGGGGTGCTGAACACGAATCTGAAGTCCTTTTTTCGATAAAACGCTTCCTTCATGGTTATTTTCGCGTTTTTTCATCAAAATTGCTCAAAAATAAACTCTGTTTAATCGCTTTCAAACCTACTCTCTAAGGGGTTTTTCGGGGTGCTGAACACGAATCTGAAGTCCTTTTTTCGATAAAACGCTTCCTTCATGGTTATTTTCGCGTTTTTTCATCAAAATTGCTCAAAAATAAACTCTGTTTAATCGCTTTCAAACCTACTCTCTAAGGGGTTTTTCGGGGTGCTGAACACGAATCTGAAGTCCTTTTTTCGATAAAACGCTTCCTTCATGGTTATTTTCGCGTTTTTTCATCAAAATTGCTCAAAAATAAACTCTGTTTAATCGCTTTCAAACCTACTCTCTAAGGGGTTTTTCGGGGTGCTGAACACGAATCTGAAGTCCTTTTTTCGATAAAACGCTTCCTTCATGGTTATTTTCGCGTTTTTTCATCAAAATTGCTCAAAAATAAACTCTGTTTAATCGCTTTCAAACCTACTCTCTAAGGGGTTTTTCGGGGTGCTGAACACGAATCTGAAGTCCGTTTTTCGATAAAACGCTTCCTCCATGGTTATTTTCTGAATCTTCATAATTTTTTCCAAGGATCTCAAATATCATACTTGCGCACCCCGCGCAACTGCGCAATCTTGCGCAACTGACACTAACTTTCTTATTTTAAATGAGAAACCCAATTTTTTATTGCAGATTCGGATTCTACTCAAAATTTCATGAAAATTTGACCCCTCAATCAATTTTTTTGATTGCGCGCAACCGGTTCAGCGAGCACGCAAAGTTGCGCAACCCCAAAATTGTCAAATAGTGGATGATGGTGAACTCTAAAGTGTGGCACATGAATTTTCATTGTTTTTTAACGCTGATTCACGTGGTGCTATCCGTTTCTTGATTCCGCTCAATTTTTGCAGAATAATGACCTAAATTTGGTTATTTCTCGTCCGTTTTTTTTAAATCTTAGGCGCCTGTTTTCAGATTTTGAATCTTCATAATTTTTTCCAAGGATCTCAAATATCATACTTGCGCACCCCGCGCAACTGCGCAATCTTGCGCAACTGACACTAACTTTCTTATTTTAAATGAGAACCCCAATTTTTTATTGCAGATTCGGATTCTACTCAAAATTTCATGAAAATTTGACCCCTCAATCAATTTTTTTTGATTGCGCGCAACCGGTTCAGCGAGCACGCAAAGTTGCGCAACCCCAAAATTGTCAAATAGTGGATGATGGTGAACTCTAAAGTGTGGCACATGAATTTTCATTGTTTTTTAACGCTGATTCACGTGGTGCTATCCGTTTCTTGATTCCGCTCAATTTTTGCAGAATAATGACCTAAATTTGGTTATTTCTCGTCCGTTTTTTTTAAATCTTAGGCGCCTGTTTTCAGATTTTTACGGGGATTAGTTTTCGAGGTCCGGTTGAGAAAGGAGGACGGAAAGGAAATGGATAATTACCTATGAAATTTCATGTGCAAACACACGCGCGAAAAAAGATGATTTTTTCACGAGAAATAACCAAATTTATGTCATTATTCCGCAAAAATTGAGCCGAATCAAGAAACGGATAGCACCACGTGAATCAGCGTTAAAAAACAATGAAAATTCATGTGCCACACTTTAGAATTCACCATCATCCACTATTTGACAATTTTGGGGTTGCGCAACTTTGCGTGCTCGCTGAACCGGTTGCGCGCAATCAAAAAAAAAAAAATTGATTGAGGGGTCAAATTTTCATGAAATTTTGAGTAGAATCCGAATCTGCAATAAAAAATTGGGGTTCTCATTTAAAATAAGAAAGTTAGTGTCAGTTGCGCAAGATTGCGCAGTTGCGCGGGGTGCGCAAATATGATATTTGAGATCCTTGGAAAAACTTATGAAGATTCAAAAAAAAAGATCATTGAAAATTATTATTGACTGAAGAACTTCGTTCAATTAGGCGAAGTAAATTTGAATTAGGGTAAATTTATTGTTATGCAGGAGCATAACTTGAGAAAATAAAGGTAGGCATGTTCAACTATAAAACAACAACAAAATACAAAAAAACTATAAAATATACCTAATAAGTCCGAACAATCCTTGAAAATTTCATCGAAATCGGTCAAGAACTCCCGGTGTTATGCTTGTGGCAAGGATTTTCACGTTTGCGCATGCGCAAAGGCTACTATTGATCCGGGGGTCATGAAACCTATAGGGGACCATCTAAACCCAACCCGCACAATCCCTGAAAAATTCATCGAAATTGGTCAAGAACTCCCGGAGTTATGCGCGTAACAAGGATTTCACGTTTGCGCATGCGCAGAGGCTACTATTGATCCGGGTGTCATGAAACTCATAGGGGACCATCTACACATCAAACCAAACAATCCCTGAAAATTTCATCGAAATTTTTCAAGAACTCCCGGAGTTATGTGCGTAACAAGGATTTCACGTTTGCGCACGTGCAGAGGCTACTATTAATCCAGGGGTCATGAAACCTATAGGGGACCATCTACACCCCAACCCGCACAATCCCTGAAAATTTCATAAAAATCGGACTATAACTTCGTGTAGTTTTGCCCGTAACAAGGATTTGCTGACTGACAGACAGACAGACACGGAACCAAAATTGTTCAGAAAGGTCTAAAACCCAAAATGCGAGTGGAATTTTTGATTTTGGAGACACAAAAATTTTCACATTTCGAAAGTGAAAACAATGCTTCCGCTACCTTGGTAGACTCGGAAGCAATTGGTATAAAATCGACCCGGCATACTTCATTAAGTACTGTGCCTAAGCTAAGTATTAAGAAAAAAGACCTACCAGATATGAAGTTACCCAACATTATCTATTATTAATAACCAAAAAGTTATTACGTATTATTTTACACCTACTTACTACTCCTATTATTGGATACCTGGTCAGTTAACAAATAGGTAGGTATATTACCAATGCAACAGGATAAAAAATGTGTTACAAACTTCCTCAAATTGTTTGAGTGTTTGCCCTATTTGATCCCTTGATTTCCTTTGCACGTCTGAACAGAATGGATGAGAAAAATCGTTAAGAAATCGCTGTTCCCGAACGCACTCACTATTTCGTCATACATTGGGAATTAATACTAAAGAAGAAAGAAGGTGAAATAAATCAGAAACGAAAACCAGAACAGAAGCGGTGAGAAAGAGAACGAAGAAACCCGTTCCGTTTTGAACGCTGGGCGGGCGAACGGACGGGAGGTGACTGGAGGAAGATTTGACGTTGACGTTCCCGCTACCTCGGGCGTGGCGGGTGGGGTGGGGACCCGCCGAGACCTGCGCGCCGTTCCTTCCACCGGATCAGTCCCCCCCTCCGGCTCCGCTAGCGTAGTTCCCCCCTCGGCTCAGTCTTCGTAACAGCTCGGGCCACGTAGCAGCTCGTTCCGTCGGGCGCGTTCTTTCCGAATCCCTCGCATCGCGAATGCGAACCATTCGATACCTCGTAGTCCGAATTGTTTTCTTTTCGATTTGTTTACTCGTTGAGATTTCTATTGTCGGTGCTTTCAAGTCCGGTAGTGTAATTTCGCGTTAAAAATCGGGCTACAGAGAAAAAAATCGGGCGGTGAAGCAGCCAGAAATACGAAGTCGACTGGAAGCGGTAAGTCATTTATCAGTTCATTATTCAATTATTTTGATAAAGAATGTTCACACACACTTTGTGTGTCTAACAAAGTAATCTATTAATCCATTAATTTATAGATTTCAATACGGCCGTAGCCCGTTATAGGGAATTTGGCCGTTCCGTGAATTTGAACCCGATAGGGTGAACGGTGAACAATTGGGGTCCAAAGGTGATGTGCCCAGTTTCTTCTAGTTTCACATATCAAAAACACATACAATTCCTAAATCAATCCTTCTAGTTATGTATACGGGTAGGCTCTAATGAACGAACCACTCTTTCTTTTTCCGTTGATTGTGGAGAAATCAAAAAGATCTTTTGCAAAGAATTTAACCATTGCATTTTTGCGCATCGCGCATGCGCGCACCAACTTTGTTTTTTTAAATGGAACCCCCCAATTTTTATACCAGAATCGGATTCTACATCCAATTTTATGAACATTTTACTTCGACGTCTTTTTTGGACGCACCCAGGAGCGTCCAGAAGCGCCAAAATTTAGCTTACGTGGTGGTTTAAAAACGCTGCAAATTCTCTCACTGGGTTTTATCATTCAATTTCATTCATTTGGCTTGTATTCATGATTTGAATTTCCACTAAGCTTTGGAGTGTGCTTGTTTCACAGGTGATAGATCGATTATTGAATTTCAGGAGGGACATAAATATGATCAACTGATCAATCCAAATAGGTATTTTGATTGAGAACTGATTTAAGTGCTCTATTCATATCCCCTTTACTCAAAAAGAGGGAATATTTTCTACTTTTTCAGTGAAGCAGCGAGAAATACGCAGTCGACTGGAAGCGGTAAGTCATTTATCAGTTCATTATTCAATTTTTGGATAAAGAATGTTCTTTGTGTGTCTAATAAAGTAATCTATTAATCTATTAATTTATAGATTTCATTGTGGCCGTAGCCCATTAGAGGGAATTTGGGGTCCAAAATTGTTGTGCCCAGTTTCTTCTAGTTTCACATCTCAAATAAACATAAGTGCAATTCCTAAATCAATCCTTCTAGTAATGTATACGGGCTGGCTCGTAATGAACGAACCACCCTTTCTGTTTCCGTTGATTGTGTAGAAATCAAAAAACTTGTCGAAGTAACCTCCCCTTATTTTTTTTGAAAAGAATTTAACCATTGCATTTTCGCGCATGCGCGAACCAACTTTGTTTTTTCTTATGGAACCCCTCAATTTTGGTTGCAGAATCGGATTCTACATCCAATTTTATGAACATTTTACTTCGACGGCTTTTTTTTTGGACGCACCCAGGAGCGTCCAGAAGCGCCCAAAGTTTGCCTGCGCCTAAAACGTGGTTGTTTAAAAACGCTGCAAATTCTCTCACTGGGGTTTATTATTCAATTTCATTCAATTGGCTTGCATTCATGATTTGAATTTCTACTAAGCTTTGGAGTGTACGTGTTTCACAGGTGATAGATCGATTATTGAATTTTAGGAGGGACATAAATATGATCAACTGATCAAT
Source organism: Creontiades dilutus (assembly GCA_031894815.1). Taxonomy (NCBI): domain Eukaryota; kingdom Metazoa; phylum Arthropoda; class Insecta; order Hemiptera; family Miridae; genus Creontiades; species Creontiades dilutus. Next base: position 10,953 of record JAVIWC010000242.1, read on the forward strand.
CTAAATAGGTATTTTGGTTGAGAACTGATTTAAGTGCTCTATTCATATCCCCTTTACTCAAAAAGAGGGAATATTTTATATTTTATTAGTAGGTATATCACAATGGTAATAGCAATATTTAAAATGATAAACCGTAAATAATAGAGCACTTAAATCAGTTCTCAACCAAAATACCTATTTGGATTGATCAGTTGATCATATTTGTGTGCCTCCTGAAATTCAATAATTGCTCTATCACCTGTGATACACGCACACTATTAAGCTTAGAAGAAATTCAAATCATGAATGCATGCCAAATGAATGAAATTGAATAACAAACCCAAGTGAAAGAATTTGAAGCGTTTTTTTCAAGAGCGATTACAATGGAAAAATATTCTATTTGAAAATTTTAAATTTCTTAAGACGGAGCATGCATATTAGAATGCTTCAACCCGTGTTTCGGCTATAAACCCTTTTAGGAGTTCACTCCAGTATCCACATTCACTACATCACTAGGTTACTGCGATAAAAAAAAAAAAAAAAAAAAAAAAGCTGTTTTGCTTCCGAGTCTACTAAAGTAGCGGAAGCATTGTTTTCACTTTCGGAATGTGAAAATTTTTTTGTCTCCAAAATCAAAAATTCTACTCGCGTTTTGCGTTTTAGACCTTTCTGAACGATTTTGGTTCCGTGTCTGTCTGTGTGGCTGTCTGTCTGACAGCAAATCCTTGTTACGGGCAAAACTACACGAAGTTATTGTCCGATTTTGATGAAATTTTCAGGGATTGTGCGGGTTGGGGTGTAGATGGTCCCCTATAGGTTTCATGACCCCCGGATCAATAGTAGCCTCTGCGCATGCGCAAACGTGAAATCCTTGTTACGCGCATAACTCCGGGAGTTCTTGACTAATTTCGATGAAATTCTCAGGGATTGTTTGGTTTGATGTGTAGATGGTCCCCTATGAGTTTCATGACCCCCGGATCAATAGTAGCCTCTGCGCATGCGCGAACGTGAAGTCCTTGTTACGGGTATAATTCCGGAAGTTCTTGACCAATTTCGATGAAATTTTCAGGGATTGTCCGGGTTGGGGTGTAGATGGTCCCCTATAGGTTTCATGACCCCCGGATCAATGGTGCGCATGCGCCTCTGCGCATGCGCGAACGTGAAATCTTTGTTACGCGCATAATTCTGGGAGTTCTCGACCAATTTTGATGAAATTTTCAGGGATTGTTCGGTTTGTTGTGTAGATGGTCCCCTATGAGTTTCATGACCCCCGGATCAATAGTAGCGTCTGCGCATGCGCAAACGTGAAATCCTTGCCACAAGCATAACACCGGGAGTTTTTGACCGATTTTGATGAAATTTTCAGGGATTGTTCGGACTTACTAGGTATATTTTATAGTTTGTTCAATAGTTGAACATGCCTACCTTTATTTTCTCAAGTTATGCTCCTGCATAACAATAAATTTACCCTAATTCAACATTTACTTCGCCTAATTGAACGAAGTTCTTAAGTCAATAATAATTTTCAATGATCTATACAGTCATGTTATGGATACGAGGAAGCTATGTGCCACACCCACTTGGCAGAGGTTTCTTTTTGTTTTGATCGCAGTAACCTAGTGATGTGGTGAATGTGGATGCAAATGTTGGCACCATAAATCGGGCCATACATCGGGAATGTTTTGAGCCACGGACCTGGGGAGGGGCTCATTCGATTCCTTATGGAAAGTTCTTAAAAAAAAGTCCAAATTTAGGTAGTATCCACATTCACTACATCACTAGGTTACTGCGATAAAAAAAAATTATTTCAGATTTGGATTCTACACCGTTTGAAACGTAAACCATGAAATTTTCAGGGGGGGTTAGACATTTTTTTTTTCAAGAGCGATTACAATGGTTTATTATTGAATAATAAACCAAAAAAATGAAAAAAATCACCTCTTCCTGGCTGTTGATAATTTTTGTTTCAGTTAGCTGAGCTTTTAAGCAGGTGGGTTAGTATCTAAATTATCTTGTCGAGACGATGTGATTTATTTTCCCTCAACTCGGGCTATGGACTGGCTTAGGCGGGCTTAAAAATAAATGCTTTCTTCTCAATTATTTTTCTGATAAGTACAACAGAAACAATAAATTCCTTCTCAGCCTTCAGAAAGTTTGGAGGCATAAAAAAGATTTAAAAAAAAAAAAAAAAAAAAAAATTATAATAAAAAGGAGAAAAATTAAGTAAATAAAATTGTTTACCTCTAGTGGATCAATTTTATTCAAACGTATTTGGCACCATAACATTCCTGTTTTCTCCGAGTATCCTTCTGGGCGCAGGAACTGAACCGCTTGCCTAAAAACTCATCTAACTAAATCAAAAATGATCAAGAGCCAGGATAAGGTGATTTTTTTTTTTTTTTTTTTTTTTTTTTGAACCACCACGTTTCAGGCGTAGACAAACGTTTGGGACAAAAAAAGTCGTCTAAGTAAAACGTTCATAAAATTGAATGTAGAATCCGATTCTGCAATAAAAATTGGGGGGTTCCATTTGAAAAAACAAAGTTGGTGCGCGCATGCGCGATGCGCAAAAATGCAATCGTTAAATTCTTTGCAAAAAAATAATGGGAGGTTACTTCGACAAGTTTTTTGATTTCCCCGCAATCAACAGAAATAGAAAGAGTGGTTCGTTCATTAAGAGCCAGCCTGTAGATCAATTGAACAAACAGATCAGAATGTGTGTTAAAACTAAAGTCTCGGCGTTTTGTTGTAAAGACGTGTATTAAGATTTGGGCTGAAATAGAGAATAGGTGACCCCTTCCTCTTATCAGTAGGGAAGGCCGATATTCGTAAGGACTATCGATAGTCGGCTGACTATCGATGTTTGGGAATACAAAATAACTGTGCCCGCTTCCTTTGAAATTTAAAGCTTCACTTGAAGGAAAGTTAATTCATTCTAAGAATTGAAAGGCATCTACAATAGATCTATGGTTCCTCCTATTCACATTTCAAATTCATTGAATGGGAACAACAGTATAAGTCTAGAAAACCTATTTGCTACTACGTATGTCTCGTTGCCTTTTTTTAAACCTCTCAAGCTTCCATTCAAATTATCACATATCTAAAGTAATCAAAATTTAAAAACTTTTAAATTCCTCCGTATTAAAAAAAGGAGGGTTTTTTCAAATTTCATTTTTCCTGCTTGAAATTATTTATGATTTACCTAACTCATGTTTACCTTAGGAACCTACTCAATATTTGATCAAAGTAAATTATTATCTATTTGACTCTAAACAATAATTATTATTGAGCTGAGTTAATGTAGGTACAGGTATTTTATACAGGAGGGTGGACCCCATCTCCATTTAACGTGCGAATAGATGCACATTGGAAGAGGCTGATCTATTTGCTGACAATGGAGTCCAAGCATTTCTTTTATTATTCCGTACCATCAATGCTATTAATACCATCGATTGTTAGTCACCGATAGTATCGAACTATTGATAGTGTCTCACTATCGACTATCGGCCTTCCCTACTTATCAGGCTGTATTGATGTGTTCTAGGATCGATGTGTATATAGGATAATATACCGATACCACCGCCATGTATTATGGAATGATTTTCACCACCGTTATCGATAAAAGTATTTTTAATACGCAGAGACAGAAGTGTTAACACATTCTGATCTATTTGTCCAACTGCTATATACTTTACCAGAAGGATTGATGTATGGATATTTTTTTGTTTTGGAGATCAGCAAACTAGAAGAACACACATCGATAGCGTGGACCTATATCGAAGGGTTTTTCAGTATGGCGATTGTCTTATCAGAATCTGGGGTCCCTATTCTCGACTTCTACCATGATTTGGCTCGAATAGAGTATTGAACAATGCAGTTCCCCCTTATGTGCCTTCTTTCTGGTATATCTTTCTGTCTAACGGACATAAATAATTGCGAATTTCTGTGTCATATTCCCCCTAACGTGCTGCGGCCTTTAATGTAAAAGCTTCCTTACAGTACAATAAGCTTGCTTTTTCTTTCAAGTTACTACAAAAATAAACCTGTTTAATCCTTTCAAACCTACTCTCTAAGGGGTTTTTCGGGGTGCTGAACACGAATCTGAAGTCCGTTTCCCGATAAAACGCTTCCTTCATGGTTATTTTCGCGATTTTTCATCAAAATGTCCTGAAAATCAACTCTGTTTAATCGCTTTCAAACCTACTCTCTAACGGGTTTTTCGCTCGGGATGCTGAACACGAATTCGAAGTCCGTTTTTCGATAAAATGCTTCCTTCATGGTTATTTTCGCGTTTTTTCATCAAAATTGCTCAAAAATAAACTCTGTTTAATCGCTTTCAAACCTACTCTCTAAGGGGTTTTTCGGGGTGCTGAACACGAATCTGAAGTCCTTTTTTCGATAAAACGCTTCCTTCATGGTTATTTTCGCGTTTTTTCATCAAAATTGCTCAAAAATAACTCTGTTTAATCGCTTTCAAACCTACTCTCTAAGGGGTTTTTCGGGGTGCTGAACACGAATCTGAAGTCCGTTTTTCGATAAAACGCTTCCTTCATGGTTATTTTCGCGTTTTTTCATCAAAATTGCTCAAAAATTAACTCTGTTTAATCGCTTTCAAACCTACTCTCTAAGGGGTTTTTCGGGGTGCTGAACACGAATCTGAAGTCCTTTTTTCGATAAAACGCTTCCTTCATGGTTATTTTCGCGTTTTTTCATCAAAATTGCTCAAAAATTAACTCTGTTTAATCGCTTTCAAACCTACTCTCTAAGGGGTTTTTCGGGGTGCTGAACACGAATCTGAAGTCCTTTTTTCGATAAAACGCTTCCTTCATGGTTATTTTCGCGTTTTTTCATCAAAATTGCTCAAAAATTAACTCTGTTTAATCGCTTTCAAACCTACTCTCTAAGGGGTTTTTCGGGGTGCTGAACACGAATCTGAAGTCCTTTTTTCGATAAAACGCTTCCTTCATGGTTATTTTCGCGTTTTTTCATCAAAATTGCTCAAAAATTAACTCTGTTTAATCGCTTTCAAACCTACTCTCTAAGGGGTTTTTCGGGGTGCTGAACACGAATCTGAAGTCCGTTTTTCGATAAAACGCTTCCTTCATGGTTATTTTTCGCGTTTTTTCATCAAAATTGCTCAAAAATAAACTCTGTTTAATCGCTTTCAAACCTACTCTCTAAGGGGTTTTTCGGGGTGCTGAACACGAATCTGAAGTCCTTTTTTCGATAAAACGCTTCCTTCATGGTTATTTTCGCGTTTTTTCATCAAAATTGCTCAAAAATTAACTCTGTTTAATCGCTTTCAAACCTACTCTCTAAGGGGTTTTTCGGGGTGCTGAACACGAATCTGAAGTCCTTTTTTCGATAAAACGCTTCCTTCATGGTTATTTTCGCGTTTTTTCATCAAAATTGCTCAAAAATTAACTCTGTTTAATCGCTTTCAAACCTACTCTCTAAGGGGTTTTTCGGGGTGCTGAACACGAATCTGAAGTCCTTTTTTCGATAAAACGCTTCCTTCATGGTTATTTTCGCGTTTTTTCATCAAAATTGCTCAAAAATTAACTCTGTTTAATCGCTTTCAAACCTACTCTCTAAGGGGTTTTTCGGGGTGCTGAACACGAATCTGAAGTCCTTTTTTCGATAAAACGCTTCCTTCATGGTTATTTTCGCGTTTTTTCATCAAAATTGCTCAAAAATTAACTCTGTTTAATCGCTTTCAAACCTACTCTCTAAGGGGTTTTTCGGGGTGCTGAACACGAATCTGAAGTCCTTTTTTCGATAAAACGCTTCCTTCATGGTTATTTTTCGCGTTTTTTCATCAAAATTGCTCAAAAATAACTCTGTTTAATCGCTTTCAAACCTACTCTCTAAGGGGTTTTTCGGGGTGCTGAACACGAATCTGAAGTCCTTTTTTCGATAAAACGCTTCCTTCATGGTTATTTTCGCGTTTTTTCATCAAAATTGCTCAAAAATTAACTCTGTTTAATCGCTTTCAAACCTACTCTCTAAGGGGTTTTTCGGGGTGCTGAACACGAATCTGAAGTCTTTTTTCGATAAAACGCTTCCTTCATGGTTATTTTCGCGTTTTTTCATCAAAATTGCTCAAAAATAAACTCTGTTTAATCGCTTTCAAACCTACTCTCTAAGGGGTTTTTCGGGGTGCTGAACACGAATCTGAAGTCCTTTTTTCGATAAAACACTTCCTTCATGGT
>JAVIWC010000244.1:0-16217 GCA_031894815.1 Creontiades dilutus
CTAGTTCTCGAATCATAATTTGAGAGAAGTCGCGTTATCAGCAAAGATCGCCACGTCATCGGCGTACATAAGGCACTTAATCCTCGTGTCACCCACCCGCACACCCCCACTTAATTTGCCTGGTAGGTCATTCAAAAATAATGAGAACAACATAGGCGACAACAAACAACCCTGCTTCACACCTGTGTGCGTCTCGAAACATTCCGAAATGCCTTCCCCCGTCCAGACTCCCATCCTGGTATCCTCATATAAACTTCTTAGAAGCTTGCAGAATTTTGTGGACACTCCATAGTTACTTAACTTGAAGAATAGTGCGTTCCTTTCTACCCTATCAAATGCAGATTTCAGGTCAATGTAAAAAATATACGTATTTTTATTTTGGCTTTTTCTTAGGCTAACAACGTTGAAAAGCGTGAACAAATTATCCGCTCATTCATTAGTATCTATGAATAACTAAGGCTCGCTAAGGGAGGGAGGTATACGAGTATAACATGACAGCTACTGTTATTGTTAGGAATTCGTTTCATCCAATTGAATACTCATTCGTCATAAGTTTTTTTCAGTTGTGCAGGTGGAAAATAAATAAATCATATTGCGTTGGGCTTGATCTACAAAAGAATGTTTTGAAACTTGGGTGTTTCTAACCATATGGGGACAGACGCAAAGATTTTATGTTATTCTACTAATTTTCAGGAAAAATCCATCTTGGTCCGACGACGACCCAATTCTTGAGCCAGCTCTCTCACTCAATTCAAAGTGCCCTTTAAGGGCTTTCAAAGTTTTGTAAAATCCCTAAAAACCTCAAAAAAAAGTCAAGGAGGCCTAAATTTAGACTTATTTTGAAGAACTTTCCATGAGGAATCGAATGATCCCCTCCCCAGGTCCGTAGCTCAAACCATTCCCGATATAGCCCTATTTATGCTGCCAACGTTGCAACCACATTCAGTAAATCACTAGGTTACTGTCAAATCAGAACAAAAGTTGAAGGAAAAGTTGAAAGAGTTGAAGCATTCTGACATGCACGAAACGATCCAAATTCTTTCACTGGGGTTTATTATTCAATTTCATTCATTCTGCTTCATTCATTAATTTCATTCATGATTTGAATTTCTAGTAAGCCTTGGAGTGTGCGTGTTTCACAGTTGATGGAGCGATTATTGAATTTCAGGAGATTTGCATAGAGCACTTAAATCAGTTCTCAACCAAAATACCTATTTGGATTGATCAGTTGATCATATTTGTGTGCCTCCTGAAATTCAATAATCGCTCTATCACCAGCCCAGAATACAGAAATAATGAACTTTTGTGTAATGATTCGCATAATTTTTTATTTAGACAGTATTCTTTGAGATTACGTTGTAATTACACTGTTCGCAACATGAAGGAACAACATCTGTCCACAAAGCGAAATACCTCGTTCCTGTGTAAAATTAAGGCAAGCTACGGGTTGGATCTATGAGCAGTAACCCAAATTTGACGCAATGCAACCGGTCGGCGATCTCAATCGCTTTTCAGCCGAAAATTAAATACCTACCCACTTTGCAGAGGCTTCCGTCGGCGTCCAACCAGGTCGCGCAGGCTACGGCAATATAACCGTCTCTCCTATTGGTTACGAAGGCCATTTTCAATAAGGCAGTTCATCATGGGATTTAATCACAGTCCCGGTGAGCTGGCCCTCTCATTTTAGGCGTTGTAACGCTGACGTAACGTTCAAAGAATGCCGTCTGAAAATTTTTAATTTTGAATTTTTACGACCCCTTTTTATTTCCATCCTTGTCGTCTACGGAAAGTGTACGTAACGGGTCTTCCGTCACGTTGCTTGATTAGTCATTTTATGTCGGTGGTTATGAGGAGATTACGACGATGGGCTGTTTACAACGAGTTCGCTTTGGGTATGATGATGTATGCAGACACAATAAGATTCAGGCGAGTTTTGCAGACTAAACTTGACAACCTTTTTGGTTTATTATTCAATAACAAACCATTGTAATCGGTCTTGAAAAAAAAAAAAAAAAAAAAAAAAAATTTAACCCCCCTGAATATTTCATGGTTTACGTTTCAAGGGTGTAGAATCCGAATCTGCAATAACAATTTTTTCTTCCGTCCGTCGTACGCCGTACGCACGATTTCTCCCAAAGGGCTGAAGCAAAAAAGCTGAAATTTTCAGGAAAAATCCATGTTGGTCCGACGACGCCCCATTTCTTGAGCCAGCTCTCTTACTTTATTTAAAGTGCCCTTTAAGGGTTGTCAAAGTTTTGCAAAATCCCTAAAAACCTCAAAAACAGTCAAGGCGGCCTAAATATGGACTTATATTGAAGAACTTTCCATGAGGAATCGAATGAGCCCTACCCCAAGTTCGTAGCTCAAACCATTCCCGATTTATGGTGCCAACATGCGTTTTTTGGTTTATTATTGTTTTTGTGTTGCTATCAGCAACCTAGTGATGTAGTAATGTGGATACTGAGTGAAATCCTAAAAGGCTTTGTAGCCGACACACGGGTAGAAGCATTCTGATAACCATAAAAAACGCTGCGAATTCTTCCACTGGGGTTTATTATTCAATTGGCTTGCGTTATTGAATTTCAGGAGATATGCACAGAGCACGTAAATCTGTTCTCAACCAAAATACCTATTTGGATTGTTCAGTTGAACATGTTCGTGTGCCTCCTGAAATTCAATAATCATTTTAACACCTGTGAAACACGCACACACAACGCAAGCCAATTGAATAATAAACCCCAGTGAAAGAATACTTATTTACCCCAGTAATAATCTTGAATAATAAACCTCAGTAATAATATTGAATAATATTTACCTATATATTATCAGCGTTTTATGCATATCAGAACGCTTCAACCCGTGTATCGGCTACTAACTACACTACAAGTATTCACATCGGCTATCACTCCAGTATCCACATTCACTACAACTCGACGCTATCGGCCGGACATCACTAGGTTACAAACAAACAATAATATAATATAAGCCAATTGAATAATAAACCCAAGTGGGAGAATTTGCAGCGTTTTTGGCTAGTTGGTCCAAGGCTAAAGCATATGCCATACTAAAAACACTACCTATTCCAACACATGGGTTTATTATTTTTTGAGTTATGCGTGATGGTTCGTTTCATTTGTAGGATGACGTTTTTGTTCAGCAATCGCAATAATTTGTTACGGGTGAATTTCTACATTTATGTAGTTATAACTAAAAGCCATCTTAATCGATTCTTCTTACAACATTCCTAGAAAATGACATCCCTCTTGCCGAGCAAAAAATGATGATGATTATTTGAATGATTTCATCATGCTTTACAAAGACGAGTGATTTAGAGGGAATGAACATTTACACTATTCTCAACTGACTTTGTTTTTTGTCGATTCCTTTCCTATTTCTCGAAGTATTTTTTGTATCCATGTAAAACCATTCCAGTAATCTTGTGAACTTGTGTTTGTTGTTTGGAATGTAAAAGGAGTTCATACTTCATTATGTTATTGAGGGATTGAGCGGTATGATCTATTTCAAAGTCAGCCGCATATCACAATCATTATCTTCTCGCTTTTATCACTAAAGTCGTATGCAAACCGGACATACATGCAAAGTATGTCATTACTCATTACTTTAGCATTACCTGTATGTTGTTTGGATAGACAGTTCTCCTTTGCAATAAAGCCAGCCGTAATTGGATCCGCACTTCCAGAACTCCAAATATACCTGAGCATCGTGATGTCCGGAGCATTAAAACAAAAACCGAACATCGAAAATGAATGAAGGAGGATGGGCCTATTACGTGGAAGATCGTAATATAAGGGAACGCACTCGTCAAGGGTTTTCCGCCGGTGATTGCGGTAATACGTTCAAACGATGCCCATCTACGGCTACGAGCTCATAACCCGAACCGAGCGATTCCCGTGGCCCCCGAGGGCCTCGTAACTAGACGGAGCTCCGGTCTCGGAAGTGCTAATAATGTTTGCCTGCTTGTCGGCTATCAATCACGCGTTTGACCCAAAACGGGGATTCAAGATGTTACGACTTCGGCTTCAAAATAAAATGTTGTCACTTTTGTCTGTATCGTACACTTGTTTTTTCTCTCTCGGAATGGGTCCGGTGTACGCCGTCTGACTTCACCTAGCTTTACTGGGTACGTTCAGTACCTACGCCTCTTCTTCAACGTTCACCATCGATGTTCTGACAACCGGCGGTAACAGCGACGAAAAACAAGTACGTGGATGCCGCATCGAAAGATTTCGTCAGTTGAGACGCCTATTAAAATTGATGCCGGAGGGATCATGAGGGACAATCAAACACAAGAACAAATATAACTGCATAAAACTGCGTTTCAGACCATTCTAGGACCGAATCCGTAGAAAAACGATGGGTGTTTGTATTAGCCCAACCTGGGTTTTGAAACACCACTTTAAATCGGGAAACCCTACATGACGGCTTCCCAAGGAAAGGTGGGCTCGAGGGTGCCGGTCCGGGTTTTTCTCCTTCTCCGTTGGCAAGTATGTCCGAGTTAACATGTCGTGACTGTATTTATTGTGTGAACTTGACTTAGATTGAAGCCATATCTGTGATAATAAGCGCAATTTAATAGTTTACGAACCAATTATGTAGGTAGGATTCGTGATAAGCTGGGAGGATATTCAGTACACGCCCTGCCTCAGTCCTTTTGGTTTATTATTCAATAATAAACCATTGTAATCGCTCTTGAAAAAAATGTAACCCCCCTGAAAATTGCGTGGTTTACGTTTCAAAGGGTGTAGAATCCAAATCTGCAATACAAATTTTTCCGTCTGTCCGCCTTACGCCGTACGCACGATTTCTCCCAAACGGCTGGAGCAAAAAATTTGAAATTTTCAGGAAAAATCAATATTGGTCGAACAACGCCCCAATTCTTTAGCCAGCACTCTCACTTAATTTAAAGTGCCCTTTAAGGGTTGTCAAAGTTTTTTAAAATCCCTAAAAACCTCAAAAAAAGTCAAGGCGGCCTAAATTTGGACTTTTTTTTAAGAACTTTCCATGAGGAATCGAATGAGTCCTTCCCCAGGTCCGTGGCTCAAACCATTCCCGATGTATGGCCCGATTTATAGTGCCAACATTTGCATCCACATTCACTACATCACTAAGTTACTGCGATCAAAACAAACACAAAAGTTTTTTTTTTTTTTTTTTTTTTTTAATTGCAGTAACCTAGTGATGTACTGAATGTTGATACTGGAGTGAACTCCGAAAAGGGTTTATAGCCGATACACGGGTTGAAGCTCCGTCTTACGAAATTTGAAATTTTCAAATAGAATATTTTTCCGTTGTAATCGCTCTTGAAAAAACGCTGCAAATTCTTTCGCTGGGGTTTATTATTCAATGATCCATGATTTGAATTTCTAAAAACCTTTGCAGTGTGTGTGTTTCACAGGTGATGGAGCGATTACTGAATTTCAGGAGGCACACAAATATCAACTGATCAATCCAAATAGGTATTTTGGTTGAGAACAGATTTACGTGCTCTATGCACATCTCCTGAAATTCAATAATCGCTATACCACTAAATGAAATGGCGGGTGTGCTGGGGAATGAAAAGGTATTTCTGTTTGCCGATGATGCGGCTATTTTATTTGTAGCCAGTGAGTGGGAAGCGGTTTTTCGTAGAGCACAACTGGGGATGAACCTGGTTAACGAGTGGCTTCAGTCTAGTTTCCTAACGCTGAATATAGCTAAAACTAAATTTATGACCATTGGAAACTCTGCCGGAATTGATCCTTTGCATAAGATTGTTATCCATACCTGTAATGACCCGATAAATTGTGCATGTGAAGGGCTGGAAAAAGTAGATACATTTAAATACCTGGGCATTCAGATCGATTCCAACTTGTCTTGGAAAGATCACATAAATTTTCTGTATGATAGGCTAAAAAAATTTCCAGCTCTTTTTTATAACGTCCGTTCTGCTTTGGGACTTCCCTTACTTCGACTTATATACTATGGCCTTGTCCAGTCTGTCCTCCAATATGGGATTATCGCCTGGGGAGGAACCTACCCTTCTAGCCTTAACAAATTGTTAATTTTACAAAAATCAATAATCAAAATTATGTATAGGAAACCAAAATCTTTCGACAGTTATTCAATTTTTAATATTTTCAAGTTTTTCTCTGTTCGTCAATTATTCCTAAAGAATTTACTCTTTTTTTACCATAAAACCCCCACTTTGATCAATGTCGCCCCGATACATGACCACAATACCCGTTTTCAAGCAGCGGGGAATGTTGTAGCCCCACTAAATCGTTTGGTATTGTCGACCAAGAGCCCTCATTACATTCTTCATGTTTTGTATAACAAATTAAGTGAGGAACTTAAATCACCATCTGTGTGGAGCAAAGCTCGGTACAGGGCTGCTGTAATTTCTTTCCTGATTACCCTGAACCCAGTTAATTCCGAATCAGTGTTGAGAAGTGTTTATACTAACTAATTTCATTTTATTCTCGTAATGGACATTTATTTTCTTATTTTTTATTTTGTTTTTGAAATTTCGAAGTTTGGCTTGCTTGATTTTTTTGGTTTGTAGTCGCTGAGGCTATGTATTTTGTCTGCTTTTTATCTGTATAATGCCAACCGGTGCCAAAGAAGCTGCTCTTGACCCGTCGTCTCGGGCTTTTTAGCCTTTAGACGGGCAATATTTGTTCTGTATATAAAATTTTGTAATGTATATGCAGACTACTTTATTTGTGAATAAAATTTTTTGAATTGAATTGAATTCAAAAAATGGCATCCGATAATAGGAAGAACCCCTACCCTTAATAAGTACACTGCTCGACAAAATTAAGGGATCACCTGAGAAAAATCGTGCTCGCTGGAATTGGGCGTCAAAAAGTATAGAGATCATTATTTCTCCACCGATTGGATCTGTCGAAAAGTAGAGTAGTCAAGATAAAAAACCAGCTGAAGAACGAGGCGATCGGACATTCCTAAAGAAAATGACGAAAGAACGCTTTTTGTTTAAAAAAAGTGAAAACGTCGTTTTAAAAAAAATGAGCTGTGGAGTGATCTCTTGACCAAAAATCAAAAAAGTATAGCTCAATGGAAAGCTCCATCTGTCCTCTTTAATATGCAAAAAAGAAATTTAAAATCGGTCGGATGGTTTGGAAATTAGAGTAAAAAATGTATCGAAAAACGTGGTTTCAAAATGCCACAAGGCGGGACAAAATTAAGGGATCATTGGAAAAAAACACACGAAGTCCTTCGAAAAAAGTTTTAATGAAATCAATAAGAAATGAAAACATCACATCAATCGTAAAAAAAGTTCACCTGATGGCAGAATGAAAATAAAGAAATCTTTGGGAAAAACTGAAAGGGAAACTGCGTCAGTAAGAAAAAAGAACATTGTACGGTTTGCTCACTAATACCTTGTATTCCCTCCTCTTGCGTTGATTAATGCTTCAATTCTTCGAGGCATTCCCTCGATGATTCCTCGGATAGGTACGAGAGTGAAAGTTCAGACCATCGCTAAGATCAAGGTGTAAAACAATAAAACCGAATATGAATACTCTCTTCTCCTTATTTTTCCATAATTTAAAATTTTAATCTTTTTTCTTCCGAAAATTAATTTTTTTCAGTAAAATTGTGGAGAAACTTTTTTCGAAGGACTTCGTGCGTTTTTTTTCAATGATCCCTTAATTTTGTCCCGCCTTGTGGCATTTTGAAACCACGTTTTTCGATACATTTTTTACTCTAATTTCCAAAACATCCGACCGATTTTAAATTTCTTTTTTGCATATTAAAGAGGACAGATGGAGCTTTTTATTGAGCTATACTTTTTTGATTTTTGGTCAAGAGATCACTCCACAGCTCATTTTTTTTAAAACGACGTTTTCACTTTTTTAAACAAAAAGCGTTCTTTTGTCATTTTCTTTAGGAATGTCCGATCGCCTCGTTCTTCAGCTGGTTTTTTATCTTGACTACTCTACTTTTCGACAGATCCAATTCGGTGGAGAAATAATGATCTCTATACTTTTTGACGCCCAATTCCAGCGAGCACGATTTTTCTCAGGTGATCCCTTAATTTTGTCGAGCAGTGTACTTCAACCCATGAAAACCTGGTACCTCCATTTGGTCCATCTCGGGTTCTCTCATAGAGTTTGATAAAGCCAGAGGGGACAGGATCATCAAGAAAGAGTGAAGGAAACCCACAGCTGTTGAGTCCTGCCAGATTGTATTGGGCCAGAATGGCCTCAGAAACAATGTAACCAACTCTGGTACAGCTGGGTGTATGAAGTACTGTGTACGTGTGAATGTGACAGATTTGGTCGTCGCTAACCAGCCAGCAATAATTGCAATAAAAAAAATCACGAAATTCAGTTAAGAATTATTCAGTAAGAAAATCGGTTAAGAAGAATGGCAGGACTGCCGATTACTTATCAATTTGTTTAGTTTACAGTCTGTTTAAAAGTGGTGTAACCATGTCTTTAAATTACAATGAAAGTTCTCAAATCGTAAAACAGCTCATAGAAAATAGTAGTTTGAGGTCCTCTAGAGAAGATTAAACTTCTGTTTGGGAATGTACAAAGTAACTTGGTTCTACCTCGCTCATTTAAGTGTTTTGTCTTCTTCTCGGCCCTCCTCCTTCTTTTTATGTAACAAGGAGATTTAATGGTGTAGTTAGCTCTTTGAAGATTTCAGACGATTAGCCTATGACACTAGATGATACCTGGAAGGCAAACGAAAACGCTCCTATAACATCAGGAAAACGATTTCAAGAAACGCAAAGGGGGAAACCATCCATATCCATCACTCGAAGAGAAAACACGTGATCCACATCCTGGATCCCCAGGGCTTACTACCTACCTCCTAAACTAGAATGATTTTCGGACCTAAACTTGATTGAGCCAACCCAAACTGGTCGTTGAGGTCTGATGAAACTAATCAGTTGAAGGCATAAAAAGACGTATTTCCATTCAAACTGAAAACTGATAGATACTGGAGAAAGCTGAACGAGCTAGAAGTTAGTTTCCTTGAATGCTTTAGAGATCATGAGAGATGCTCCTCTAGGACAATTTGTGGTTTTTCAGTTCAGAACGCTTCCTATGAAAAATTGAAGGCTTTAGAATCATGAGAGATGCTCCTCTAGGACAATTAGTGGTTTTTCAGTTCATAACGCTTCCTATAAAACATTGAAGGCTTCAGAATCATGAGAGATGCTCCTCTAGGTCAATTTGTGGTTTTTCAGTTCAGAACGCTTCCTATAAAATATTGAAGGCCTTAGAATCATGAGAGATGCTCCTCTAGGTCAATTTGTGGTTTTTCAGTTCAGAACACTTCCTATAAAACATTGAAGGCTTTAGAATCATGAGAGATGCTCCTCTAGGATAATTAGTGGTTTTTCAGTTCAGAACGCTTCCTATAAAACATTGAAGGCTTTAGAATCATGAGAGATGCTCCTCTAGGACAATTTGTGGTTTTTCAGTTCGGAACGCTTCCTATAAAATATTGCACTGCAGTAATAATATTTCTGTATTAGATAACCCTTCTATGTTAATCTGCGCCCATGAGACGTATTCTGTGGTTGGTACATTATCTAAACTGGGGACTTACATATGTTGTAATTTTATTTTAGTTGCCTCAAAAAGAGCTGCATTCGTATTTCCTTTCCGTAGATAGACTAAGAAAAAAGCGGGACAGTACAGACCTCTATGGTTTTACAGAAAGATCATTTAAATGATTAATTTTACACGTTCAAGTACCGAAGATGAAAAACTGCCTATGCAACCTACAAATATGGGATTCTAACTCAGAGGAGGAGAGCTAGTATACAGAGATGAAAGCTACGGTTGGGGGGGGGGGGGGGGGCTAACAAGGGTTTAAGTGAGCGCATTCTGTGTTCATAAACGGTACTAACTAAGCCTAACCAACTCCCTGGAAAAATCTGTAGATTCAACCAGAGCACCAGAAAGTGCTTATCAAGGTGGCAGGTACACTCTAAACAATAAAAGCATTTGATTTGAAGTTGATTTGAAAACGATATAAATACCTTTCAGAATCACGGGTGTTGTTACGGTAATAGTACAATCAGATCAGACGTGTATACAGAAGTTCATCTTTTGTTTCCGTTGTTGGGGTTGGGGGCGTGGAGCCCAGTGACGCAAAAACCACCTGCCACTTTGTATTGACTCTTCCGACGTGAGTTGTGCAACAAATGGCCGCTTTCCAAACGCTGAAAAATGCGATCGGATTTTAATTACCCGAAGTGATCGAGCTTGATCGACTAGACCGCAAGGGGCGCTTCAGACTGGTTTGTCGGATTAGCATTATTTCCTTCCCCAGTCCGTATCTCCACTGCCCCAGAGGCCCGGATTGCGCAACGGGGTCGGGGGACTGGAGAGCTTTGCGCGCACTATGGGCTGAATCTACACGATAAATATGGGAAGAATTTTTTAAAAAGCAGCAAATGATTTCACATCGTACGCCGTACGAACGTTTTCTCCCAAACGGCTGGAGCAAAAAATCTGAAATTTTCAGGAAAAATCAATATTGGTCCGACAACGCCTCAATTCTTTAGCCAGCTCTCTCACTTAATTAAAAGTGCCCTTTAAGTGTTGTCAAAGTTTTGTAAAATCCCAAAAAACCTCAAAGAAAGTCAAGGCGGCCTAAAGTTGGACTTTTTTTGAAGAACTTTCCATGAGGAATCGAATGAGCCCCTCCTCACACATTATTATTGATATTTGTTTATTATCAAATCCCAAACTTGGAAAAAAACGCTGCAAATTCTTTCGCTGAGGTTTATTATTCAATGACTCATGAATTGAATTTCTTCTAAGCTTTGGAGTGTGCGTGTTTCACAGGTGATAGAGCGATTATTTAATTTCAGGAGATATGCATAGAGCACGTAAATCTGTTCTCAACCGAAATACCTATTTGGATTGATCAGTTGATCATATCTGTGTGCCTCCTGAAATTCAATAATCGCTCTATCACCTGTGAAACACGCACACTCCAAAGCTTCGTAGAAATTCAAATCATGAACGCAAGCCAATTGAATAATAAACCCTAGTGAAAGAATTTGCAGCGTTTCATGCATATCAGAATGCTTCAAACCGTGTATCGGCTACAAAGCCTTTTAGGAGTTCACTCCAGTATCCATATTTCTATATCACTACATCACTAGGTTACTGATATCAAAACAAAAACAATAATAAACCAAAATAACGCAAATGTTGGCACCATAAATCGGGTCATACATCGGGAATGGTTTGACCTACGGACCTGGGGAGGGGCTCACTCGATTCCTCGTGGAGTGTTCTTCAAAAAAGTACAAATTTAGGCCGCCTTGACTTTTTTTTGAGGTGTTTAGGGATTTTACAAAACTTTGACAACCCTAAAGGGCACTTTAAATTAAGTGAGAGAGCTGGCTCAAGAATTGGGGCGTCGTCGGACCAACATGGATTTTTCCTGAAAATCTCAGCTTTTTTGCTTCAGCCGTTTGGGAAAAATCGTGAGTCGTCGGAAAAATTATTATTGCAGATTTGGATTCTACACCCTTTGAAACATAAACCATAAAATTTTCAGGGGGGTTAGTTTTTTTTTCTTTTTTTTTTTTCTTTTTTTTTCAAGAGCGATTACAATGGTTTATTATTGAATAATGAACCAAAATAATAAATTTAGGATAAGAGTTTTTAGTCAGAATCAAAACCTCGATTATCCCGTAGAATGAGATTCACTAAATTACGTATTTACTTGTGAAGTTTTTTAAAAGTTAGGATTGAGTCGTTTGTTTCACAATTTGAAGCCGAGGAAGCGGATAAGATTGATCTACTTTGCTTATTGGTAATTGAAAATTAAGTTTGTAAGTAAGGAGTCAGCCGCAGGAGCTGCCACTGGTTACGAGTTTGTTACAAGGATTTCCCGTTCCCAGAAAGCGTCGTAGCTACTAATGACACGATCTCGTTGAAATGGATATGGGAATATCAAACAGCTTTCCCCGGCTACCCTAAAAATGGCTTCTTTCTGAGACCTCTAACACTTGTGATGGGTAGTGGGTTTTACGCTTGATGACTGCGACAATATCTGGCTGATCATACAGGGCTCTCAGCTCAGCATTATGCCTAATTCGCCATTCGCATAATTCACATATTCAAGCGCGGTCGAGTTAGATGGCTTGGCCATGTAGAGCGGATGCCAGTGGGGAGACATCCTAAAACCCTCTTAAATGGCTCGCCTGGGGGAAAAAGATTAAAAGGAAGACCTCGACTACGCTGGGTCGATGACGTAGAGGAGGATCTTAGAGCCATTGGTGTGAGAAGATGGAGGAGTAAGGCGACTGATCGCAAGGAGTGGTCATCGGTTGTTGAGAAGGCCCTGGTTCTCCAAGGACTTTAGAGCCGTATAATAATAATAATAATGGTGGGTTTTACGTTTGAGCATGCGCAGACAGACGTACTGATTTCCGACCAATGAAACTCGTAGGGGATCAACTACACCCAAACCCGCATATTCGTTGAAAACATTTCGTCGAATTCCGATCAAAGCAATCGTCCTCATAATACTATTATATTGATACGTAACGGCAACCAACTAATGAGGTTTAATGTTATCATCTAAGAATTTATGAACCTCATAATTATAATTGATCAGATGTCAAAACGCATCCGTCATCAGTATTCCTACCTACTTACCATCGGCCCAGTTAGCCTGCGTTCTTCCGATCGTGATGTGCATGTGTGACTGCACATGTTACATGCGCCAGATGCATCCGACCACCCTCGCATTTTCTTCCTCGTAGACGAGCTCTTGAGTTCGCGATCTGAATAACAACATAGAGTTGCAAGAAGTGCACGCTCAGAACACCAGCCTGAATCTAAATTATCTTAGCCATGACGATTGAATTAGAGTCTTAAACGAGTGGTAGTTTTGCTCTCATTTTCCAAGGCAAATTCAAAACTCCTTACGGAGGTTTATTAATTTCCTCCAAAACGACGAAATTTCTTGGGTCCTCAGCATAATTTTCGATTAACCCTAAATCGCATGATCCATTAATTTAGAGATCATTTGAATTAGTTAATCAATTTAAAAATATAATCGGAAGGAAAACTTAGTAGTTCTTTGCGATGATAGATTTCGCTCCGATGATCGAATGAGCCACCTAGATCGCTGTGCTTTTACGGTTCTGTTGTCTCTACGGATGTTTTGTTAAGAATGAAAGTTAACAACAGTAAGTTTGATTATTTAATTTGTTTCGGGATATGCAACCATTTAAGGCATTGGTGCCAACAACGGTAAGATCAACTTTTTCAAACAAGGGGCATTTCAACGGAGGCTGGCCCTAACCCTCAGAACTAAGTGGCGAAAACCGTTGTCAAATGTAATAGGTTGGGTGACAGTAAAATTACAAATGACTCTCATCAGAGCTGTGTCTTTTCGTTTGAGGGGAGCGCATCGACAAGTTCAGTGCCAGTGTTGGACAAACTGCAATAATAATCACTAACTTTTAGCGATAACTAAGTTACTGCAATGAAGTTACATCTATAATTACTGCAATGTAGTTACATCTACCAACTAAACAAGTAAGTTGTAAGAAGGTAGATGTTGACAATAGGAGATATGTTAGGAGCAAGAACATTAACTTCCATTCTTAATAAAACGGACAGTGATGAGTATAATAATATCTTGAGATTTTTAGAAGAATCAAGCATTGTTTTATAGAGAACATGTATATAGATTAGCTTTGCAAATAGGATAAGTTTTGTATATGTTTTTTTTTAAAGTTGTTTAAATGGTTGATGGCAAATGGGTTAAGTACCTAAGCCAAAATAAAGGAAAAAAAACATTAATTCGGGTGATCTTGCTCCGCGGTCCCTTCGTCACCCCTTTCGGGAAATACGTAAATCAGCATTGTGTTCAAGTCGCTGTTTGTAATCCAAACTTCACTCTTCCAAATTAGTTCACCCGTTCAAAATTCACATTTTCAACATTTCGCAGCTCAACCCGAAATTTCCATCCTTTCAAACTTGATGTCCCCTAAATTCACATCAGTATTTACGCAACTTAGGCTCCATTTATTAGTGGTCTAGAGACCAGAGAGCTGCTCAAAAGAGGTAATTATACAGAAACGATAAACCGTTATGTAATAACTTGCTAACAAACATTTTATGAACACTTGAAAACTAGCTATTTGCCACTCCCAACATGGCGGACATTTTTGTTTCATGAATATCGATACTTGTCGGAACGTGTTTGCCATTGAATACAACTAAGTGACGTTTTATAGTAGTTTCATTATCCAACAAAATGCTGCAAATTCTATCACTGGGGTTTATTATTCAATGATTCATGATTTGAATTTCTACTAAGCTTTGGAGTGTGCGTGTTTCACAGGTGATAGAGAGTGATTATTGAATTTCAGGAGATACGCATAGAGCACGTAAATCTGTTCTCAACCAAAAACCCTATTTGGATTGTTCAGTTGATCATATTTGTGTGCCTCCTGAAATTCAATAATCACTCTATCACCAATGAAACACGCACACTCCAAAGCTTAGTAGAAATTCAAATCATGAACGCAAGCCAATTGAATAATAAACCCCAGTGAAAGAATTTGCAGCGTTTTTCACAGGTGATAGAGCAATTATTGAATTTCAGGAGGCACACAAATATGATCAACTGATCAATCCAAATAGGTATTTTGGTTGAGAACAGATTTACGTGCTCCATGTATCTCTCCTGAAATTCAATAATCGCCCTATCCTGTGAAACACGCAGACTCCAAAGCTTAGTAGAAATTCAAATCATGAACGCAAGCCGATTGAATAATAAAACCCAGTGAAAGAATTTGCAGCGTTTTTCACAGGAGATAGAGCAATTATTGAATTTCAGGAGGCACACAAATATGATCAACTGATCAATCCAAATAGGTATTTTGGTTAACAACCGATTTACGTGCTATAATAATAATAAACCCCATTAATAATATTGAATAATATTTACCTATATATTATCAGCGTTTCATGCATATCAGAATGCTTCAACCCGTATATCGGCTATAAACTACAAGTATCCACATCGGCTATCACTCCTGTATCCACATTCACTACAACTCGACGCTATCGGCATCACTAGGTTACAAACAAACAATAATAAACCAAAAAACGCAAATGTTGGCACCATAAATCGGGCCATACATCGGGAATAGTTTGACCTACGGACCTGGGGAGGGGCTCATTCGATTCCTCGTGGTATGTTCTTCAAAAAGAGTACAAATTTAGGCCGCCTTCGACTTTTTTTGAGGTTTTTAGGGATTTTACAAAATTTTGACAGCCCTTAAAGGGCACTTTAAATTAAGTGAGAGAGCTGGCTCAAGAATTGGGGGGTCGTCGGACCAAGATGAATTTTTCCTGAAAATTTCAGATCTTTTGCTCCAGCCGTTTGGGAGAAATCGTGCGTACGGCGAACGGCGGACGGACGGAAAATTTTTTATTGCAGATTCGGATTCTACACCCTTTGAAACGTAAACCATGATATTTTCAGGGGGGGTTACAGACAATTTTTTTTTTTTCAAGAGCGATTACAATGGTTTATTATTGAATGATAAACCAAAAAGGTAGTTACATGTTCATGGGACTTTGAGTGAGATTTTTCATTCCACGTTACCTTTCTTCAGAATTGATCACATAACTGACTGTCTCCCCTGCCAATCTGAGTTTGATGGAATACTTTAACAACATCCGCATGTTTTGTTATCTATGACTGTGCTAAATCCTGATGTTGATTAAGTGTTAAACCTTTCAAATCATTATAATATAATCCATATTAATACATATTATGTTACAAATCTATCCGACTCCAATCAATTGAATTTCAATCACTAACTTATCTTTCCGTTGCTCTTTATGAAAAACATGAAGTTTGTGAAAGTAAGGGCAGGTGCATTTACGACGATATAAAGATACCAACGCGTCCTATAATAAAGACAACTGAATCGCTACAGCACGACAAATCTCTTACACTTCCTTATTTAGTTTAAGAATGTTTTCCCCAAGCGGATTATTACTCATTTGGACTCACACACGCTTTTAATCGACGCACACTACACTCTCACACGCCCGACAATTCGTACAAATTAAATATAATGAGCTCTATCGTCTGTATTAATTGCTTCTTAACCACTAGTTATATCTCATGCTCGCCGTAATAAAGTTAAAAACCGGATAGAGCGGTCGGCCCATTACGGTACC